>CM077083.1:37965223-38303729 GCA_039513925.1 Platanthera zijinensis
TTATAGAGGGAGGAGATGACCAGTAAAATGGTGAAGAGGGAGCGACGTTGTAGGGTTGACGAAATCTTTGCTTTCAGTTTCTAGATGAGAAATGGGATTGGACAATGTAGCAGTGATGAAGATGATGAGTGTTGGGAATATTGCCCTCAAAGTTCCCTAAGATTTGATTTGAAGAAGCATCATCATCAACACTAAGAGCATAGTTGTATTTGATGTTGTTTAAGCTCAACATGTGGAGGATCTTCCTTAGAACAAGTTTAGATAGGTTGTCTAAGTGGTTGTGACAGGTGGTCACAAGGTAGAAAGGTAGAGAGACAAAAATCTGTCTAAGTCGACAGACGTTGAGTGAAGTCGGTTCACTCAACGCCAGATGCCAAGGAAGGATGCTGGAAAGACTGAAAATCGTCAAGTCCACAGGCGTTGAGTGAAGTCAGTTCACTCAACGCCAGATTCCAAAAAGCGTCGAGTAAAGGGTGAACAGTCAAAGCCCAAAAGTTTGCAAGACAGAAATACGGCTAAGTCCACAGACGTTGAGTGAAGGCAGTTTACTCAACGGCATATAACAAGAGGCGTCGAGTATAGTTGTGCCTGTCAAAGATCCAGCAATGGCAAGCATGAAAATCGACTAAGTTCAGAATCGTTGAGTGAGGACAGCTCACTCAACGCCTGAAGAGAAGCATTGAGTCAAGCTCAAGCATTTGAAGATTTTGTCAAGAATTCTGGCTAAGTCTTGATGCGTTGAGTGAGGACAGCTCACTCAACACAAGCTCATCAAGAAGATTGGCTAAGTACAGAAGCGTTGAGTGAAGGCAGTTCACTCAACGCCTCATCAACAAGGAGCTAGACAAAGACAGAAGCGTTGAGTGATGAAGGCTCACTCAACGCATTCATAAAAAAGTTGTGGCTAAGTACAGAAGCGTTGAGTGAAGCCAGTTCACTCAACGCCTCAGCATAAAGGCAGGCAGACAATTAAGCGGTTAAGTCCAGATGCGTTGAGTGATGAAGGTTCACTCAATGCACTCAACGTTTGCCATTGCACGAGAATTTGGTTAAGTCCAGATTCGTTGAGTGAAGTCAGTTCACTCAACGCACTCAACGCCTAAACAACAGAAAGATTGTCTAAGGACAAATGCGTTGAGTGAAAGATATTCACTCAACGCACTCAACATCGGGCAGTGCAGAAGAAATTGGCTAGATTCGTTGAGTGAAGTCAGTTCACTCAGCGCACTCAATGTCTGGCAGTGGAGAAGAAATTGACTAAGTCCAGATTCGTTGAGTGAAGCCAGTTCACTCAACGCACCCAACGTTTGGGATGAAACTGTGAATTTGGCTAAGTCCACAGATGCTGACGTCAGTATGAGTGAACAAAGTTTCAAATTGTTGCGGGAAAGCTACATTACACTACAAATTGCGTCGCAGGCCTACTGTATGACTTTTGCTGTAAAAGCAAAGTTGCAGTCAACAACTACAGTGGGGCCCACGGGTCAAATAGTCGTTGGACGGCGGAAGATAAAAGGAATAAGTTCAGCGGATGCAAAACAATTTTTATGGTTTATCTTTTCGCAAAGAGGCGGAACTTCATCGTTTTCTTCCTCGCCATTGTTGCAGAGCTTGAAGCTGAAGTTTCAAACCCGCTGAACTAAAAGTTCTTACAGTTAGCTGTAGCAGTTTTCATCAGCTACAATAAGTTCAGAAAAGCTTTCTGAGAAAGAAGACTAAGCAGAGCCTTCAACTTTCTACAGTCAAGGTTAGTTGTCTGAAGATTAACAAAAACTGTCAACTCTTCAGTCTTCAACAGCAAGTTCAGAGACTTGGTTTCTGAGTTACTTCCAGCACAAGCAGCAGAGTATTGAAGATCAATTTCTTGTTGCTGAGAAGAGGTTGGGGCTGAGATAACTCCAGCTTAGGAAGCAGTAGACTCAGAAAACTTCTTTGGAGTCATATCAACAACAACAACATTTTCTTTTCTGTAGGATCCTTTGGATCTGAGCTATATGCCTATTCTATAAAGGTTGAGGTAGGATCCTGTGTGGATCTGAGTTGTAGGGCCTTTGTGCATGAGGTAGGGCAGTTTTTCTGATGTAGGAGAGTCATTCTCTCTGAGTGTAGGACCTTTGGGTCTGAGGTAGGATCCAGCTTTGATCTGAGGTAGGGCCTTTGTGCCTGAGCTGTAGGAGAGTCATTCTCTCTAAGGTAAGGCTATCCTCCTAGCCTGAGCGCAGGACATCTTGTGTGCCTGAGGTAGGTGATCTGCTAATCATTGAGTTTTAGGAGCAAGCTTGCTCTGAGGTAGGATTTTGTGCCTGAGATAAGTCTTGGAGGAGACTGAGAGATACTAAGGGATCTGTGTTGTAAGCTCTAAGGAGCCGAGATTTGGAGAAGTGTCTTATCTAACACACTGTTAGAGAGGTGGGAGGGACAGTGGATGGACCAATAATCTGGGGATCCACTATAAACCTTGTGTGTACTTTTGTGTTGTGTCTTGAAAGCTGATAGTAACTAACCCACAACTCACATAAAAGAAGGAAATCTCAAAAGATACCAAAAACCTATTCACCCCCTAGGTGTTTAGCTGCCCTTGAAAACTAAAGACTTTCAAGTGGTATCAGAGGGAGGTTGCTCAAAAAAGACTTAACAGTCTGAGTGATCTCCAAGGGTAGCTACAAGTACAATACTTATGGGTTCAGGAGAGAACCACATGGAGCTGGGTTCCATGAAACTTCCTATCTGCAAGAAGGAGAGTTTTGGAATCTGGAAGTAGAGGGTCAGACTCTTCATGCAAGCATCTGACCCAAGGATCTTTATTACTGTCAAAGAGGGACATTTCATCCCTATGAAGGTCACAGTTCTGGATGTAACAGTCCAGACACCAAAGAAATATTCAGAGATGACTAAGGATGAAGTCATCTTGACAACCATAGATAAGAGAACACAGAACATCATTGTCAGTGTCATAGATGATTCAACCTTTCAGAATCTGGTTCACTGTCAGACCTCCAAGGAGATGTGGGACACTTTGGTGGTCTACATAGAGGCAACTGAAGAGGTCAGAGATGATAGGAAGTCCATGCTCAACCAGGAGTATGAGGCTTTCAGGCAGTCCAAGGGAGAGAGCATAACTGTTTGCAATGAATGATTCTTCAGAATAATGAATGAGCTAAGGACCTATGGGAGGGTCTTCAGTCATTATGAACTGAATGACAAGTTTCTCAGGTCTCTAACTAGAGACTGGGATACAAAGATCTGTGATATCAGAGAGGTGACAAAGTTGGTTGATACTCCCCCTCACACTCTATTTAGAAAGCTGCTCTCTTATGAGATGCAGTTATCTGCAAGGAAGGAGGAGGAGACCATCAGCAAATCCCAGGCCAAGGAAAATTTTTTGGCCTTCAGAGCTGACAGCACCAAGAGGAGCAAGGAGAGGATTCTGTCTCCTCCAAGAAGGTTTGCTGATTCAGACATCACAGGGCCAAGTTCATCAGACTGCAGCAGCTCTGATGAAGAATTTGTTGTCTTCTCCAGGCAGTTCCAGAAGCTGATGAAGAAGAAGCAGTGGAGGAGCAGACCTTCCCCCTCCTCTCATCACAGGAAGAATCACTCCAAGGGAGACACGTATGATTCTAAAACTAGTAAACATATTTCCTCTAAAGTTGTCTGCTATTGTTGCAGCAAGCCAGTGCATGTGAAAGCTAACTGCCCAGTCAAAAAAAAGAGGCTGGTGAGAAAAAGGTCCACCAACATAAGGGGAAGAAGGAAAAGTACTTCATTGCAAAGAAGGAGAAGAGCTGGGGTGATTCTGACTCTGCATCTTCAGAGTCTGAAGAAGAGGAAGCCTACATTGGGTTGCTTGCTGCTGAAGAAGGAACAGAAGAATATCATGCTGTTAGGATAGGGATCAGGCCCCCTCTGTCACACTCAGATAATGACTCAGAGGAGGATGGAGATGAAGATGATGTCATCAGCTGCTATGGGCTGATGGCCAGGTCTGATGAAGAATCCAGTCAGGGTCAGCCTGGTCCAGAAAAGGTATTCTCTCTATCCAACTCATCTTCTAAATCTGATTATGAGACTAGTCCAAATTCCTAAAGATCATCATCCAGTGGTGATGATAGGTCAGAATCTGAAGAAGATGTCAATCAATTGATTGATAAGTATGGTGCACTTTTGGATGCTTTCAAGAGAAGCAAGATGTAAGACCCCATTTTTTTTCTTTTTCGAACACCGGGGTCTTAGCCCAGAATTGCCGCTTTGCGGTGACACCGACTCACGGGAAGGCCGCCACTACAAAACGCCAATTCTGCCGGCCCTTTTCGATCACAAAGAGAGAGAAGTAAGTATACATTGAATGTAATCATGTCCACAGAACACACATGAATAGAAATCACTACAAGTCCATCAATATATAATAAGTACTGCAAGAATAGTTCAGATGAAATAAAGGAACGGGCTCGAGCCCGGTACATCAGAGTCCTCACTACAAATCACTCATCGTGGAAGCTATACAAATACTAATCACTCACGGAGCTGGTCACAGGTGCTTCGGTGCTAGACTGGCCCACTTCCATTCGCACTGTACTCTGCTGGTGCTGGTCCCTGGGCTGCTGGTCCCTGTCTCCCAGCCGGAGCTCCTGTAATGTTGTGGTTCGAAAACCATTAGTCATAAAGACTAAGCCCTATCAACCCCTACCCCTCCCCCCACAGCTCCTAAGCACCGAGCGGAGAGGAGGAAAGGGAAGCTAAAATGGTGGAGAATAATCAAACGGATGACAGTAGAACTAGTCTAACAATTATTCATGGTGTATAAACAACTAATAAAAATAGAGTACATCTAACGGTTCTACGGTAGTGAGTAATAAAGTAGACATGTGGTAAGTAGTATAATCATAAGAAGGCAAATAGAAAACAAGTAAATAAGTATGTAACCTTAACTTATATGAATGCCCATACAAACTTATAAGTTAAGGGGTCTTTTGCAAGACTCCCATCGTATAAAAAGTCTCATACCGATTTATACGTTGGGGTGTCGGTTGTATGCAAATATGAGTGTAGTGATATGCTATGCCATGATTCATGTAAGTGCAACCCACGCACATGACTCTATGCGCACAGACCTTTAGTTCCCCCTGTTCGGGCAGCTAGCTTCACTCCCAGGAACCTCCGTAGTGGTAAACGGAGACAGTGGGTCGGGCCACCCACTCCTAGGCGGGTATCCACACTACCAGGCCTAGCCCTTCCGTACGCCCCTAGAAGAACACAACCTAGAGTATCCGCGTACTAGTGCTGGCTATATCCACCAGACTTTCTTTGGCTAAGTGTCCCACACCGCCGAGTCAACGTACCGATGTCGGTGTGAACGACAATCAAATACCGAAGACCCACCACCTTATTCTGTATTCAAACCCTCGAGCCCTCGGCTCCCCGGACTGTCCTGTCCGTGCATCTACCTTCAGAGCTACCGTCTGAATGGCAACCAAACCAACTTATTCTACCTCCCTAGCTACCGGGGTGTGTGAATGTGCAACCTTAGTTATACTAGTTGCTCTTTTGGTTTATTATTCCTACGGTTTACGTTAGCCCAGTACTGCCCCCGGTATTCCCTGTGAAGGGTTCTCAAGGGCACTAGGAACTATGATGGTAGCTGAAGCCCATCGTTCCCTTTCGCAAGACACTTACTTTTATTGGTTATTACCCATTACCCGATCCCATTCAAATTATTTTGGATCTAACCCTAGTGTGTTGAGACTCTTCCTCTCCAACCGGGGTGGACGATCTTTCGTCGTTCCCGAACGCCACTTAATACTAGCCAATCTTACACTCTACTCATCCTGACTTCCAATAATGAACTAAATTTAACTTATCCTATCCAAAGCAGCAAACTACCAGAATTCCTTCTCCCCAAGCTCATTACCCACTCTAGTTCAGTTTCTTCGGTTTTACTATATGTAGACCATCCTAAGCTATATGAGGTATACAAGGGGAGGTACTCCAATGTGTCTTCCAAATCTCCTATAAAATTTACTGGAGGTCTATCATGACATAATTAGCCTAAATTCAAAAATTTATAATTTTCCTAATTAATCTGATTTTTATTTAATTTTCCCAAAAGATTGGCCATGAGTAATTTTCAACATGAACTACATGATTTTCTCAAGTAATGGCCACCCAAAAATTGTGATCACTAAATAAAAGCAAGGTATCATCAAATACTAATTTCCATGATTTTATAGAATTGATTTAGCCTCTAATTAATTTATCCAAAATAATTCCATTAATCATATGTAAAGAAGAAAGTACTGAAATTACTCATCATAAAATTATAGAAAAATCACTGAATATTAATATGGTACAGAAAAGGTCATTGTGAAAAGATCATAATTTTACAGGCTTGCTAGACACCAAAATAGATTTAATTAAGATTTCATGGGAAACAACACTTAATGAAGCAAGCCTTAGAATTAAACTTCTAAAAATCCCATAAAAATTCACAGAGCTTTAAAATTATAATAAAAGTTCTCTGCCTAAATTTCATCAATTTCCAGAAAGTATTTTCTCCATAATAAATTTCTAAGCAAATAACACAAACTACTAAATTGTTAATGAAGTATCCAAAATAATGATCCTAAATTCATAATAAAATCTCCAGAGCTTGTACTAACCTTAAAAACTACTCTATTCAAATCTCATCACTGTTCAGTGAGTTTTAGTGACATTTTCTATCTCTACAAGTTTTGTGCCCTAAACTAGGGTTAGGGTTTTGAGGGACTTATTTACTTTAAAATCCATTTAGATTTCTACAAGAGGGTTCTAGCTACCCTAGAATTCTTTCCACCAAGTTTCAAATCATAACCAGGTCATTTGACCACTTGCCCTTCACAACCCACCAAGAACCATCCTTAGGGTTTGGCCTTGGGTCCTAGGGCATATTTACCCCAATCCACCTCAAACTCCTTGAGGGGGGTGCTAGAGAGCATTCCTAGTCAGTGGCCAAAATATCAGCCTCTGTTGAGGTGATCTGGTCACTCCAATCTCAAAGTACACTTTTGACCTAAAAACCCCTTAATAGGGTAAAGCTTAGGTTTGTCCATTTCCAGTCTAAACATCTCCAAATGAGATGAAAAATTATTCAGAGCCTCATGATGAACCCAGAGACCACTCACCAAAATTTGGGAGGGTTTGGAAGTCATTAAGCCATCTAATTAATTTACCCTAAGATTATTAAATTTTTCTAAAAAACTATAGAAAAATATTCTCCAAAAATTCCCATTTTTGGACAGGCCCTAGGTATAACTAGGGTAGACTCCCTGCCCAAATTTCAGATCATTTGGTCAAGGGATGAAGGGTGGGCACACCTTTTATTCTCTGCCTAGCTCTAAGTATAGATCCCACCAAAAGAGGTGCCCTGGTCAAACCAGTTGACCAAATTGACCCAAATCAATTTTAAAATAAAGTAGACCCATAGGGCTACAAATTATATGTTGACAATTTCTTCATAATAAGCCTCTAAGTATTTTTCATAAATTAACTAAAGTGGCTGTTATTTGGATACAGAAAATTCATATCAAAGAGAAAAAGCTTAAATAAACAGCACAGATCTTGAAGCAGATCCAACAGTGCTGGGTCATCTTCTTCCTCCAGCCAAGGGAGGGGATTTGCCCGACCTGGAGTGCATTCCAGACGCTGCCGCCGGCCATCCAGCCTCCTCCCTGGCCGTCCACCGCCACCACCACCTTCGTTGAGGTGGTGGCCATCGCCGGGCGGCGGCGCGGCCGCCGGAGAGACGGAATCCCGCGAACCCGAGACTAGCTCTTTTTTTGCGGGAAAAATGGGAAGAGGAGCTCTTTCGATCGGCTCCGTTGAGCTCGATTATCAAACCTAAAGAATTCTAAGATCTACCCGTAGAAAGAGAGGAGGGGAGGACCTTGTTCGCGGGTTAGAGGCGTGCAGATCGACGGAAAGCCATTAGCGCGGTGGTGGCGTCGCTGGAATTCTTCTACAGCATAGAACAAGCTCCAAATCCGTCGGGTAAGGGTGGAAACTTCATCTCTGAGTTTAGGGAGCCTTTTTAAACCAGTAAAAGGAGGGAGGGGAAAGGTCTAACTGCTGGTGGCCATTAATGGCCCATTATAGCTTTGCTCGGCCATTGTGGTGGGGGCTAGAAACAGCTCTGTAACAGCTGGAGGAGGGCTGGAAACTCCTCCTCTCCCTATGAGGACTTGAATCCAGCCGTTAAAGAGGAGGGGGAAAGGCCACGACATCAAGTGCCATTGATGGCTGTGATCGTCGGTTTCCGGCCATGGTCGTGGCTCCTCCTTGCTTTCAAAACCGACAGCCACGTGGCATGACCGGTCAACACTTTTTAAAATAAGACTTAATTGGGTCTTATTAAAAGAAATGACCTAATAATGCATTTGGGCCCACCATCTAGACCGGCCCGGTTCAGCTGAACGCCTGAACCAGCACACAGCCAAAAATCCTGCTAGAAAAAATTCTAAGTACAATGGCGTTGAGTGAGCTCAGCTCACTCAACGCCATCCAAGCTACGGCGTTGAGTGAGCTCTGCTCACTCAATGCCATCTATGCTGCGGCGTTGAGTGAGCTCTGCTCACTCAACGCCATCCCGGGTACGGCGTTGAGTGAGTTCTGCTCACTCAACGCCATCCAGAATGCCCCTCCTAGACTATAGCGTTGAGTGAGCTCAGCTCACTCAACGCTTTCAAGATTATGACGTTGAGTGAGCTCTGCTACCTCAACGCCATCCAGCCTACTCAAGGTGGCGTTGAGTGCAGTCTATGCACTCAACGCCGTCTAGCTTATGGCGTTGAGTGAGGTAAGCTCACTCAATGCCATCCAAACTACGGCGTTGAGTGAGCTCAGCTCACTCAACGCCATTCCAGGCCTCAGCAGACGACGTTGAGTGCAGTCCATGCACTCAACGCTGTCTAGTTTATGACGTTGAGTGAGCTAAGCTCACTCAACGCCATCCAGTCTACGACGTGGAGTGAGATCAGCTCACTCAACACCATCCAGACAACACCAGATGGCGTTGAGTGCAGTCTGTGCACTCAACGCCGTCTAGCTTATGGCGTCGAGTGAGCTAAGCTCACTCAACGCCATCCAGACTACGACGTTGAGTGAGCTTAGCTCACTCAACGCCATTCCAAGGTCACGGGCGTGACAGATCGGTCACGGGCGTGTCTGGCCCATGTTGAAATTTCTGAGCTCGCCGATCGTCTTTCTGAGGTCGACGATCGTCGAAGGGGTCACGCCCTAGGTCACGGGCGTGACCACCCCTTGACTCGAAATCTTGGTCGATAAACTTCAATTCCTGGGTTTCCTAGGGTTCTGTTATGACAAAACCACTTCCAGGGGTCTAGTTGGAAATGAGATGTTACACAAGAAGTTGGCCAAAAAGCAAACTGGGGAGATTACCACTCTTCATCTAGCTGCTGCCCAGCAAGCTGAGACAGTAACCCTGCTGGATCAGAAAGCTAGGGAAGTCAGTCAACTGAGGAATATCTCTCATTCAGATTGGCACCATCAAGTTCAAGAATAGTCTCATTAGGGACCTTGAAGAGAAGCTCCAGAGGGAGAAAAGGATAGTGGCCAGTTATTCTAAGACAAGCATTGTGTTGTCCTTGATAGACTCCTCCTCTCAAAAGGGTAAGAAGGGGTTGGGATTCAAGGGAAGCATAAGAGTGGCCTATTCCAAAGGGAAAGGCAAGGCTCCAGTTCAGCCTCTAGCTTCCAAGCCTCCCACTCCATTTAAGAAAGTTTTGTTACCTTCAAACAGGTATGACCAAGAGAGCATCTATGGTCTCTGGATGAATGGTAGATCCATAAGTGTGAATAAAGATGTTCACAACTATGGTGGAAGGTATAGTAGGGGAATGAATGCCTTTAAGGCTCCCAATGAGGACATTCAAATGGCCCATCCTGGACCATTTGTTTTTGGTACCCCAGCCCCCACTCTCAAGAACAAGGTCGTAGCCTTCACTCAAGCCCATCCAGAAAAGGTTCAGACCATGGGTAAGTCTGTTATCAGGCCTAATCTAGCTATCTTTGATGTTATAAACAACATGTCATCTGCAAAGAAGACTGCTGCAAATGGCAGTCGGAGCCAGCTAAGAAAGACTGCTGAAAGGCTCACCTTCAATCAGATCCTTGCTGAAAGAAGAACTTAAAGAAGGCTGTTGCATCTCTTCCTTCTGTTCAGTCAGCAGTTAACCATACTGCAGGACCTGCTCAGAAAAAAGATACAACATTCATGAGTGCTGGTCCTGTGAGAAAGTGGGGGCATTTTGCCTTAAATTGGTGACACAATCTCACTGTGCTGAGAGTTATTGTTAGTCTTCCTGTCAGAAAATCTGCAGGAAGACATGTTTATTTTCAGGCAAATCAGAACCTAGGACCCAATAATTATTGGGGTCCTAAGTGAAGATAAATCATTTGTTGAAGGTTAGACCAAGTGTCCATAGTCTTATATGGTACTTGGACAGTGGTTGTTTCAGACACATGACTGGAATAAGGAGCAATTTGAAGGAGTACACTCCAGTGAAGGATGGACCCAAAGTTATCTTTGGTAGTTCAGATAAAGGAGTGACAAGAGGTTATGGTAAGATTACCAATGACATAGTCACAATCTCAAAAGTGGCTTATGTTGAAGGGTTGCAACACAACCTCATAAGCATAAGCAAACTCTGTGATCTTGGCTATATCATTTTCTTCCACAAGGATCAGTGCCAAATTAAGAGGTGAAGTGACCAAAGGGTCATCTTGACAGGCACTAGAAATAGAAATGTTTATTGCTTAAATTTCTTGTCTTAATAAAGACTCTCTTATTTGTCTAGTTGCAAATGAGAAATTCTCATATTGTTCACAATGGCACAAAAGACTAGCTCATTTGAATTATAAGACTATTGACAAGCTTTTTAGTGAAGAGCTAGTTAGGAATGGTCCCAAGATGAAATGCACCAAGGAAGACATTTGTTCAGCTTGCCAAAAGGGCAAGTAGACCAAAGCTTCCTTCAAGGGAATTGAGACCAAAGACTCTGTGAGGTGTTTATACCTCTTGCATATGGACTGTTTGGTCCTATGCCAGTTTATAGTGTAGGTAGCAAAGTTTACACCCTTGTGGTGGTTGATGACTATTCTAAGTTTGCTTGGGTTTTCTTTCTTAAGTAAAAATCTGAAACCCTTGACATCTTCAAGACTTTTGTCAAGCAAATTCAGAATGAGCTAGACAGCAATGTGGTCAAAATCAGAAGTGATCATGGGACTGAATTCCAATCTGATAACATGACAAGGTTCTGTGAAGAGCAGAGGATTCATCAAGAATTTTCTTCTCCAAGAACACCACAACAAAATGAGATTGTTGAGAGAAAAAATAGAACTTTCATAGAGTCTGGAAGGACTTTGCTGAATGACACATCTCCCAGAATATTTCTGGGCTGAGGCAGTTAATACTGCATGTCATGTCCTTAATAGAGTCTCTATCACCAAGAGCCACAAGAAGACTCCATATGAGATTATGAAGGGCAGAAAACCAAACCTGGTCTATCCCAGGATCTTTGGTTGCAGGTGCTATGTGCTGAATAATGGGAAGTCCGATGTGACTAAGTTTGTTGTCAAGTCCTATGATGAGATTTTTGTTGGATATAACAATCATAGTAAGACATATAGGATCTACAACTTGGAAAGTCAAGTTGTAGAAGAGTTTGTTAATGTAGTTTTTGATGAGTCAACTATGATTAACAGTGAGCTGTCAAGCTCCTCTTCTAGTACTACGGGTATAGAGCTGATGATGGATAAGCTAACCATCAAAGATGCTGCTCCATTAGTCCATGATGGAGTGAATATTCCAGAAGAAGGGCAAGACACACCTGAAATGGATGAAGATCAGCAAGATGTTGCCACTGAAGCTGATGCTGAAAGAAGATTGCCACCAGCTGTCAGGCATCTAAGAGATCATCCAAGACACCAGATTATTGGTGATGTAAAACAAGGAGTGGTGACAAGAAGCAAGAGCCTTAATACAAAAATATATACAAGTTTCCTGTCACAGGTTGAGCCCAAGAGATTTGAAGAGACTAACATAGATCAGTTCTTGATTGTAGCAATGCAAGAGGAATTGAACCAGTTTAAGAGGTGTAAGGTCTGTAAGCTGGTTCCCAAACCACAAGGACATAATGTCATTGGAGTCAAGTGGATTTACAGGAATAAACTTGATGAAAATGACATTATAATAAAAAACAAGGTTAGGCTAGTAGCTAAGGGGTATAGATAAGAAGAAGGTATTGACTTTGATCAAACATTTGCCCCTGTAGCAAGATTGGAAGTCATCAGACTCTTCCTTGCATATGCTGCATTCAAAGGATTTAAAGTCTACCAGATGGATATGAAGTCAGCTTTCTTGAAGGGTGACTTAAAGGAAGAAGTTTATGTTGAACAGCCTCCAGGTTTTGTTGATTCTAATTTACCTAAATTTATTTATAGACTTAGGAAAACTCTATATGGGATAAAGCAAGCCCCTAGAACATGGTATGAGACATTGTTTAGCTTCCTCATTGAGAACAAATTCTCAAAGGGGAAGATAGAAAAGACTCTATTCCTAAGGGAATCTAAGGGCAAGATCATTCTAGTCCAAATTTATGTAGATGACATATTTTTTGGGTCTACTGATAACAACCTTTGTAGGAAGTTTGTCAAACTTATGCAAGAAAAGTTTGAGATGAGTAGTATGAGTGAGCTTAAGTACTTATTGGGCCTGCAAGTAAGGCAGACTGAAGATGGATTGTTCATCTCACAGTCTAAGTTCACTAGAGAGTTGATTAAAAAGTTTGGTATGGAGAATGCCTCCACAAGAAAACTCCAATGGAATCAAGTATGCTTATAGACAAAGATGAGGCAGGGAAACCTGTTGATAAAACACTATATAGAGAGATAATTGGCTCGCTTCTATATCTTACTGCAAGTAGGACAGACATCATGTATGCTACATGTGTTTGTGCTAGGTATCAGACAAGCCCTAAAGAATCTCACTACTCTGTTGCAAAGAGGATTTTGAGGTATCTTAAGGGCACACAAGATCTTGGCCTCTGATACCTTAGAAATAGGGATTTTGAACTAACAGGCTATTTAGATGCAGATTTTGCAGGCTGCAAAGAGGACAGGAAGAGCACATCAGGCACCTGTCAGTTCTTGGGAGGAAGACTAGTGTCTTAGAGCAGCAAGAAGTAGACCAGTGTCGTAATCTCAACAGTTGAGTCTGAGTATATCTTAGTAAGTAGCTGTTGTGCACAGTGCTGTGGATCCAGCATCAGCTCCAGGACTATAACCTTCAGATAAGTAGAACCATCATGTTCTGTGATTCTACTAGTGCAATCTCAATTTCTAGGAATCCTGTCCATAACAGCAGAACTAAGCATATTAAGATTAGGTATCATTTTATTAGGGAGCATGTGGAAAAGGAAGATATATGTCTTGAGTTTGTCCCCACAGACAAGCAAGTGGCTGATATCTTTACTAAGCCACTAGATGAAGTCAAGTTCAATACCTTCAAATTTGAATTGGGAATGTTGAACTTGGTATAACTTCAGTTGCTCCATGTAATATTTCTGTTGCAGAACTCACATTTCTTGCAGGTAGATAAGACTCTCAAGTGATATCAAGTGGTATCAAGACCAAGATGGACTCAAGTGTCAAGTAAAGAGAAGAAAGCAGATGCTCCAGTTGAGGGGGAGAAAATCCAGCAAGTTGCAGGAACATGTTCAGCTTCCTGCTAAGTGGCAGCCAACAGCTGCAACAGTGAATCAAAGATCATCACAGCTGATCAGCAGATCCTCAGGACAATGCATAGTTTGAGGGGGAGATCAACCCTAGTGGATGGCTGCTGCTGTGAAGTCACTGCTGATGTTAAAAAGACATGCTACTGTAGGAGAAGAGAAAAAGCCAGCACCTCCCTGACTACAACTGCATTCTGCAGAAGTTTTCAGTGGTATGAGGAATGGAATTAGCTCAAGCGGATAACTGATAGCAGCCAGCTCAAGTAGATCAATGGACCACTCCAAAGTCAAGTGGCTGCAGTAATGTGTTGTATCAGTGGTATCAACACAAAAGGTATGACATCTAGTCAAGAAGTTTGATCACTAGGAAAATATCTTAAGTGATATCAACACAAGATGTTGGCAAGGATCAAGAGTAAATTTCTCCCTTGATCCTATCACCTCCCTCATTAGGAAAATATTTTTTTAAAGAAGCCAGAAAGGGGGAGTGGTAGGCAATACCCTAAACCCTAAAGGGGGAGGAGTAGAGCATACTGAGTAGAATACTGAGTAGAGCAATACTTGTCAGATAAGGGGAGATGGTGGGCAATACATGCTCAGGGGGAGATGTGGAAGCAATACTTGATATGACCAGGTCATGTTAAGTATGTGTATATTACTTGAAAACATTCAAGTAATATGAAGAGGGCAATGTTGATCCATTGTGCTTTATGTTTCCACCCTCAAGTTGCTTGAGGAAAGTCCTCCACTTAAGTGTTAAGTAGTTAGGAGTGTTGTAAGCTGCTTCAAATTTTCAAGTGGTATGAAAAGGCTTACAGCTGCTTTTGAATTTATACTCTTTATGAGAAAATGATTCTTAGTATTGTTGGGTGTTCTGCCTTCTTCAAATAGGGGAAGATTGTTGGGAATATTGCCCTCAATGTTCCCAAGATTTGATTTGAAGGGACATCACCATCAATACTAAGAGCATAGTTGTATTGGATGCTGTTTAAGCTCATCATGTGCAGGATGTTCCTTGGAACAAGTTTAGACAGGTTGTCTAAGTGGTTGTGACAGATGGTCACAAGGTAGAAAAGTGGAGAGACAGAAATCAGTCTAAGTCTGCATGCATTGAGTGAAGCCAGTTCACTCAACGCCAGATGCCAAGGAAGGATGTGGTAAAGACTGAAAATCGTCTAAGTCCACAGGCGTTGAGTGAAGTCAGTTCACTCAACACCAGATTTCAAAAAGCGTCGAGTAAAGGGTGGACAGTCAAAGCCCAGCAGTTTGCAAGATAGAAATGCGACTAAGTCCATAGGCGTTGAGTAAAGGCAGTTCACTCAACGCCTTATCAACAAGGAGTCGGGCAAAGACAAAAGCATTGAGTGATGAAGGCTCACTCAACGCATTCATAAAGAAAGTTGTGGCTAAGTACAGAAGCGTTGAGTGAAGCAAGTTCACTCAACGTCTCAGCATAAAGCCAGGTAGTCAGTAAAGCCGCTAAGTACAGATGCGTTGAGTGATGAAGGTTCACTCAACACACTCAACGTCTGGCATTGCACGAGAATTTGGCTAAATCCAGATTCGTTGAGTGAAGCCAGTTCACTCAACGCACTCAACGCCTAAACAGCAGAAAGATTGTCTAAGGACAAATGCGTTGAGTGAAGGTTATTCACTCAACGCACTCAACGTCTGGCAGTGAATAAGAAATTGGCTAAGTCCAGATTCATTGAGTTAAGTCAGTTCACTCAACGCCTGACAGTGGAGATGAAATTGGCTAAGTCCAGATTCGTTGAGTGAACCCAGTTCACTCAACGCACTCAACGTCTGGGATGAAACTGTGAATTTCGCTAAGTCCACAGATGCTGACGTCAGCATGAGTCAGCAAAGTTTCAAATTATTGCGGGAAAGCTACAGTACGCGACAAATGGCGCCGCAGGCCTACTGTATGACTTTTCCAGTAAAAGCAAAGTTGCAGCCAACAACTTCAGCGGAGCCCACGGGTCAAATACCCGTTGGACGGCGGAAGATAAAAGGAATAAGTTCAGTGGATGCAAAACAATTTTTAGGGTTTATCTTTTCGCAAAGAGACAGAACTTCATCGTCTTCTTCCTCGCCATTGTTGTAAATCTTGAAGCTGAAGTTTCAAATCTGCTGAACTAAAAGTTCTTAAAGTTAGCTGTAGCAGTTTTCATTAGCTACAACAAGTTCAAAAAAGCTTTCTGAGAAAGAAGACTAAGCAGAGCCTTCAACTTTCTGCAGTCATGGTTAGTTGTTTGAAGATTAACAAAAACTGTCAACTCTTCAGTCTTCAACAGCAAGTTCAAAGACTTGGTTTCTGAGTTACTTCCAGCACAAGCAGCAGAGTATTGAAGATCAATTTCTTGTTGCTGAGAAGAGGTTAGGGCTGAGATAACTCAGCTCAGGAAGCAGTAGACTCAGAAAACTTCTCTGGAGTCATATCAACAATAACAACCACTTTCTTTTTTGTAGGATCCTTTGGATCTGAGCTGTAAGCCTGTTCTATAAAGGCTGAGGTAGGATCTTGTGTGGATCTGAGTTGTAGGGCCTTTGTGCCTGAGGTAGGGCAGTTTGCCTGAGGTAGGAGAGTCATTCTCTCTGAATGTAGGACCTTTGGGTCTGAGGTAGGATCCAACTTTGGATTTGAGTTAAGGCCTTTGTGCATGAGCTGTAGGAGAGTCATTCTCTGAGGTGGGGCTATCCTCCTAGCCTGAGTGTAGGGCATCTTGTGTGCCTGAGATAGATGATCTGCTGATCACTGAGTTGTAGGAGCAAGCTTGCTCTGAGGTAGGATTTTGTGCCTGAGGTAAGTCTTGGAGGAGACTGAGAGATCCTGAGGGATCTATGTTGTAAGCACTAAGGAGCCGAGATTTGGAGAAGTGTCATATCTAACACACTGATAGAGAAGTGGGAGGGACAGTGGATGTACCCATAATCTGGGGAACCACTATAAACCTTGTGTGTGCTTTTGTGGTGTGTATTGAAAGCTGATAGTAACTAACTCACAACTCACATAAAAGACGGAAATCTCAAAAGAGACCAAAAACCTATTCACCCCCCCTCGGGGTGTTTAGCTGCCCTTGAAAACTAAATACTTTCAATGAGCAGTGCGAAAAGATAGAGAGAAATCGTGGGAGGCGAGGAAGACGTGCAGCTGGTAATAGGAGACATGAGAAGAACAGTAATGTTGATGTTTGTGATGTTGTCGGGCGGGAGAGAAGGGTTGGTCGTCACTTGCGATGGCTTGATCGACAAAAGGAAGAGATAGATATGCGATTACAAAGCAATCGTGAATAACTGGGATGGTTCGAGAGGGGGAAGATGTCACTGTTCTCCGCTATGCCCCAGACCGGTGCTGAGATAGCAAAAATAGAACTCGTAGCTGGTAGGCGGGAAAGCGTGTTAGCGAATGTTCTCCTTCCCTTTTTGGTACTCGATCTCGTAGCTGTACCCCAGCATCTTGGTCACCCATTTTTGCTACTCTAGTGACGAAACCCGCTGCTCCAAGAAGTATTTTAGGCTCCGATGGTCGGTCTGTATCTTAAAGTGCCTCTCGATGAGATACAGTCCCCATTTTCCCCACTGCATGTAGGATCGCTAACATCTCCTTCTCATATACCGATAGCCCCAACGCCTTCCCCTGAATTGCCTTGTTGTAGTATGTCAGTGGCCACCCTTCCTGCATCAACACTGCCCCCAAGACGGCCCCCCGACACATCTGTTTCCACTATGAATAACTTGGAAAAGTTGGGTAGTGCGAGCACCGGTGTCGTGACCATGGCCCCTTCCAGTGTCTAGAATGCGAGCTCTGCTTCCTGTCCCCAATCAAACAATCTCTTCTGCAGCAATGTAGTGAGCAGCTTAGCAATCTTCCCATAGTCCTTCAGAAACTTTCTGTAGTAGCCTGCTAACCCTAGAAATCCTCTCAACATCTTGATATTGGTGGGCGTTGGCCACTCCATCATGCTCTGGATCTTCTGTGGGTCTGGCTGCACCCCTTTTCTATTCACCAAGTGGCCCAAATACTCTTGCTCTTGTCGCCCGAAAGAGCACTTTGATCTCTTTACATACCATTTTTGTTCCGTGAGGATTTGCAGTACAACTCGCAAGTGTTCCTTGTGCGCCTCCAAGCTTGGACTGTATATAAGGATGTCATCGAAGAATACCAACACAAACTTCCGCAACCAACTCCTGAAAGATTCGTTCATGACTGCTTGAAAGGTTGACGGCGCACTCGTCAACCCGAAATGCATCACTAGGAATTTGTAGTGCCCTTCGTGTGTTCGGAATGTCGTCTTCTCCATGTCCCCCTCCTGCATGCTGATCTGATGGTGCCCTGACCGTAAATCTAACTTTGTGAAGTATTGGGCCCCATGGAATTCATCCAAAAGCTCGTCGATGACCGGGATCGGAAATTTGTCTTTGACGGTGACCTGATTGAGTACTATGTAATCTATGCAGAACCTCCAGGTTCCATCCTTCTTTTTCACCAATAGGACCGGAGGGGAAAACGGACTAGTGTTGTGGAGAATGGTCCCCTCCCGTAGCATTTCCTAAACACATCTTTCAAACTCCCTCTTTTGTATGTGAGGATACCTGTAAGACCGGACACTGGTGGGCTCCGCGCCCTCTTTGATCGGGATTCGGTGGTCACATCCTCACGACGGAGGCAACCCACTCGGTGTCTCGAAGACCTCGTCAAACCTTTCCAAGACCGCCTGCAATCTCTCTGGAACATCTTTCTTTTGCCCCTCTGGTCCTCCCGCTAGGACGCAAGTCATGGGGTAGTCCTGCTCAACCCATTTCTGCAAGGATAAGACAGTGGCTTCCTTCACCATTGGCCCTGTATTACTCTGCAGCTTGTGTGTCTTTCCCTCGTGTGTGAACTTCATGGTCATGTTTTCCCAGTCATTCGTAACCAATCGCAGCTGTCTCAACCACTTCTCCCCCAAGACTACGTCGGATCCACGAACAGGTAATATGTACTAGTCCACTAAGCATCTGAACCCCTGTATCACGAGGCACCCTCCGCACGACTCCTGTGCACTGCAGAAGATTCCTGTCTGCCACAAGCACCTTGAACACCTTACCCTCAGTCGGTGTGATGGCTAACTTCTTGACAACCTCGGTGTTGATGAAGTTGTGGGTGCTCCCACTGTCAACTAGTATGGACTATGGACACCTTCTGGTCGGACGCCTTTCCTGTCATCCGCATCATGGAGGGTTGCCCTCCCCCTTCTAAAGCGTGAACAGAAACTTCAATTTCCTCCAACTCGAGGACCTCCCCCTCTGTGGGCACGCCATCCTTGTGGGTCTCCGGCTCGTCCTCCTCCTGTAGCATGTAAACCTGAATCACCTTACACTTATGCCCGGAACAAATTTCTCGTCACACGTGTAGCACAGCCCCTTGGCCGGTCGATCCTGCATTGCCTCCCATGACAATCGCTTCACCGCTGCATCCTTCCAAAAAGATGAGTTGTTGATTCCTTTGGTCGTGCCCTTGGTTGTTTCCTGTTCTCCTTCCTTGCTTCCCCAACGGTAGGTTGCAGTGGTCTTGCGCCTTCCTAGTTTCTGCTCCTATAGTCGAGCCATTCATATGGCTTGTGCTAGGCTCCTGGGCTGAAAAGTATGTACCTCGCCGCTGATTTTCTCCTTAAGTCCGGACAAAAAACACCCCAGGAGCGCCTTTTCTGACCACTGCACCCGGTTTGCCAACCTCTAGAAAGTCGTCTGATACTCATTGAAGGTCCCTATTTGTCACAGCTTATTGAGCATCATGTCAAAGTCCATGTACTCAGTTGGCCCAAACCTCGTGACAAGTCCCTCACAGAATTACTCTCATGTGGGGTACGGGTGCTGCCTCCTCCACCAGCTCAACCACTGGTATGTATCTCCTTCCAAATGAAAAGAGGCGATGTGCACCCACTGTTGTAAGGGAAGCTCATGGTACTCAAAAAACATCCCGGCTCTCTCAATCCACTCAAGTGGGTCTCCGTTTCTGTACTTCGGAATTTCCATCTTCGTCAATCGGGGCTGTACGGGAGAGCGGTGTTGCGGTGGCCGCCCCTCCGAAAAATTTGAATGTTGTCCCCAACCTTGATTCCACGGCCCCCCATTCTCCATTGCATCTGGTGTACAGTGTCTTCCTCTGCCTTGCATGATGGGCCCCCGGCCCCAATGGTCCTCCGCTAGTGGCTCTCCTTCCCCTTTGTGTGGTGTTCGAGCACCCCCGCGTCCTCCCGGGCCGGTACCGTTGTTGCCTTCTCCTTCCACCCAACTCGTAGGTGGCTTCCGGTAAAACGGACCGCCTCCACTCGCTGTCTCGGCACCCCGATGGCCCCTAAATTCCTCCCGCCACAAGATTAGTGGATGTCGTGACTGGTGGAAGCCCCCCGGGTCTCGGGCAAGGCCGCTGAAGCCTTCAAACCCCTCATCGGGCCCCTCATTACCGCGCAGCAATTGCCCCTGGGGTCGTTGGCCAGAGACGAAGGGAGTTTGAGCCCCGTAGAAGCCGCCATCTCCGGCGTCAGGTGTGAACGGCGGAACTCCCATCCCGTTCTTTCCGTCAGCCATTGACTCCCCCGAGCCTCTGAGATCGACCACAACATCAAGTGTCGGCCCTTTGCCGTGATCTGGAGCCCGCACTAGGCAGTCGATCTGCTCCCCTAGGGCCGCTGTCGCCCCCAGGAAAGCCACGCAGGAGCGCTCTTCACCCGCGCTGAGTTTCTGTGTGAGGTCGTCCTTCTGCGAGTCCAGGAGTTCGCGAAGGCTTTGTTGCCCTTCTTCCAGATCCATGATGCGCGTACCGTGGGTTATCATGACCTACGATGGACGAGAACTCCTCTAATACCAAATGTTAGCTACTACTACTCCTACGGGGAAGAACCAAGAATACCTATGAGAAATCTTCGATGCCCTAGGGGATGCGTCACATTCCCCCCAAATATCCAGCCAAAGACCGGTTGGGCCCGCCCGGTTTGATTAGGCGGAGAGTGTGACTGAACCGGATGGTTCAGTCACGCGCTTCCTTCCCCCCCGATGATAGACCGCTCCGAAGTGACTCCGGTTCGTATCAAAATTAGACGCAGAGAGATGCATGAAATAAAATATTGTCGCTCAGTCGCTTAAAAGAAATGAAAAAGAAAACATATTTAATACACTCACCGATATATCGATCACAAAATATCGCTTAATATATCGGGTAAAACGGATATATCGGGCGATATTTTCAAAAACGACATTTTTGCCTAAAATGTCGATATCGCGGTGTTTTCAACCCAAATTCTTTATGTCAAACATGTCGGCCGACATATACAACACAGCTTGGGACAATCGAGATGTGATTCAAATTTGAAGCAATGTCGTTCTACGCAAAAGGTCAAAGCATACTAAAATGGACAACCATTTTTCTTGTGGGAAGGTTCTTTTGTTGCATCTACTAATCAATCAAATCTTCTGCCAAGTTTGTAGAAAATTCAGTTCTATAGAACCTGTCAAATAGGCTTGGTACCTACGATAGTTATTCTCCGTGCCAAAATGGAATGGAATTTCATGACACGCACTACCTTGAGGGGGTATTGGATTCTTCTATCAAATTTGTGTATATTTTTATTGTTCTCTATTTTCTTTGTTTAGCACTTATAAGGGCATCATTGTAATTTTAGAGGGTTTCCCTTCCTTTCATATGTGTATTGAAGCAATGGTGTGTGACTTAAGAGACGATTTTCTCAAACCTATAAATTTGTTAGTAATCTTTCACACGTTGTGTAACGCATTTGCCTTCTCCGCTACTCCTTAGTCTAGATGGAAATTTAACCCATTCCTAAGGATCTTACATCTTGATTTCATGCAAAAATAATTCAAACATAAGGATCATACAATCATTTGGCGCCTGAATACTATCATTACATACAATGAGTAGCTCAAGTGTGCTAACTACTAACTACTCGGAGGTCAGGGATGGTATTATTGGCTGATGTCCACTGAATATCTACAATATTATGATTCATTACTTGTACTATGAAAATATGGGCAAAAACATGCAGGCTTTTTGGATTATGTTTTGGATCAACTTCAATGTTTTTAAATGAAAAAGTCCACCCATAGGTTTCAGTGACATTAAAGTCAAAAGTCAATTAGAAAGGGAAAAAAATAAAATCCAACTCAAATTATGGAATAAAGTACCAGGACATGCAGATGAAATTATGGGAAATTTTGAGCTCCCTTTTTCATTGCCAGTTAAGTAGTGTTGTTTGTACCGTGAGATGAATTCATTGCAAGATTCTGCAAGTGATATGTCCCTGCTGCAACTGGTATCATAAACTGCCTTTCACTCCCAAAGATTTGAAGAAAGTTGTTAGTTTTCTGAAAACCTGCAGCATTATGAACAGACCAAGAGGATAAATACACATCGTATAGATGATATTGTTGGAGGAGGAAAGTTGATAGATTTCATTCATCCACATAGGGGTATTTATACAATTACAAAGATATGACACGTCATTGATCCGTGTGCTCCCATGATTCCTAAATAGGAATCGATCTATTTAGGATACAAACACGACGTAATCAATACAAATATTATAATTAATAAGGCAATATCCAACACCCCCCTCAAGTTGGGCGTGTGATGTCAGCCATGCCGAACTTGCCAATAAGATCTGCGAACATACTGGAACTTAGACCCTTTGTGAGAACATCGGCCAACTGTTGGTCAGACGGTACAAAAGGAATAACAACGGTTCCTCGGTCGATATTCTCCTTGATGAAATGTCTGTCAATCTCAATGTGTTTCATACGATCATGTTGCACCGGATTGTGGGCAATGGAGATTGCAGCCTTATTGTCACAGTACAATCTGATAAGCTCGCTTCCTTGAAGCCCAAGTTCCTTTAGGATAGTGGAGACCAATAATCCTTCACAAATGCCATGTGCGAGCGCTCTAAACTCGGCCTCAGCACTGGATCTAGCAACAACATGTTGCTTCTTGATTCGCCAGCTGACCAAATTCCCACCAATCATGGAACAATATCCGGTTGTGGAGCGCCTATCGGTGGGCGATCCAGCCCAGTCTGCGTCAGTGTAAACTTCAATAGTCAACTCTTTATTTGGTGAGAACAGGATGCCCTTCCCTGGAGAGGACTTGAGGTATCGGAGGACACGATGTGCGGCATCAATATGACGAACCTTTGGAGAGTGCATAAACTGACTGAGAACTCCCACAACATAAGAGATATCTGGACGAGTGTGAGATAAGTAGATTAACTTCCCTACCAGCCTTTGGTAACTGGGAATGTCTTCGAGCACATCGTCATCGTCTCTGCCTAGCTTGTGATTCACTTCGATTGGGGTGTCGGCAGGTCGACACCCGCTCATCCCAGTGGCTTCAAGGAGGTTGAGTACATACTTCCTTTGTGATAGGAAAATGTCATGCTTTGAACTTGCAACTTCAATGTTGAGAAAGTATTTGAGATTTCCCAAATCTTTCACTTCAAATTCTTTTGCCAACTTCTCCTTCAGTGCCTGAATCTCCTCCTTGTCTTTGCCAGTGATTATGATATCATCCACGTAGACAATCAGGGCGGTTAACTTCCCCTTGTTGATTCTAATAAAGAGGGTGTGGTCGACATTGCTCTGACGGTACCCAAACCTGCGCATGGCTTTGTGGAATCTTCCAAACCAGGCCCTGGCTGATTGTTTCAGGCCATAGAGTGGCCTCCGTAATCTGCACACTTTCCTTTTTGATCCACTAGGGGTGAGTCCCGGAGGGAGAGCCATGTAGATCTCTTCTTCCAGGTCGCCATGAAGATAAGCATTCTTCACATCCAATTGACAGAGTTGCCAATCCTTGCAGGCAGCACAAGATATGAGGATTCTGATCGAATTCATTTTTGCAACAGGAGCGAAGGTCTACTGTTAGTCTATGCCCTATGTCTGAGTATAGCCTCTTGCCACGAGTCGTGCCTTGCATCTTTCCATAATTCCCGAGGGGTTCTGTTTGACGGTGAATACCCACTTGCATCCAACAACCTTTTTACCTGGTGGCAGTTGTACCAGGTCCCATGTGCCGTTTTTTTCCAGGGTACTCATTTCTTCGAGCATTGCTAACCTCCACCTGTCGTCGGAAAGAGCATCCTGCCATGAAGTGGGGATAGAGACAGAGGACAAAGAGAAAACAAATGCTCCATGGGAAGCTGTTAGGGATGAGTAAGAAACAAACTGAGATAGTGAGTGTCGAGTGGAGGTTCCTTCCGTAGGGATGATGGATCCTGACGACGGGTCAGGTGTGCGGTCTGATATCCAGATGGCGGGTCGCGTGTTCGATCCCTTGGGTCGACGAGAGTAAACCTGCAGAGGTTTAGTAACAGGGACCTTGACAGGAGGGGCGCAAGGAGTAGGAGGTGTAGACTGAGAAGGATGATATACCAGAGGAATAGGTAGAGGGGTGTTAGAGTAAGGTAAGGTGCTCACTTCCGTTGTTGGAAGAGACCCCTCCTGAAGTGAGGACCCATAGTAGCTTTCAGATTCCCGGAAGGTAACGTCCATGGTAACGTAAACCTTCTTGTTGACTGGGTCAAAACATTTATATCCCTTCTGAGTAGGGGAGTAGCCAATGAATACGCACTTGTTCGCACGAGCATCAAGTTTCAGGCGGTGGTGGATATGGACGAAACAAACACACCCAAAGACACGTGGTTGGAGAGTGGTACGTGGCACCCAAAGTGTGGTGAGGGGAGTTTTGAAACCGAGAACACGGGATTACATACTGTTTATAAGGTAAGCTGCGGTGAGAACAACATCCCCCCAGTAGTATTTAGGGAGTTGCATGTGGAGGAGGAGACACCGAGCGACTTCCAATAGGTGGCGGTTTTTACGCTCAGCCACCCCATTTTGAGCAGGGGAGTAGGCGCAGGATGTCTGATGGATAATCCCACGATCGGCGAGGTACTGCTCAAAAGTGGAATCAATGAATTCCCAGCCATTATCGGTGCGGAGAATTTTGATGGGGGTCGAAAAATGGCTAGAGACCATGTTGTAGAACCGCTGGAACAAGGGAAAGACTTCATTTTTTGCTTTCATAAGGTAAACCCAGGTGGTACGTGAAAAACAGTCTATAAAAGTTACAAACCAAAAACAACCCGAAATAGATGCAACCCTGCAATGGCCCCAAACATCACTATGTATCAAATGAAAAGGAGTAGTACTTGGAGAAGAAATATGATTTAAAGAGGTACGATGATTTTTACCACGATCACATGCATCACAGTGAAATTTATCAATTAACACAGACGAGAAATTAGGAAGTAAACGTTTCATAGAATGGATAGACGGATGTCCCAGCCGGCAGTGCCAGGACTCCAAAGTAGCTGTCCGATCCACATGGAGAGCTCGGGGATGAGAGATCGGGGTGGAAGAATCGAACACATAGAGCCCGTCCACCAGACTACCAGTTCCAATCACCGTTCCCGTCTTCAGGTCCTGAAAAATGTATGAAGAAGGAAAGAAAGTTACTGAGCAGTTCATAGAATTGGTTATATGACTAATAGAAAGAAGATTTCGGGTAAAGTTCGGAACATGAAGAACAGAGGAAAGAGTTAGGGAGGAGCACGGGATGGAGCCCTTTCCGGCAATGGGAGAGAGGGAGCCATCTGCGATGCTCACTTTGTCCCGACCAGACAACGGAAGGTAGGACACAAAACCTGAGGAGGAGCCGGTCATATGGTCCGTTGGTCCAGAATCAATGATCCAGTGAGTAGAGGGACGGGTGGAGGCAGCATGAGCATCGGAAGGCCCCTGATGGGCATATGAGGACGAAGAGGCATGTGGCTCTGGTGATGGACCCTGCATCAGGCGACGGAAAGCAAGAACCTCATCAGGCGTCAGAGTCAATGTGGGGGCTGACGGAGTTGGTGGATGCTGTGGCTCGTCGAAAACATCAGACAGGTGCACGGAGCGAGGCTGGGTAGAGCGACCCGAAGTGCGACCAGGACCGCGTCCGGCGTGAGAGGAAGAGCCACCACGGGGTGTAGGGAACCATGAAGCCGAAAGCAAGTCTCCCGGGTATGACGGTTCTTCCCGCAATAGTCACAGAGCAGGTGATCCTTGTCAGTTGACTTCGGCCGAGAATCACGAGCCGCACGTAGGCCAACCTGGGCCGCCAAGGCCGAACCATCTGGAGGAGGCTCAGGAGTCCAAGTTTGTCGCCGACTGCTGAACGAGACTGAAAACCTCTGGAAGAGAGGGTAAGGGTGAGCGGCCAAGTATCTGCACACTGATTTGGTCGAAATCCCTATGTAGACCATGAAGGAACTCGAAAACTCGGTTGCGATCTTCTTGTGCGCGAACGAGGATCTCATCCTTAGGCGACGCCAAAGTGATGGAGTTGAAGTGATCGTACTCTTGATATAGCTGGGTGAACTCGAGGTAGTAGGCAGATGGAGAGCGATCTCCTTGGCGAAGAAGGAAGATCTTTCGTCGTAACTGAGAGATCTGGGTCGCGTTGTCGCGACAGGAGTAGGTAGTTTCTGCCCTTCGCCAAATGTCCGCAGCCGTATCCAGAAAGAGATAGTTGTGAGCGATGGATTCGACCATGGAGTTAGTCAGCCAGGACATGACGAGGGAGTTCTCTGATTCCCATTGCACCCAATCTGGGGAATCTGAACGAGGTATGGGTGTAGTGCCCATGACATATCCAAACAGCCTCCTGCTCTTCAAAGCAAGTGTAACAGCCCGGGACCACGGGAGATGGTGCCATCCAGACGAATCGTCGTGATTTGAGGCGTGTTGTGGTCATGTCCCGGGCGAGGGAAGCCGCTGGGCGTCACTGTAGTTGGGGGTGTACTGGTGGTGGAAGATTCGGTAGGGGAGTCATCGGTCCCGACCATGGTGATCAAGAATACAAATCAAGATCCCCCAGGAGAGCAAAGAGCGGCCTAGATAGAAACTAGGTCGGCCTCATAGAAAGAGGAAGGAGTCCAAAAATGGTGGAGGCACCGGAAAGGACATTAGGAGGAGCACCGCACGTGCGGTATCAAGGGGATGACGCCGGACATGGGTCGGAGGTGCTGGCGGTGGCCGAGGGCCTCTGGAAGAGCCCCGATGCCCGACCGTCGTTGGCGCGGGAGGCGCGACGTGCGTACAGCGAACGGAGGCAGGGAGCGGGGTGCGGCGGAGGAGCGGTAGTTGGAATCGGTCGTGGCTAGGTGGGGCTGGGGGCCGCCGGAGCCAGAGGGCCGGGAGAGGCAAGCGACGTTCGGCGGAGTTGCGGGCGGAGGTCGGCGGGGTGTTCGTGCGGGAGAATGGTTGGCGGGGTGTTCGTGCGGGAGAAAGAAAAAACGCACGGGAGCGGAAAGCGGGAGAGGTGGAAAGGGGTTTTAACCCTAAGGCTCTGATACCATGTTGGAGGAGGAAAGTTGATAGATTTCATTCATCCACATGGGGTATTTATACAATTACAAAGATATGACACGTCATTGATCCGTGTGCTCCCATGATTCCTAAATAGGAATCGATCTATTTAGGATACAAATACGACGTAATCAATACAAATATTATAATTAATAATGCAATATCCAACAGATATCAAAATATGTTTTCGCTAAAAAAATGTAATGCATCAGAATAAACATAAGAACTTCGTAAAAATTGAATGCATCTAAATTCAAAGTTATCAAACATAGTTAACAAATTTCAAATAACTTTTCAAAATTGCAATGCCAACTAAATCTGATATTTCATAGGTGTGTTTTAAATAATACGTACTTTTCACAGACTATTAATTGATGGAATTATGGAAGAAAGATGACATCTAATAATTTTCAAGGGTAAAAGAAGAAATGCATGCTTAAATAGATACCTAAGGAAGAACTTTGTTTGCACAACTATAAACATTAAAACCATAAATTCATTACTATCGAGTGAAACAACCCAAGCCGCATGTTGTGACGCAACCAAGTCCGTATTGTACTCCCGGTTATTCACATGTTGATTGTTATATTGCAGTAGCAGAGTTGATCATCAAGATTGAATCGTTGAGTAAAGATTGGAAACATTGAGCTACATGCATCAGAAGATGGTTCGTCGAGCAAAAAAGAAATTCAGAGATTGACGAACTGTTGGAAGAATCATCGAGCATAATAATACTTAAACATCGACCATAGAGCAATAGTCGGTGATTCTATGGAAATAGAAATTATAATCGTTGAAGATATAGTCCTTATTGTAGTCAGAAAAGGAAGCAGCTCTGTTAAGCTAAACTGACAGTGGCTACTATATATGAAGCAAGGAGAAATTAACAACACATATAAGTAGTTGACAGTGTTCATTCAGAGCCCTCTGGTTCAGAAGTTAAAAGAAAAGAAAAAAGTGACCAGGTGCAAAGGAAATAAAATCTCTGTGCATAGAGATCAAGAAAGTTCAATCTTCAATCTGAGAAAGAACACGTCCTACAAAGTTCTTTAGTTCTCTGGCAAATCATTCAGGGGGAGCAAAATGATATAAGGCAATTGATGAAGCCTCTATGTTAGAGAACCTGTAGCTCTCAAGCCATAACCATTTTGATTAATATTTTGATTCAAAGTTGTGAGGTTCTCTATAAAAAAGTATTAGATGTCTCTCTTACAGCTTCGTGTGTCAAGGGTGACATTTCGACTCCAACCACTTCGAGATAGAAATGCAGCGACAAACTGATGTGGAGCAAAATAACAGGTTTGGTGATACACATTAGTCGTATCAAGATCGAGAACACGAAACATGCATTGTATTAAACAGACATAAAGGGAACGCGGATACAATCTGGAGATAACTGCCGCCAAGCACCCGGAACCGGGTCCTCCTAGACACTCCACTCTCCAAGAGATCCCAAAACACAGACTCCAAAGATAGATCATAACTCCCTAAGGGGTTCCTTATATAGATGGAGGACCCTACAACAGGACAAGACTACTTGACTAAAATACACCCCGCATGCGTATCATTTGGGCACTCTTGAAGTCTTGGCGGGAGTTAATTTGACTAGAGGGATCAAATATTGCAGTCTCGGCAGGACCTATTGCAATCAAAGAGATGAGTTACACCAGGCTCGAAGGGGTGAGTGTTGGTCAATAAGCCAGGACTGTTGTGGATGTTGGACATACTTGGAGGAAGTACTCTGGTTGATAAGGGTTTTTCATAAAGTTGTGGAAGAGTGGGCGTACCCAGTTTAGGGAACCAAAAAATATGTGTCCATTACTCTAGAGCCTAGCATATATTCTCACAGTCAATTTATTGCATTTAGTATATCAGATTATATTATTTATTTTGGGCTTGTGATCAAGTTGAGTGGAGTTGTGTTTTAATAGTGGCTTTTGATTGAATAAATTTTAATTTATCAACTACTCTATTCCCCCCCCCCCCCCCCCCCCCCCCGCCCTGCGCCGCCCATAGTATCCACGCCGAACATTGGAATGTCGATGGTAGGGGTAGAGAGCATCGTCGGGTGGAGCTATTGAAGGGTTGTGGTTGGTGCAGAAGTGCCACTAGAGTGAGCCATGGACCGTGATTCCGTGAAAGCTTCTGAAGTCGCAAGAAGCAGCGATGGAGGGTCCAGGAAACATAAGATGGAATGAATCTTCCGACTGGCACTTTGTAGGTTCGTGAAAGACATCTTCACATGATTCAGCAACCAAGGGCATAAAGAATGACTACCATGAGATCTATGTCATCATCACAGGTGGCCAAGGAACGTGTGATGGGCATGAACTAGATGACAACGGTCCCGAGGAGGAATAGTAAATGGCTCGACGGTTGATTAGAGGGAAGCAACAACTATGTAGGAGTTGTTAGAAGAATCCATTTGTTGTGTGGTCGTTGTTTTAGGCGGGGATGTTGCTCAATTATTGTTCTAGCGGATAGGTCATCGTTATCGGTGAAGATCACAAAGAAGGAGGTAGAATGCCAATGCCGAATAAATGGTGTCTGATTCTCTTGCTCAGATGCACTAGACGTGTAGGGGGAGGAGGTAGTAGGCATCATTGTCATTCATGAGAAACATGCGAAATGGGTGAAAGGACGAGATGAGCATGCACGCTTTTGAGCCTCGCGATTTGATACTTCGGAAGAGCTGTGTTGAGCCAACGACATCTATCGTCGAGGGGAAGCACACGATAAGGAATTAAAGGGGGACGTGGTATCTCGAACTTCCGAGCACAGTGTCATGGACTTGTCCCCTTGACAATGTCATGTGCAGTCTTAGCTCCTTTCCGCACCCTTTCACAACAAGATAAGTCAGCTTCCTTTAATAATTGTTGTGGCAAGAAGAATAAGAGAGCACTTAAAATGAGAAAGCAAGAAGGCAAGAGTGATCTTGAAGAGCTTTGTATTGCTTGAATGCTTTGATGGATACAAATGAGGGATCATCCCTATATAAGCGCAATAAGAATTTTCCTCCAAAAGATGGAAGGATCTTGAAGAGCTTTGTATTGCTTTTCTTTAGAATGTTCTCATGAGACCATTATAGAATGCTTCTATACTTCACTTGTATTTTCAAGGTACAAATTCTCCAAGTACCCAGAATTCCTAAGGAACTTCCAAAACTGGCATTAAAATTTGTCACGAGAGGTACAAAAGACGAACCGTGACCTCCCCACCTATCCTGGTGAGGCCTTCGTCGCCACATAATGTTGGATGATGTCCTTAAAGTATCTAGGTATTTTATTATCTCCCATGTAGCTTCGCAATTCAGTCTCCTTTTCCACTTGATTAAATATTGTGTGCTAGGTTGCACACCCCTGCAATCAAGCAGTTGTCTCCTTGAATCAGCTTACTTCTTCAACCGCCTGTGAGCTTTTCTAAGCATGATCTAGCCAAATATCTTTGTCTTCCCATGATTTGGCTATTTTTGATAACGAAGCACGTATACCTAAAAATGCTTCGCGTGTCGACTCGAACGTGTATCGGATACGGGAAACTCCCGTATCCGACTCACGCGTTTCCCGCTTATCTCGTTCGCGCGTCATGCGCGACAGTCGCGACTCACCTCATGCGTGATATAATTTGAGTTTTAAAGATTAGGGTTCACGACTCACAGTCGACTCACGACCTCGCTACTGAAGCTCTGCTTTGTTCTCCTCCCTCCCAACCCCTGCAGCTCTGCTTTGTTCTCCCTCCTCCCAACCCCCGCAGCTCTGCGTCGTTCTCCGTCGACCCCCGCAGTCGAAGCCCATTGAAAGCCCGACGCAGCTCTCTCCGCTCAGCGTCGAAAGCTCGTCGAACCTCTCCTCTCTTATCTTGCTTCTCTTCGTGCGCTCATCGAAGAGCTCTCCTCTGTTGAAACCCTCCTCTCAGGTGAGTTCTCCTCCGTTGAAACCCTAATTTTCCTTTTGCATTTTATTTCTTGTTCATCTTCTCCTTCCTCCCCTTCTTCTTTTTCATTTTAGTTTTTCAGTCTATTAAAATTGCAATGTTATGTATGAAATCTTTGCCCTTATCCACCTTGATTCATTTGTTATACTTATGTGAGTTTTGATTTCATATCATTTTGTTGAGATGTTCCTTCTGCACTTGTCTTGTGTTGGCAGTGGCATGTTTTTTAAAATAATTAAACTGGTATCTTCATTCATTGTTACTATAGTAATCATCTGCAATGTTCTGTTTATTTCATTTACTGTGTTGAATTTCCTTATAAATAGGTTTGCCTTTTCATTCTAGTATTAATACTTTTGCAAAGGATTTATGTGTTTGATCAACATAGCATGATGAAATGTCATTTATAGCATTATATGAAATGTCAATGATGTATAACATAAGTTTGAAGTCTCGGTTTTCATATGTATGGTCTATGTTACAGTCTTAATAAATTATTTTTCGTTACAATTCAAGATATGTACACTTAGATTGTTAGTTCTCTTACTTTATATTAATTAATACTTATCTAAAAATAATTAAATTTTTTTAAAAATGTTTCATGTATCCTTATTTTTTTTAAAATCATGTTTCTCATATCCGTTTCGTATCGTGTCCCGTATCCCATTTTTGTCCCCGTGCTACATAGATTTTTTATGCTCCCAGATTTCTTCCATCATTTGTTGTGGTCGCCAAAGTATGTGGAGTAACTTTATGTGGCAAGCTCAAATAAACTCCTTCTGGTAGCCTCACATTGCTACAAGTTGATGCAGGGCGGAGGTCGCTAGGGTTCGCGCGGCCAAAATCCTCTTTTTTTTGTATCAAGTAAAAACAATGTGCATCCTCTTCTCACAAAACTTTCAAAACCAAAATTTTACGAAAATGAAGATTTTTTGAAGTAATTCTGAAGATTAGCATTACCCACCAGCAGGGAAGGGCGGCCGGTGGAAGTGGACGACGACTGGCCGGCTGCAGGAATGCTGCAGGGAACAGCCGGCGGCCCTGGAGCTGCTGTCGTCGGTGGCTGTGGGAGAGGGGAAGAGCCAGAGCAGAGGAAGGCGGCCTGGAGGAGCGTCGGTGGGGTGCTGGCGCGGAGAACTGGAGGAGGAGCCGACTTCAGGAAGGAGCGGCCGGAGTGCTGGCGCGGAGAACTGGAGGAGGAGTCAGAGATACAAGCTACCTTGGAATCGGCACCAAGGAGGGCTGATGGAGATGAAGGCGGAGGAGACCCTTGGCGTCAACACGAAGGGGAGCCACCGGAGTCGGCACCGGCGGCGTGACCGAAGAGATCGGGCAAAACCGAAGCGGGCGGATTTTCCTTTTCCCAAAATCTCGATGCCCTGGCTGCTGCCCTAATGCTCCTATTTATAATAAACCCCATCATATCCAATGGTCCAGAATTGCCCGGATGGGGACTGCATCAAACCCATGAAAATATACTCAAAATATATAAACTAATATATCATTTCGACTCGCGGCGACCCTCCGGACGCAACCGCGGAGTCGGATCGGCAATACGATCAACGGGCGGGCCCGTTCCCCATCACAAGTTGTAAAAGATTTGCACGTCTAAGGATGTAAAGAATTGCCCAATCTTGGTGATTAGCGCTCACAAAGTGTTGCAAGTAACACTCAAGCAAAGTATTCACCGTCTCAGTTTGCTCATATGTTTAAGGGTGGAAGTTGGTGAAGTTTAATTCATATTCAAGTACTTAGAACAGTTATGTCCATAACTTTCCTATGAATCGAGGGTCACGATAACATATAATCGTTCTAGGTAACCACCAATAGCTTACCACATATTTAAAGAATAATCGAGTTTCTCCAACCATTGTAGTATCCCTTTTGATGGGTTGAAGGTGTCTACTTGGAGAATCAATCCACCACCACTACGATCGATCCACACCCTTCATATTTCGGTAAGCGTTGATAAAGTCAAATGTTACTGACTCTCATTGATGTTCTACTATGGGCACTGGCTTCAAAAGTCCCGCAGATTAATTATTGTCCACTTTCTCTTGCTAACAAGCAAGACAAGCCATCATGTACAGTTCAATGTTGTCCTTCATCCGTAGTCAGAAGTAAGAGTCCTCCATCAAAGCCAAGGTGCATGTTTGCCCCGAATGTCCAGCCCATTTTGTATCATTGCATTCTTTAATTAGATCCTTGCATAGGTTCCCCTATTTTGGGATGTATAGTCGCCTTCCTTTAGAATGGCTCGTCCTCTACCCAAAATTTCCTAGGTCGGATCTCCTTTGCCAATTGCATGAGTTGTATGGCAAGAGAATCCTCATTCAACCCTAGCCTTATGTGATAAAGTAATCCCCCTTTAGTAACAGATATAGTGGAGATCAACTTTCCAGCTTTGTCCTGTCATTTTGCTTGTTTTAATGTTAACATCTTTTGCGTCTGGAAAAATGTTGTTGCAACATTATCTTTCTTCATGGTGAATTGTGGTCCAAGTAGATAACGCCAACAAACCTATGAGTATTGAATAATGGAGGTCATCTCCTTCTCGTAGATGGTGTATCGTCGCTCTGCATCATTGAGTTTGCGGCTTTCAAGTGTTATGGGTTGACCTTCTTGTATTAACACCCCACCAATAGCAAAACATGATGCATCATTATGCAGTTCAGATCTCTTGTCAAAATCGGGCAAGGCAAGCACAGATTCAGTGCTCACCACTTTCTTCAAATACTTAAAGGCTTTTTGACATTCCTCGCTCCAAAGCCAAATCGTGTTCTTCTTTAACAAGTACACTGCTCCCCTTGAGTAGTCCTTGATGACTCTACGATATTAGTTCACTAATCCAAGAAATCATTGTAAATCTGACAACTTCGTTGGTTGCTCCCATACTTCGATCGATTGAATTTTGTTCATGACCATTCATAGATGGTCATGCTCAATGGCATGTATCTCCTATTGGCTGAAGGAGCACTTCAACTCTTAACATATAGCTTAATCTCGTGCAATAAAAGGAACATCAAACTTAGATATTTGGAATGCTCTTCCATGGTGTCACTAAATACCACAATGTCATTGAGGTACAACACCACATACTTGTTCAGGTATGGATAAACTGAATGACTGGTAGGTTCCTTTCGTATCCATATTAGCAATAGATTTGCGTACATTTTAGGCAAGCGCATCTATCATTGTGGTATTGGAATTCTTTGATATTTTAAGGTGTTCACATTTGTAATTTACCAGGGATCGTTCCTTACTTAGCCTACTTATATTCTCTCATGTAATCTTAATAATTCCATATTTGAAAATTAGTTTTTAAAATAATTAAAATAAGATCCTAAACTAATATAAGATAACTAGTATTCTTGATATTTGGAGTTACGTGACAATTTAGAATCTCTACAAGATAAAGGTTTTGAAATTATGATAAAGAAGTAATGCTTGATTTCGATCAACTCCGCAAGGTTCCAAGTCACTCTGGTTTCATTGGGAGGGACAACCCGAGCTCTAATTTTAGGGAGGCCAGCCTGAGATTTGAACTATGGATAGGGGATCCTACATATCACTTTAATGTTTTGTCAACCCCGGGCACAAGGCGATCGCACGTGCTATTTTTTGTAACCATATAGAAGGGAGAATTATGGTTCCCTACTCTTTAACGGAGCAATCAATCCTCTTTATACTATGCTTAACTTTATTCAAATTGCTACCAAAATCATATGAAGACAAAATTCATAAATTACGATGAAAATACACTAGCAATAAATCATCGAGTGTTTAGATACATATTATAAAAGAAGTCTAATCATAACACTTAAAGATAGTGATAAAATACATCTTCAATTAATAGAATCAAACCATAAAAATTGTTGGATTACATGAAAAATTACCAACACAAGTGGATAGGAGAGCATGTCCTTAGACTAGGGAGATTTTAAGAGGATAAAGAATAAACATAATTACGTAACTCCTAAAAAATCATTTTCCCTCGGTCTTCCTTCCCGAGGAGTTCGGCCACAAAACTTCTCAAATACAAGAATACTCTCTCCAAAAGCTCCCATAAACTGAACCCACAATTGTCTATTTATAGTTTCTAAAATTTGGGAGGCACACGACCTTGGCACACAAACATGTGCCTCGGCGTTTGCCCCCACAGTCGCGTCTCTAGCCTCAATCCATGTCTACTAATCTTATCCTTCAGTCAGTTACGCAAACGGGCAGGGAATACGGGCGTGTATTGCCAGTCGTGTGCTCATTTCAGCGCACCGTTTAGTCGGAAAACCGTCCTGGAACCATCCTCCATAACTGCAACATTATCAAAACAAAAATTCATGTCACGGGGCATGTGCAAAAGTCAAATTCCGCCATTTTCTTGGATTTTTCGTTTTGAATCTTTTCTCCTTCTAGATCAACACCTAATTATTGCTCCTTTGTCCTGAGAATAAAGAAACAAGTCAATAGCACATGAAAAATAATATTTTAGTAGTGAAATATGGTGATGAAATGAGTGTAAATGTACTATAATTATGTGTTCATCAATGGCATCATCAACCATTCGAAAGATTTGTACCTTGTGACACATGTTGTCTTATGTTCATCTCCTTCAACAATTCGCACTTGATGATAGTCTTTTTTTAAGTCCATCTTGGAGTAAATTTTTGTATTTTTGAGCATGTCGAAGAGATCAATAATCAGGGGAATAAAACTCTTGTTTTTAACCGTCACATGATTTAGCCCCGTTAATCTATGCAGAGCCGCAATATTCCATCCTTCTCCTTTGGAATAGTATCGGGGCACCAAAGAATGTCTTTGATGGCCTGATCATTCCCGACTCAAGTAGTGCTTGAAGCTACATAACTCCTCCAATTCAGGTGGAGTCATTCGGTATGGTGCTTTTGTAGGGATTTCGCCCCAGGCCTCAACTCGACCATGTGATCCTAGCTTTAGTGACAATTCTGCGAGCATGATGTCTTCATTTTGCACTAAACTTCAGCAATAATGTGAGGAACTTTCTCTAAATTTACACTCATTTCATCACCATATTTCACTACTAAAATATTATTTTTCATGTACAATTCACTTGTTTCTTTATTTTCAGGACAAAGGAGCAATAATTAGGTGTTCTTCAATGGCATCATCAACCATTCGAAAGATTTGTACCTTGTGACACATGTTGTCTTTTGTTCATCTCCTTCTACAATTCGCACTTGATGATAGTCTTTTAAGTCCATCTTGGAGTAAATCATTGTATTTTTGAGCATGTCGAGGAGATCAATAATCAGGGGAATAAAACTCTTGTTTTAAACCATCACAAGATTTAGCCCCATTAATCTATGCAGAGCAGCAATATTTCATCCTTCTTCCTTTGGAATGGTATCGGGGCACCAAATAATGTCTTTGATGGCCTGATCATTCCCGACTCAAGTAGTGATTGTAGCTACTTAACTCCTCCAATTCAGGTGGAGTCATTCGGTATGGTGTTTTTGCAGGTGTTTTGCCCCAGGTCTTAACTTGACCCTGTGATCCTAGCTATAGTGACAACTCTGCGAGCATGATGTCTTCATTTTGTGCTAAACTTCAGCAATAATGTGAGGCACTTCCTCAATCATGTCTCTGACTTCCTCCTCCTTCAGGTTGACGGATGCAACCTGGGTCGCATTATTACACTTTTATTTTACTTGTATATGTATTGCGCATATTTTAGTGCATGTTTATATATTTTTCATAACACTTCATAAATGTTATTTGTGCACACTATTTGTGATATGTATTCGTGTTTGTATAAATATTTCACTTGTGCTCGTTGTTGCAGCTTAATTCTACCTTGTTTGATTGATTCCTTCTACCGAGTGGATCTACCTTGCCCATGGGTGATTCATCAGTCATCTCATCCACTCCTCGGTTTGTTCCTACAAGTGACGCACCTCGAAGCCACGGGTAATCTGGATTATTGAAAATCACTACAGTGGCTTTAGATGTCACAAATTACCCCGATTGGTCCAGGGCCGCTCAACATGCTATCTGTAGTCACCAATTGTATGGGCATATTGATGGAACAGTTGTTGAACCACCATGTTCTGATCCCTCGTGGAGGAAAAGGGATGTGGATAGTTCTTCGGTTGCCTTCTGATTACTTCACCCAATGTCCCATCAGGTATACCGTAGTTATATGCTCATGAACTCCGCCCATGAAATTTGGGCACAAGCTCACGAAACGTACTCACAGGTAGGTTAGTAGCTAGACAAAAATATATGAGCTCGCATGTCATTCTTGAGAGATGAAACAAGGATCCTTATATGTATCTGTTTATTACTCAAAATTTGCACATTTTTATCAAGAATTGGACAACTTCAATATCTTCTAGCATGCATTGCTGATGCAGTCAACTTTCAGAAGGACAAAATTGTTTTTAGGCGCATGCCTTCCTTATGGGCCTCAACATGGAGTTTGATATTGTTCTCTTAAATGTTCTTCATCGGGATCCTCTTCCCTCTCTTAGGGAAGCATTCAATATAATCCTTAGTAATGAAAATAGTCGCCACTCCCTTGCTTCTATCGCTCAGACCAATCACTCTGCTCTTGTTGGGTTGGGTTGTGGTCCTCCCACTCACACCCCACTTCTGTGTGGCCACTGCGGATGGAAGGGTCGTACTAAGGAGATGTGTTATCGCTTGCATCCTCACCTTGCCCCCTGGTTGTGGGAATGGTGGTTGACAATCTGGTGCTCGCTCCCATTACTCTGCACATAGTAATGAAGTGTATGAGGATGGTCAACCCTCTGGGGGTCTTTTGGATGAGTATCTAGAGGAATTTATCTGCAGGTTGAGTTCATAGTAAGATTCTACGACCACTGATCTTGTCGCTGTTTTGCCACTTTAGGTATCTCGAGTGCCCATGTTGCGTCTTCATCTTAATCTGAGTGGATCATTTACTCGAGCGCAACCGATCATATGACCGGATCCGCATCAAGTTTTACCTCCTACAATCCCCTCTCAGATCGTGACAAAGTTATTGTGGTTAATGACCCTATGTCATCTATTGCTAGTAGAGGATCAATTCCCTGTTCTCTTGCCCTTTTTCTCTCTTATGTGTTGTATGTCTCGTCGTTCCCTCGCAAGCTTCTGTCAATTAGTCATCTAACTAAGTCGTTAAATTGCTTGGTAACTTTCTTTCCTAATGTTTTCCATTTTCAAGATCTGGCTACGAAGCGAAATATTGGCAGTGGTAGAAATGTTGGTGGACTGTACCTGTTGGACCAGTCTTTAACACTTGTGCACTCTCTTATCGTAGTGCACTCTCTACACTACGATATCCCTCTTATCTTTCCAATAATCACATTCTTCAACAAACCACTCATGTTCATACCTTCACTCAAAATGGTGTTGTGGAACGGAAAAATAAACACTTGTTGGAGGTTGCTTGCTGCTTCTTAACCACCATGCACCTTCATAAATCATATTAGGGTGATGATGTTTTGACTACAGCACATCTTGTTAATCATCTTCCTCCCGCTCTTTGCACTACGATACCCCTCTTTCTCGTCTTTCCTTTAAACACATTGTTCCTACTTCTCACATCTCTCCTCGTATCTTTGGGTCCATCTGTTTTGTTCATGTCCCGGACTTCTCATCGTGACAAATTGAACGTTCATTCTCTTAAATGTGTTTTGTGGGGCACTCTTCCACCACCAAAGTTCATCGTTGTAATCACCCTCCTACCCGTCACTTCTTCTGTACCATTGATGTACCTTTCGTGAGGGGGCTTATTTTGGTCCTCGTCGGGCGGCGACGAGAAGTATTGATGACGAGACCTATGACTCTCCTCTTCTGATGATTGCTTATTTTCCTCCTCCTATTCTTTCTACTCATGTTCCTCCTACTCCTGTTCCTTTTTCGTGATCAGAACTTCCTTTCTTGTATGCATACTCTTGTAAGCCCCGTAAAGCTGAGCATATACAGTTTTTGGATGTTTAACCGTTGCAGATGTCTGCTCCTGCTCAAGATTCTAATCATGACTTACATCTTCCAATTGTTCATCTCAAAGGTAACACTAGTAGTACCTAACAACTTATAGCCAATTACATGGCATATCATCGTCTCTCTCCTACTCACAAAGCTTTTATCTTATCTCTATCTTCTACTGTGATTCCCAAGACCTGACAGGGAGCTATCAAGAAACCTGAATGGAAAAAGGTCATGCAGGAAGAAATGCATGCCTTGGACAAAAAATTTACATGGCAACTTGCGCATCTTCCTCCTTGAAAAAGAATAGTTGGGTCACGTTGAATTTGTTCAGTTAAGCAGAATCAAGTGGAGATTGTGGAGTGCTATAAAGATCGGTTAGTGGCTCAAGGAAACACTGAAACTTAAGAAATTGACTATCAAGAAACTTTTGCTCTTATTGCAAAAATAGATTCTATTCGGGTGCTCCTTTCATGTATTGCATGTCTTGGGTAAAATCTACAACAGCTAGATGTTAAAAATTTCTTCCTGTATGGTGAGTTGGAAGAAGTTTACATAATGCTTCCTCTTGGTTTTTCTGGCTGAAACTGAGTATATAGCAGCTGGGAGTTGTTGCTCGTAGATATTGTGGATGCAGAATCAACTAAGTGTATAATTTTTATATTAAAAACTCCACAATTTTCTGTGACAACTCTAATGCAATTTCAATTTCCTTCAACCTAGTGTTGCATAGTAAACAAAACACATAGAAATAAGACATCACTTACTCAGGGATAATATAAAAAAGGAGAAAAACTCTCTTCAATATTTGTCCACTAAAGATCAAAAGGCTGATATTTTCACAAAGCCCCTTGATGAAGTTAAGCACAAGCACTTCATCAATGCATTGAGAATATTTGATGGTGCACAATAAAATATATTATAACTTGCACAAAAATTATTTTCTATAAAAATCAATTGATTGGAAAAACAACATAAGATTTAAAACTAAGTCTATATTCGACGTAACGTCGAATACTAGTCGACGCAACATTGACTTTTATTTGATGCAACGCCTAGAGATGTAGATTATGAAGAGTCTGATTCTATTTGACACAACGTCGATATTCGACAGAAGGTCTGCTAGGGTAAAATCAAAGCTACTTCGAATACAAGTCGACGCAACATCGACTTCATAAGCGCTCGCAGAATTCCTTTTTTAGATGGATTTTAGCGCGCTACATCGACTCTTTCCTAAAATTTGTCGCCTTGTTCCTTAATCTTCGACGCATCGTCTACTTATACCAGCACTCCTGTTATATTTATTACTATTTCAAACTCTCCATCTTCCCAGCTTTATTCCTTCGTGTTCTTGTTCTCTCTTGTTTTTTGAGTGTTTTGCAGGTCCATCGATGACACCAAAAATTAACTCTGATTTTAGTATAGATTTGGATTCCTTTGGCGCTGCAGCTGAGCGTTTAAAGGCATCTTGCAACTCTTTAGTAATCTTGGGCTGAACAAATTAATCTCAACCAAATGCGTATTGTATGAGACAGAACTCACCGAGTTTATGGAACATGTTAAAGTTGCAGAGGATGGAACAATAACAAGGATTATTGTTGAGATAGAAGTTTAGATAACAGATGGAATCATTCAGGCAACCTTTGACCTTCCATCTGGAGAAGCTGAAGCAGAGCTATCTGATAAAGACATGAAAGAGGTGCTAAAAATTTTGAATTTTTCAAAGAAAAAAACAATTCATCTGAACAAGATTGACCTCTCTGAAGAATACTGATTTCTAGCAGACATTGTTGGGAAAGTATTGTTATGTAAAATCACTGTTCATAATGTTATCCCTAAAGCACAGTTGCACCTAATTGGGGTGCTTGTCCTTGGAAAGACTGGGGGAGATGCCTAAAGATGATATCCCGCAAGTATGCATTAAAGAAGAATGGATACATGGCATTCATGAGCCAGATACTAAAGCATAAATATCTTGGTCTGTGTAAATCAAAAGGAGTGAATATTTCTCCTAAAAAGGATTATAATAGTTCTGTTCTGTAAGTGGACCAGGCAAATCATTAATCCGGGTCCCAAAGAGAATCTTCTATAACCTCTCCACATAATGATGATCCTTCATCCCTTATTCCAGATCAAGCTATTCTGTCAACCCAAACCTCTACCATAATGCCTGCAATACCACCATCATCATTCATTTCCCCATATGTTGTTAAAGGCGCGTCTAAAGGTTCAAGGATCACCAGGTTCAGAGATTTGCGCCTTATCTGCGTCTTTGAACATAAAAGGTGCGCATGAGTGAGATTTTTGTTATCATCTTTTTTTCAAAAATAAAGAAAAAATAATGTAAGAACTATATCATTTTTTATTTCTTCAGTGTTTCTGAAAGATAATTACGCGTTGGGACTTAGATATGATATAAGTGACCATATTGATTCTATTTTTATGAGATATAAACGATAGTAATGGATGGAAAATTAGTAGAATAGATGAAAAATTAGAACGAGAAGATAAAATGATGTTTGATGCTGATTATTTAAAATGAATGTGGTTGTGTTTTGTCTTTGTTAGGCGCGTGTCTGCGCCTTGAGTCTTGTGTCAAGGCTCCAAGACCCCTTTACGCCTTGGTTCTCCTTGTTTTAATAACCAAGATTCCCCCAGACTCAAATACTATCCAAACATCTGCACAGACTTCTCAACATATAACAGACCTAACTCCAACTTCTTCTGCCATAATAAATTCACCTACTATACCAGACACTTCTTCCTTCAATCTTAATTCCATTATTCTCCAGGCAGTGCAGTTGGCCACTATTTGTCTCACCACTCTTATGGCTGAGCATGCTACAAAGTTCAACACAACATTTGGTCTCATGCAAACCCAAATTGATGGGATCACTGCAACTGTGAAGTGTATGCAAGAACGGTTATCTTCCTCCATTGATACTTGGTCTTTCTTAACCTCACTTGCACATGAGGTTCAGAAGGGCGAGATGCATGAGGAAGACCGGGACATAGGAGTCTCTGATCATTCACAAGGGCTAGATCCCTATAAAATTGCTAGAAATAAAAATGTGTTACATAATGCTAATGAAGATCTAAATCAAATTTTGAATACAGCTTCAACATAGGGGGAGAATGTGGGGCTTGGAGTAGTTGATGTGTTGGATATTGCCAAAGAGACAGTCCAAGTGGTTGCACTCAATCAGGAGGAAGCTGAGGATATATCCAAAATTACTTCACTGGCTCAGGGGGAGCCACAGGTAGATGAGGAGGGGAAACCACTTGTGCTTCCACAAAGATCTGCCAAAATTCATTATACCAAAAGAAGAAAGTTGTAAATAATACCAAGAAGAAGGTATGTTGCTAAGGAGGTTTAATGATAAAGACACTAATATGAGAGACTTTAAAGTATTCATTTGTATATTCTGAAACTACTCAAGATTAATTATGATTTTATCAATGTCTTTATATGCCACATATTTTTTAGTTGTCTGCTCATGTTTTGATTCTTATGAAAATGCTTTCTTTCTTTTTATTTAATGATGTAAAATCATTTTAAAAGTTTATAAAATTTGTTATGCTAAATAGGGGGAGAGATTGTTTGGAAAACCCCTATTAATTTAACTTAAAAATTATTCATAATTAATTTTTACACCCTAAGATAATTACTCATGTTGTATAGTGAGAGTAATTGGGTCATAGAAGTCCTAAAAAGTCAGTCAAGTCAAAGTTATAAGAAAGGCTAACTGAAAACAAGAAGAAAATCATCAAAGGCGATTATGCGTCGACTAGAAGTCGGCGTTTCTTCGAATAGATGTCGACGCATCCTCTTGAGTGAAGTCGACAGCACCTCAAGACAGAAGTCAGCCCAAACGTCGACAAGATGTCAACATAACGTCGAGTAACAAGTTGAGTCAATAGAATCTTATTTTAAAGCAGATTTCAACACACCTCCCATCAGAAGTCGAAGTAGCGTCGATATATATCCAGAATGGAAATTACATATGACTTTAATCAGAATTATTTGAAAACATAACTATGGAAGTTAATCGAAATTGAAGAGCTCTTAGAAGAAGATTTATGGAAAGAATTATTTACAGAATTCTTAGAAGAATATATGGAAGATGTTTGAAGGGGTCGACAGGATTATTGAAGACAAAGAAAGATACATATTATATCATTCCATTTGAAAACAATTTCCTATAGAAAAGAATTCGAAATTACACAGAGATTCGTATACTCCGAATTCAAGAAGAATTATACACAACTGATAGAAAAATATACAGATCGTCGACACAAACTCTTCTTCTTCTCTTCTTTGTTGTTGCAACACATGAACTGAGAATACTCTGAAAGACAGGATCTAAAGAAAATAATCCTTTCTTCTTCTTATAAAAGATTCATCATATACCAAAGATCCAGAACACTTAATACCAACAATCCTCAGAGATGTTTGTTGAAAGAGGATTCACATTAGAAGACAATTTTTCTTCTTGTTCTTTACTATTTCGAATTCTGTAAATTGAGTAAAGAGTTTTGAGAATCTCTTTTCAAAAGATTCAGTCTTGGTTCTAAGAGTCTACTTAACAAAAGACTCAGTCCATGGTTCAAGATCTCTTTATCAAAAAAACTAGTGTAATGGTTCTAAGAGTCATCTTATCAAAACTCAATCTTTAGTTCTGAGAGTCTCCTTATAAAAAGACTCAAACACTGTGATAGGTATTCCTACCAAGGTAGTAGAAGAGTGGACGTACGCAAATTTTAGAAAACAACTATAGTTTTGGTGTCTTTTGTGTTATGATTTTCTTTGCTATTTTTTTTTGTGTGCTTTTACTTTTTTTGTGATTAATATCTGTGTAATCCTATGGATGCTAAACTAAAATTGTCTAAGTCTAGATAATAGTTTTACAAAATATTTTTAAATCTTTATTCACACTCCTCTAAAAAATTCTTAGAGGCTTTAGTCACAACTATTCAGCCTTTCACCATTAATCATTACACAAAACAATTATAAAATTATTGCAGCAAAATCAATTTAGAAGTTATAACTTTTCTCTGTAAACAAATCATTTTCAAGACAATAGGATGATAAAATAAAATCCTAAAGGAAACTGCACAAAGTTGAAAGTAGGTAAAGGAGAAGAGTAAAAAGGTAGAACCTGACGTTGGGAGAGAGTGAGCTTCACGCGAGGAGAGATAGTCTACTTCACAATTTGCAGTGGAAAGGAGTTTCAGAGTTTCCACGGCAAGCGAGACTGCGAGAGGGAGAGACAGGCATGCTCACGGGTTACAACAACAACACTCAAGCCTTTATCCCACTATAGTGGAGTAGGCTATATGGATCCTTTGTCATCATTGTGCCCTGTCTTTTGTCACTCTCACTAATCCTAAGTACATCATGTCTTTCCTTATAGTTTCATTCCAAGTCTTAATTGGTCTACCCCTCCCTCGTTTAACATGCCTAGTGACTAGACTCTCACAACGCCTAATAGGCACACTTATGGGTTGTGTAGAAAAAAATGAGCGTGGATAGTCGGCTTATAGGATATTACGGGATGTATAAAAAAAACAAAGTATAATTACGTTTTCAGTGTACCACCACATCACAACATACAATCCAAATTTCAATTATCAATAAAAATATGAAAAAAAACTCAGAATTTAAGTGTGCAATTGGGTTGACAATTTAACTTTGGTGATAGAATGGTGGGGGTGAATCAACAAAATTTGGTGATAGGCCCAAAATTGTGTAAACAAAGATAGTGAATGTAGGCTAGGATGCATAAGCTTAAACAATCCAAAGGAAGGCCTAAATCATTTTCATATAGTTAATTACTATTTAGTGCATATGCTTCGAAGATCGCTAGAGGCTTCCTCTACGAAGGTAAAGGAAATAGAAAGTGAGAAGTGGAGGAAAAGTGCTCCTCACTAATCTCACAATAAAATAAATCCTTGCCCAGCAATGTGTCATCTTCAGGGAGGATGCAGGAGGAGACGACAATGAATAGAGCTTCCTCTACGGAGGGGGGCCAACCTCCTCACATAAGATGATTCTCTCATCATTTCCTTGAGCTTTATGTTCAATATCATCCTGGAGTTTGGGGTCTATGAAGCCGCACGAGTCTCTTCCTCGAAAGTGAAGAAGGTAGCAAGGCTCCTGGCACAATCCTTGGTTGTCGCTTGAGGTCTCTGAAGTTGTCACTACCTCTCTCCCATCTTCTCATTGGGTTTGAAGATATCACGTCGAAATCCACAAGATCACCTTCAAAGTAAGTCTTGATCCTTGAAGTTTGGGTGATGGGGAGGAGTCTAGGGGTGAATCCTAGCTTGGAGGGGCGCAACTGGGCAAAACGGCGCTGAAAACTTCGGGATAAAATGAAGCAGGCGGAATAAATCGCAAAACAGAATATTTATAAGGCGCGTGATTTTTCCTTCTTGCACAATCAGTGGTAGTGCGTGAACAAATAAACGCACGACCAGTAGTTGTGTGAGAAGGAAATTTCTGGAGGGAAATTTTTGCTGTTTTGGAGAGAAAATATGTTGTTCGCACACGACCAGTGGTCGTGCGATAGTTCTCATGCGAATACTCGTGCGTTTTTATTGATTTCAAGAGATGATTTTTGCAATTAGCCGCGCACGACCAATGGTCGTGAGCCTACTCATGCGAGAGAAAAAAATGCACGAGTAGTGGCCTCCTCTAGTCAACATTAAGATCCTCTGGTCGACATGCAAAAATGTCGTGCATGACTAATGGTCGCGCGCAAAGAGGGTCACTACTTGTGCGAGAAAAACGCACGAGTAGCGGACTCCACAATGGAGAAGGGGTCAAGACGCGCGGGGACAGCCATACAACCATTGTACCATCATGAAAAGCATTCAATACCTCCAGAATTGTACATTCACGCAATCACAAAATCAAATTTAAGCATACAAATGAAATGAGAGTGAGAAGAGCTCTCCCACATGCATGAAATGGCCTAAAATGCTTTAACAAGCTCAAATGCGCTCGCATGAGATACAATTAGATAATCAAGTATTTTATGATGAAAACAGCAAATAGATGAGTGAAAAGAAAGAAAAACATGCTATTAAAGAGCCTAAAACACTATATAAATTTTGTTCATCAAACATCATCTCGGATTCTTCCACAACAATATTACATTGTTCGGCACAAACATCTATTTGGCTTCTTCCATAGCAGTATTATACAATAATGATGTCGACGATAGCAATTGTACTTTCTTCAACATTAATGCCCACTACTCCGACTCTGATACCTTCGACAACATCTCCTTTCACAATAGCATCATCTACAGTGTCGTCATCAATTTCAACAATACCGTCATCGGTTCCATCATTAGCATCGGCGCAAGTGACCTCCGAGTTCAGGACACCATCACAGTCACGGGGATTCACTTCACCTTCAGTCGAGAGCACGCCCATCTTCATTCACGGAGATGAATGCTTTCAAGGCGGGGAGAATTGATGGGGATCGCAACGCACATCGACTTGCACGATAATCAGAGTCGTCCATTTTATGCGGATCAATGGTCCAAGAATTTAGTTTTTTTTTCCTTTTGTGATTTTATTTTCATGTATTTTAAGGATCATCATGAACGGAGAATCATGACCGTCCATGATGGCCCCTAGTGTCTATATATTGAGAGTGAGGGCTTCCATTTAGAGGAATATAAGGACTGAGTTTTGAAGTCCATCCTTTGGTCAATTCGGTGTCAAAGCCAACCCCCAGGGTGTGAATCTCGGGATCCCTCCTCCCCATAGCCATGAGCCTCCTTTCCCCCTTCATTCCCCATGTCGTCCACCAGCAGCCCTATTCAATCCCCCTCCTACAACCAGCCGACCTCCTTCCCATTGTCGACCACCACTCTTGCTTGTCGTGGAACCACTTCCCAAACATCCTCTGACTAAACTACAAAACAGCCCCCTAAAATTCATCTCCGGCGATCATCGGAAAACTTTTCCTACCTCCCACTACCATCACCATCATCTCCATCAAGTTTTCTCCATTTTTTGTTTTTTGGTGATTGCCGGAAAACATCAACCGTGACCACCACCACCACTGGCGGCCATCTCCGGCCACCACCAACTGACAACCACCCCCACCACTTCATAAACACCACCCAACTCCCTCCTAACCGTCCACTATCCCACTTCCTGGAATTTAAAAAACACCTCCCAAATAATAGCCCCACACACCACAACAGCCGGCCCACCCATTATTCCCCCATTCACATGGATTCCATTCCTCGAAAACATCCCTAATCCCTCCCCACGATCACTTCCTCCAACCAAACCGAGCCCCCCCACCCCGTCTTAATTGTCCAATCAGCAGCCCCTTATCACGTCCACACTGCCCTTTAACTGCTGTCCAGCCACCATCCAGCAGTCTTCAACTCTTGCCAAGCACCCCACGCCACTCATACATCCATCCCCATCCAGAAGACTGCTGCCAGCCGCCAAAATGCTTCACTGCATTGCCCAGGATTGTTGTACTACTCCCTGGACAGTCACCTACAGCAGTTCTTTGCTGAATTCTGCCTCCCTTGTCCAGTTTCCAAGCTCTCCAAATTCATTCCAGCAGTCGCCGTCACTTTCAGGCAGTTGGGATTTCATTTAGAATTTTGAAACCAACCCCGGATTATGAATTTGCCTCTCCAACAACCCCCCAAATACATCTCCAGCTCTCACCTAACTATATTGTGCGAGTCCAACATGTGTGTGTATTTCTTTACCATTGGATATTGTATTAGATCTCTACTTGAAGAAATATTTGTTTGTACGCTTTGATTTCAATTATTTAAGTTCATGTATTCTCTCATTTTAAGTAGTCATTTGATTTTCTGGCACTCTTGCAATTATAAAACTATTCATGTCTCCATATTTGAGAGTTTTAACTAGTGTAGTGTATTTTAGTTTGATTTATAAAAAAAAATTATTATTGCAAGTTAAAGTTGTTGGATACATGTTGCGTGTAGTGATAACCCACATTATTCCTGTCATATAGAACCGTTCTGCGTCACTAGATCAAGAGGAAAAAACAACCAATGGCCTTAATAAGAACTCAATTTCATTCCATCATCCATGAATGTTATACAAGAGGTTTATATACACAATCCAAACCCTAAGATATAGATGAGATTAGCTTCCTCAGTCTCTAAGTATGAGATTCTCTTTATCATTATTATATTTAATTTAATAAAGGGCAGCCCGGTGCACAAAGCATCCCCGCATAGCAAGGGTCCGGGAAAGAGGCCCACTACAAGGGTGAAATGTAGGCAAACCTTAACCTGCGTTTTTGGAAGAAGCTTCTTTCAGGACTCGAACCCGTGACCTCAAGGACACATGACAACACCTCAACCAGTGCGCCAAGGCTCCCCATTCAACTGATATTTAATCTAACAAAGAAATAAAATGAAATAATGAAAATATGACCAAAGTCCCAAAAAGACTTAAAAACTAGTCTACTTCAGCCGTCCGTTGCATCTCTGTTCAACTGATATTATTTTATATTGTTGGATATTGCATTATTAACTATAATATTTGTATTGATTACGTCATATTTGTATCCTAAATAGATCGATTCCTATTTAGCAATTATGGGAGCACACGGATCAATGACGTGTCATATCGATGTAATTGTATAAATACCCCTATGTGGATGAATAAAAATCAATCAACTTTTCTCATCCAACATGGTATCAGAGCCTTAGGGCTAAAATACCTTTCCATCTCTCCCGCTTACCGCTCCCGCACGATTTTTTCTTTCTCCCGCAACTCCGCCGAATGCCGCTGGCCTCTCCCGACCCTCTGTCTCCGGCGGCCCCCATCCCCTCCTAGCCACGACCGATTCCCCCACCCGCTCCTCCGTCGCACCCCGCACTCGCCTCTGTGCGATGTACGCACGCACGCCGCACCCGCCTCCGTTCGCTGTACGCACGCCGCGCCTCCCACGCCAGCGACAGTCGGGCATCAGCCCTCTTCCAGCGGCCCTCAGCCACTGCCAGCACCACCGGCCCCTGTCCTGCGTCGTCCCCTTGATACCGCACATGCGGTGCTCCTCCTGATGTCCTTTCTGGTGCCTACACCATTTTTGGGCTCCTTCCTCTTTCTATGAGGCCGACCTAGTTTCTATCTAGGCCGCTCTTTGCTCTCCCGGGGGATCTTGATTTGTATTCTTGATCAGCATGGCCGGGACCGATGGCTCCCCTATCGAATCTTCCACCATCAGTACACCCCCAACTACAGTGACGTCCAGCGGCTTCCCTCGCCCGAGAAATGACCACAATACGCCTCAACTCACGACGATTCGTTTAGATGGCACCAACTCTCCCGTGGTCTCGGGTTGTTACTCTTTCCTTGAAGAGCAGGAGGCTGTTTGGATATGGCATGGGCATTACACCCATACCTCGTTCAGATTCCCCAGATTGGGTGCAATGGGAATCGGAGAACTCCCCCGTCATGTCCTGGTTGACTAACTCCATGGTCGAATCCATCGCTCGCAACTATCTCTTTTCGGATACGGCTGCGGACATTTGGCGAAGGGCAAAAACTACCTACTCCTGTCGCGGCAACGCGGCCCAGATCTTTCAGTTACGACGAAAGATCTTCCTTCTTCGCCAAGGAGAACGCCCTCCGTCTGCCTACTACCTCGAGTTCACCCAGCTATATCAGGAGTACGATCACTTCGACTCCATCACTTTGGCGTCGCCTGAAGATGAGATCCTTGTTCGCGCACGGGAAGATCGCAACCGAGTTTTCGAGTTCCTTCATGGGCTACATAGGGATTTCGACCAAATCAATGTGCAGATACTTGGCCGCTCACCCTTACCCTCTCTTCCAGAGGTTTTCAGTCTCGTTCAGCGGGAATTTGATCGGAGGCAAACTTGGACTCCTGAGCCTCCTCCAGATGGTTCGGCCTTGGCGGCCCATGTTGGGCTGCGAGCGGCTCGTGATTCTCGGCCGAAGTCAACTGACAAGGATCACCTGCTCTTTGACTATTACGGGAAGAACCGTCATACCCGGGAGACTTGCATTCGGCTTCTTGGGTTCCCTACACCCCGTTGTGGCTCTTCCTCTCGTGGCAATCGCGGTCCTTGTCGCACTTCGGGTCGCTCTACCCAGCCTCGCTCCGCGCACCTGTCTGATGTTTTCGACGAGCCACAGCTTCCGCCAACTCCGTCAGCCCCCACATTGACTCTGACGCCTGATGAGGTCCTTGCTTTCCGTCACTTGATACAGGGTCCATCACCAGAGCCACATGCCTCTTCGTCCTCATATGCCCATCAGGGGCCTTCCGGTGCTCATGCTGCCTCCACCCGTCCCTCTACTCACTGGATCATTGATTTTGGAGCAGCGGACCATATGACCGGCTCCTCCTCAGGTTTTGTGTTCTACCTTCCGTTTTCTGGTTGGGACAAAGTGAGCATCGCAGATGGTTCCCTCTCTCCCATTGCCGGAAATGGCTCCATCCCGTGCTCCTCCCTTACTCTTTACTCTGCTTTTCATGTTCCGAACTTTACCCAAAATCTTCTTTTTATTAGTCATATAACCAATTCTATGAACTGCTCAGTAACTTTCTTTCCTTCTTCATGCATTTTTCAGGACCTGAAGACGGCAACGGTGATTGGAACTGGTAGTCTGGTGGACGGGCTCTATGTGTTCGATTCTTCCACCCCAGTCTCTCCACCCCGAGCTCTTCATGTGGATCGGACAGCTACTTTGGAGTCCTGACACTGCCGGCTGGGACATCCGTCTATCCATTCTATGAAACGTTTATTTCCTGTTTTCTCGTCTGTGTTAGTTGATAAATTTCGCTGTGATGCATGTGATCGTGGTAAAAATCATCGTACCTCTTTTAATCATATTTCTTTTCCAAGTACTGCTCCTTTCCATTTGGTACATAGTGATATGTTTGCGGCCCTTGCCGGGTTGCATCTATTTCGGACTGTTTTTGGTTTGTAACTTTTATCGACTGTTTTTCACGAACCACATGAGTTTACCTCATGAAAGCAAAAAATGAAAATTTTCCCTTGTTCCAGCGGTTCTACAACATGGTCTCTACACAGTTTTTGACCCCCATCAAAATTCTCCGCACCGATAATGACCGTGAATTCATTGATTCCACTTTCGAGCAGTACCTCGCCGATCGTGGGATTATCCATCAGACATCTTGCGCCTACTCCCTGCTCAAAATGGGGTGGCTGAGCGTAAAAACCGCCACCTATTGGAAGTCGCTCGGTGTCTCCTCCTCCACATGCAACTCCCTAAATACTACTGGGGGGATGCTGTACTCACCGAAACTTACCTTATAAATCGTATGTCATCCCGTGTTCTCGGGTTCAAAACTCCCCTCACCACACTTGGGGTGCCACCTACCACTCTCCAACCACGTGTTTTTGGGTGTGTTTGTTTCGTCCATATCGACCACCGCCCGAAACTTGACGCTCGTGCACACAAATGCGTATTCATTGGCTACTCCCCTACTCAGAAGGGATATAAATGTTTTGACCCAGTCAACAAGAAGGTTTTCGTTACCATGGACGTTACCTTCCGGGAATCTAAAAGCTACTATGGGTCCTCACTTCAGGAGGGGTCTCTTCCCACAATGGAAGTGAGTACCTTACCTTACTCTGACACCCCTCTACCTATTCCTCTGGTATATCATCCCTCTCAGTCTACACCTCCTACTCCTTGCGCCCCTCCTGTAAAGGTCCCTATTACTAAACCTCTGCAGGTTTACTCTCGTCGACCCCAGGAATCAAACACGCGGCCCGCCATCTGGATATCAGACCGCCCACCTGACCCGTCGTCAGGATCCATCATCCCTACAGAAGGTACCTCCACTCGACATCCATTAACTCAGTTTGTTTCTTACTCATCCCTAACAGCTTCCCATGAAGCATTTGTTTCCTCTTTGTCCTCTGTTTCTATCCCCACTTCATGGCAGGATGCCCTTTTCGACGACAAGTGGAGGTTAACAATGCTCGAAGAAATGAGTGCCCTGGAAAAAACGGCACATGAGACCTGGTACAACTGCCACCAGGTAAAAAGGTTGTTGGATGCAAGTGGGTATTCACTATCAAACAGAACCCCTCGGGCATTGTGGAAAGATACAAGGCAAGACTAGTGGCAAGAGGCTACACTCAGACAGAGGGCATAGACTACCAGGAGACCTTTGCTCCTGTTGCAAAAATGAATTCGATCAGAATCCTCATATCTTGTGCTGCTTGCAAGGATTGACAACTCTGCCAATTGGATGTGAAGAATGCTTATCTTCATGGCGACCTGGAAGAAGAGATCTACATGTCTCTCCCTCCGGGACTCACCCCTAGTGGATCAAAAGGGAAAGTGTGCAGATTACGGAGGCCACTCTATGGCCTGAAACAATCAGTCAGGGCCTGGTTTGGAAGATTCCACAAAGCCATGAACAGGTTTGGGTACCGTCAGAGCAATGCAGACCACACCGTCTTTATCAGAATCAACAAGGGGAAGTTAACCGTCCTGATTGTATACATGGATGATATCATAATCACTGAGGATGACAAGGAAGAGATTCAGGCACTGAAGGAGAAGTTGGCAAAAGAATTTGAAGTGAAAGATTTGGAAAATCTCAATTACTTTCTCGGCATTGAAGTTGCAAGGTCAAAGCATGACATCTTCCTATCTTCGCTCTAAACTCGGTCTCAGCACTGGATCTAACAACAACATGTTGCTTTTACCGCTAACCAAATTCCCACCAATCATGGAACAATATCCGGTTGTGGAGCGCCTATCGGTGGGCGATCCAGCCCAGTCTGCGTCGGTGTAAACTTCAATGGTCAACTCTTTATTTGGTGAGAATAGGATGCCCTTCCCTGGTGAGGACTTGAGGTATCGGAGGACACGATGTGCAACATCAATATGACGGGCCTTTGGAGAGTGCATAAACTGGCTGAGAACTCCCACAACATAAGAGATATCTGTACGAGTGTGAGATAAGTAGATTAATTTCCTTACTAGCCTCTGGTAACTTGGAATGTCTTCGATCACATCGCCATCATCTCTGCCTAGCTTGTGATTGGCTTCGATTGGGGTATCGGCAGGTCGACACCCGCTCATCCCAGTGGCTTCAAGGAGGTGAGCCTTTCAGATTGTATTGTGACAATAAGGCTGCAATCTCCATTGCCCACAATCCGGTGCAACATGATCGTACGAAACACATTGAGATTGACAGACATTTCATCAAGGAGAATATCGACCGAGGAACCGTTGTTATTCCATTCGTACCGTCTGACCAACAGTTGGCCGATGTTCTCACAAAGGGTCTAAGTTCCAGTATGTTCGCAGATCTTTTTGGCAAGTTCGGCATGGCTGGCATCACACGCCCAACTTGAGGGGGGGTGTTGGATATTGCATTATTAACTATAATATCTGTATTGATTACGTCATATCTGTATCCTAAATAGATCGATTCCTATTTAGAAATTATGGGAGCACACGGATCAATGACGTGACATAACGATGTAATTGTATAAATACCCTATGTGGATGATTAAAAATCAATCAACTTTTCTCCTCCAACATATATTAATACTTGGATTTATCTAGAACAAATAGGCTTAATGGTGGTAAACCAATCATTATTGTAAGGCATCAACTATGCAACAGGATAAGAAATTTAAAATGGAACCTTCTACTTTACTGTCTGTATGATAGATCATGTACAGGTTGGTTGAGTATAGAGAGTTTATTTCATTTATGGTTTACTTGTAAACAAACTTAAAAATGAAGCCCCCAGGAAAATCAAAGGAAATTGTTCAACAAAAAGATGAATCATGTTGTAAATTTCCTGTGGTACAGAGAGACCAAAATAGGCCGCCAGAGATGATCTTGACTGGGGAGACAGAGAAACTGTAACTGCCTTCTCTGAATTGATATGATTAAGAAACTCTTCTAAACTTTGCTTCTCAAGCATTACCGTTTCTGATGAAGTAATGCAACCACTGTATAATTATATGGCAAGTATCAAATCTAAATGAAGGAAAAATAATTTAAAATAGTATCAGAAAATACAAATCTAATCATATGGCATCTCCTGTAAGACATAGCGTGTGTAAGTTCAAATTGTCAAATCATACTGCTGCCAAAATCAAAATTGGATGCATAAATTTGATATTGCATGCCAGACCAGAGTTCTTAGAGCAATCTATTTCCTAAAATCAAAGTAAATACGAGAACAAGTTCCCTTATAGTGGAAGAAATTCTTGTAATTCCAAACTAATGCATAGAAGTAAATACGAGAACATAAAATTTTATTCTTTATTGAAGCTTAGTGATCTTTCTTGTAGAATAAATAATAAGAGTAGAAGAAAAACGTGCCTAAGAAAAGAACTATAAAATTCCTACAGAAGCTCAAAAAATGATGCCGACATTTCCTCTCAAATTAATATGGTATTGATTACAACAACACTCGCGCCTTTATCTCACCATAGCGCCCTATCTTTAGTCATGATCTCACTAATGCCTAAGTACATCATGTGTTCCCTTATAGTTTCATTCCAAATCTTTTTTAGTCTACCCCTCCTCCGTATAACATACCTAGTGGCTAAATTATCAAAACGCCTAACAGGTGCCTTTAATGGTCTCCTTTATACGTGCTTGAACCATCTTAATCGAGCTTATTGCATCTTCTCTGCAATTAATATCACAGCCATCTTATCCCTGGTACATCCATTCCGAATATCCAGACTCGTGTGTCCACAAATTCACCTAAGCATTCTCGTCTCCGCAACTCCCATTTTTTGCTCATGTACGCAATTCATTGTCCAACACTCAGAGATGTAGAGCATCACTAGTCTAATTGCAGTATGGTAGAACTTCCCTTTAAGTTTTAATGGTACTTTACGATCCCATAAGATCTCAAATGCGCCTCTCCACTTCAACCAACCTACTTGGATTCTATCTTAGTAATTAAAGGCACAAGATGCACCAAATCGCAAAGGAGTCTTGGAGCCTAGGCGTAAGGCGCAAGCGCACGCCTGACGAGGGCAAGGCGCAACGACATTTATTTTAAATAATCAGCATCAGACAACAGTTCATCTTTTTGATCAGATTCTCCATCTATTCTACCATTAATCATTCATTACTACAGATTATTTTTAAAAAATAGAATCAAAGTAGTCACATGCATCATATCTATGTTTTAACACTTGATTATATTTCACACACTAAATCATGCAAAAATTATTTTTTTGCATTATTTCTTCCTTTATTTTTTAAAATACAACAGATATCACTAAGCGTGTCTTTTATGCTCAAAAGGCGCAAAAAGGGCGCACGAAGGCGCAAACCTCCGAGTCTAATGAGTCATGAGTCATAGGCGCGCTTTTAGCAAGTAACAACATAGGATTCTATGTAACACATCTTTATCTATGCCTCCAACTTTTTGAACTATCGATCCCAGATATTTAAAGCACTCACTGTGCATTCACTAGTCTAATTGCCTTACTAAATTTTTCAAACCAAACCCGAGGGGACTGTTTGAGATCATAGATGGTTTTACGCAGTCGGCACACCCTAGACTCCCCCGTGGTCTCAAAACCGGGAGGTTGGTTCATGAAAACCGTCTCATGAAGATCACCATTCAGAAAGGCATTTTTAATGTCCAGCTGATGTAGTGGCCAGCGGAGGCGGTGAACAGCAAGTGAGATAAGAACCCGAAAAGAATTGAGTTTGGCGACAGGTGAGAAAGTCTCCTCATAGTCCAAGCTCTGTTGCTGAGTAAACCCACGAGCCACAAGACGGGCTTTGAGGCGATCGATTGTCCCATCTGGAGCATGTTTATTGGCAAAGATCCATTTACAGCTAACACAGGACTGGGTGGAAGGAAGAGGAACCAGATCCCAAGTATGATTAGCCCAAAGGACTGACATCTCAGCCTCCATTGCCGCATGCCACTCATGGTGTTGAAGAGACTCCTGCATAGTGTTAGACAGAGAAATAGAAGAAAGAACAAGAGCAAATTTGAGCAGAGGAGGAGAGAGTCGATGTAGCGAAATATAGTTGGCGAGAGGATGAGTCGTAGAAGCTGCGGCAGGGTCAGTTGGCCGCGAGATAGTACTGGTAGACGGTAGCAGTGGTTGGGCTCCAGAGTTAGGAATACGGCGAGTGTAGACACGGAGGAGAGGTGGTTTGGGTGTTGGCGGTTTCACGTGGGGTGTTGGAAGTAGAGGAGGTAGAGAAGTCGTGACTGGGATAGCAGGACGAGGCACAGTGTTGGGTACATTGGAAACTGTGTACCTGATTTGGAAGAAGTCTCACCTAATTCAATGATATACATCAATGTGTATTTGATGGGATGTTGAGTTTGAATGTGCAGGTTAAAGAAATGCAGAAAAATAATCTAAGTACAATTGTCGACACTTGTGAAAGAAATGTGTCGACACCAGAAGCCAGATTGTGTCGACACACAGGACTTGTGTCGACACACAGGACTTGTGTCGACACACAGAAATTCTGTCGACAGCAATTGTGTCGACACACAGGACTTGTGTCGACACACAAGAATTCTGTCAACACCAACTATATCGAGACTAGAAGTTATTGTGTCGACACACAGGACTTGTGTCGACACATTCTACATAAGCTGTGTCGAGAAGATAAAGAAGGGTTGTGTCGACATTGCGTGAGCTGTGTCGACATCATCAAGAATTGTGTCGACACATGGTCTATTTGTGTTGACACATATAAAGCATTGTCTCGACGCTTTTCTGCTGAGATAGAGAGTACAATGAGATTTCAGGTGTCAAGACTGAAGACTTGACAGCTGTCATAACTAACAAAGCTATCGCATCTGTCAGAGCTGTCAGAAGGCGGTTGTGAATCGGATCAACCGGTAACCTCAGATGAGATCTATATAAAGACTTGTTCTATCATAAAAAGAGAGAGATCGAAGAAGAAAGGACTTGACATTTTTCCAAAAGTTGATATCTACAAGTCATCAAGAGAAGGCGGATTCTGAACAAGTCTGCAAGAAGAATTCAGATCTAATTCTGAATAGAAGAAGGAAGCTGGATTGAGGATCATCTCCTACTTCATAAGAAGATCAACCTTACTTTGTTCAGATTCAAGAAGCTTTGAAGAAGCTAAGATAGGTTGAATATTAAGAAGTCAGATCAATCAAGATCTGATCAAGAAGCTTTCACCCCTATCTCTCTCTACCTGGGTGTAAGATCTTTTATAGATCTGAGTGTAGGAGAGTTATCTCTCTGAGTTGTAGGCCTAAATTTATAAAGGCTGAGGTAGGGCTGAGTGCCTGAGGTAGGATCTTTGTGATCTGAGATGTAGGCCTGGTGATAAGGGCTGAGGTAGGGTTGTTTGCCTGAGGTAAGATTCTTGGGAAGAATCTGAGTTGTAGGACTTGAAGAAGTCTGAGCTGTAGGAACCAGTTGGGTTCTGAGTTGTAAGATCTGAGTTAGTGTAAGGAAGTTTGGCCGAATCCAGCTCTCTGCTGGATAGGTGAAGGGGGAGAGTGGACGTACCCACGAATTGGGGAACCACTATAAAACACTGTGTGTTGTGCTGTTTTTTTTCTGTGCTTGTTTTATCCTGTGCTGTGATATTTGTAGTTTGATTAGACATGCTGAGATTAACATTTTAATTGCCTAAGTTAAAATTGGATTTGAACCTATTCACCCCCCTCTAGGTGTTTAGGATCTTTAAACTAAATCTTTCACACATGGTGCACACAAGGAGGTACTGAGTTAGATGACAGAAAAGGTTGGTCTTCCATGAAAGTAACATCAGCTGACACAACCACTTTCCGGTCATCTGGAGAATAACACGCATACCCTTTTTGAGTGCGAGAGTACCCTACGAACATAGATTTTGTTGCACAGAGTGCAAATTTATCCGTAGATGGACCAAGATTATGGACATAGCAAGCAAACCCAATCACCCGAGGTGCGAGAGGAAACAGAGATTGAGAAGGAAAGAGGAGGCTAAACAGAGTGACGAAGTTGAGGACGGAGGAAGGCAGACGATTGATGAGATGACACGCAGTCGACACTATAAAGTTCCAGTATTCGATGGGTACCCGCATCTGAAGCATTAAGGAGCGAGCAACATCCAGAAGATGCCGATTTTTGCGCTCAGCAACACCATTTTGCTAAGTATAAGCACAAGAAGTTTGATGTATAATTTCAAACTTAGCATAAATGGAGGCGAACGTTCGACTCGTATTATTCCCGCGCATTATCAGTTCGGATGATTTTAAGCAGAGAAGAGAACTTAGTATGAAGTTCAGTAACAAACGTACGGAATATAGAAGTGAGCTCGGTACGATCCCGTAGTAAATATAACCATGTCACTCGAGAGTAGTCATCAATAAACGTAACAAAGTAGCGGTACCCAATTATACTAGGGACTTTATAAGGGCCTCAAAAATCAGAATGGACAATATATAAAGGAGCACTACTCCGATTACAGACAGGACTAAAGGACACGCGATGCTGTTTACCAAAGATACATGACTCACAAATAAACTCATGCAAGGAGACATCCGGAAGAGCTTGCTTTCGAATCTAGAGGGGAGCATGTCCAAGACGACGATGCCACGCAACTGTGGAGATGACAGAAAGGGTAGATGGAAGACCATCAAGGAGATAGAGCCCATGAGACAGCCGTCCGCTACCAATAATATTCCGCATTTGCCGATCCTACACAACAAAAGAAGATGGTGAGAATGTAACATGACAATCAAGATCCTGCGTAAGTCGGCTAATAGAAAGTAAGTTGAATGGGGAGCCCGGAACATGAAGAACTGAGGTTAGGGTGAGGGTGGGTGTGAGATGGATATTCGCAGCTCCAGAGATAGGGGTGGTCACCATTAGCGACAGTGATGAACTTGGGATGAGGATAGGTCAGTATTGTGATGGCTTCTGGCAAGTAATATGGTGGGTGACACCAGAGTCCACAATCCAGTAGAAACTCCGAGATAGACAGGTTATACCTTCATTGGCGATGGAAACCACGGAGCCCGAGGAGCGAGCAATCACCCCTTGGCGTTGCTGAAGCTGGGTGCGGATAACATCAATGTCAGACTGAGCATTGGAAGAAGTCGAAGTAGAAGCCAAGGGTGGAGACTCGGCCTTAGTAGAAGCAGCAAGGTGTGGTGGCAGACCATGATTATGATAGCAGGTGGCCTCCAGATGATTTTCCCGACCGCAGAAATTGCATTTAAGGGGGGGTTTTCCAGTACGTCCTCGTCCCTGAGATGAATGGCGACCCCCACGGGTTGAGGTACCACGATTGGAGAGATGTGGTGAAGGTAGCTGGAGAAGAGCTGGAGAGGGGGACAAAGGAGGCTCGGGTGGCGGAGTGACTTTCAGAAGCATTGAGCAGACATCGGAGAGAGAGGGAGTAGTGGCAAAGGAGAGTATTGAAGCTCGAACACTATTCAGATGCGGAGGAACCCTTGTCATCATCATGGCAATCCCGACTGCCTCTTTTTGTGCTCGTTGGGCAACCAGATCTGTAGTAGGAGGTTGGTGTTGTATCCATGCCTCAACAAGCGTCTTGGCTTTCGCAACGAAGGAAGTCATATCGCCAGGTATCCCGGTATCAAGGGATTGAAGATCAGTGATGATGTCAAACAAATGTTGGAGGCTGTTTTGGCTAGAATAGAAGGAATGGAGTTCCTCCCACATGGACTTAGCCGTGTCATGATACATGGTCATCCCGTAAGGCTCAGTATCCATGGAGTTGAGAAGCCAGGATTGTACACGGCCGTCATCAAGAAGCCACTCATCAGTGGGAAGGGTAGGAGTGGCCCGGGTCAAATGATAAAGAAGTCATTTCGTTTGGAGCAATCGATGAACTAAATGTACCCATTCCACAAAGTCCTGTTTGCCAGTGAAAGTAATAGTGGTAATTCTAAGTTCATCCCGATTCCCGAAGCTCAGTAACAGAGGTAGCAGCCCAAGGTGGCAAAGATGAAGCACCAACGGACTCGCCGGAGGCAGTAGTGGAACCCATGAAGCCGCAGGAAGAAGCAGAGACCGCAGAAAGAGGCTAGCCGCAGCGGACTGATAGCAGCAGGGAGAAGCCGCAGCGGACTGATAGCAACAGGGAGAGGCCGCAATGGACTAATAGCAGCAGGGAGAAGCCGCAGGAGAGAAGACTAGCCGCAGCGGTATGAAAAAAGCAGGGGCCAGAACATACCGAGTGAGAAGAGGAAGCCCTGCGAACAGGCACACGGCCGGGCGGTAAGAGACAGACCGCAACTCAAAGAAAGCAGAGCGGATAGAGAAGAGAGGCTGCCATGACTAGAGAAAAGGAGAAGCCGCACGGTCTCGGTATTAACACACCAGCGGCAAGAGGCCGCGACCAAGATGCGGAGCCCGCAGCGGGAAGAGAAGCCGTAGAGGCAAAGAGATATATGTGCGGGAAGCCCGCAGAGACCAGGGAAAAGAGCGAAGCGGGAAGAGAAGTCGTAGCGGATAGGGAAGCAATAACGGGAAGGGTTGCCGGAGTGACTTAAGCAAAGCAGACCGCACGGACACGTTGAGCACACCAGCAGCACAGGAGGATGTCGCGACCAAGATGCGGGCGCGAGAAGGCGGAAAAAGGCGGATAGAGGAAGAGGCCGCGGCGAGGAAGCGGGTAAGAAGACAGGAGGAAACCGCCCGGTTAGGGGAAAAAAAGGCCCCACTGACTGAGAGGTTTATAAAAGGGAATGGGGAGGAGAAGAGGTGGAAACCACGAGAGAGAGCAAGAGGAGCGGATAGAAGAAAAAATTAACCGCACGGGAAACCGCAGTTAGAAACAAGAGGCCGCAAGACAGCGGTTTAAGCAGGAGAACAAGCCGCCCGATTAATTAGGAGATCCAGGCGGACAGAAACGGACAGGTCGGACCGTATCTGATGGGGGACCATCTGGCGCGACACGGCGCAGGGCGGACCCCACGTTCGTGTATTCTCGCAGGAGGGCGTGACCGGATCGCCGATCCGCCACCGTGGTTGCGTCCGGCTCATCGTTCTGATGAATTTTCATATATAGCATGTTGTATTTCGGATATTATTTAGTGTTGTTTTGGCGCCGAGATCGACGGCCAATCATAGCTGTCCATCTTGGTTGCCCTAATTTTATTTCATTATAAATAGAACCTAGGGCTGCAGTTTTTTGGTAGTTGCTGAAATTTGGAGAAGCCTTCTTCCCCATTTCCGGTGACCTCCTCCGCGGTGCCGACTCCGTGGAGCCCCTTGGTGACGACTCCTTGGGTAAGTTATTTTGCTCCCCTTCTCTTCAACCCTAGCCGCCCATTTCCTTCCCCCCCTTTTTCTGTATTCCTGCTGTCCGCCCGCCTGCAACCAGTCGGATCTCCCCCTTCCCTGCGTCTGTTTCCAACCATCCCGCTACCTCCCTGCAACAACCCCACTACCACCTTGCAACCAGTCCTAAACCGCCGCTCATCTACAGCCTCCCCGCTGCCTTCCTGCAGAATCCTGCAACCCGCAGCCCTCCCTACAGCCAGTCCCTTCACCGTACGCCCGTCTCTGCCCCTTTCCCATTCCGCCATCTGCCAAACGCCCCAGATCTGTCCAGATCTCAGCAATACTCCGCAGATCTGTCCAGATCTGTCCAGATCCAGCAACCTAGGGCTGCAGTTTTTTGGTAGTTGCTGAAATTTGGAGAAGCCTTCTTCCCCATTTCCGGTGACCTCCTCCGCGGTGCCGACTCCGTGGAGCCCCTTGGTGACGACTCCTTGGGTAAGTTATTTTGCTCCCCTTCTCTTCAACCCTAGCCGCCCATTTCCTTCCACCCTTTTTCTGTATTCCTGCTGTCCGCCCGCCTGCAACCAGTCGGATCTCCCCCTTCCCTGCGTCTGTTTCCAACCATCTCGCTACCTCCCTGCAACAACCCCACTACCACCTTGCAACCAGTCCTAAACCGCCGCTCATCTACAGCCTCCCCGCTGCCTTCCTGCAGAATCCTGCAACCCGCAGCCCTCCCTACAGCCAGTCCCTTCACCGTACGCCCGTCTCTGCCCCTTTCCCATTCCGCCATCTGCCAAACGCCCCAGATCTGTCCAGATCTCAGCAATACTCCGCAGATCTGTCCAGATCTGTCCAGATCCAGCATTTTACAACTCCGACCCAGCCACCTATCATCTCCCACTCGACTTTACCTTACCCGAATCAGTCCCCCACTACCCGGAACACCAAAATCCCCTCCCAAACTTCAGACTTACCTAAAACTGCAGCAGTCCTAGCTTTATTCCAGATTTTATATTGCTTTGTTATTTGTGGTGCTAGTTGTTGTTTGGGTTGTGAAAACATTGCGCGCGTGTGGAATTCTTGCTTTAAAGGAATTATAGTTTGTTGTTATTTGCCTGTAAATCTCTTAACTTGCAGGACGCCTTAATTCGCCGCGTGCTTATTCTAGCCCTCCGTGCGGAGGAAAGCTATCGCCAAAGCGCCTACAAAAAGTTGTTATCTTTATTATGACTGCGTGCGCTGATTTGTTATCTTGTTTCATTGCTTCTATTAATTAACACGCCTGGTTTAAAATTGTCATGACATATAGTCATTAGGTTTGAGTGAGTCCGCCCCTGCACGTCACTAGTTTGCACTCTAGGAGTCCACTACACAGCCTACCCTACATCAGTTGGTATCAGAGCCAGGTCGGGCCGTTTTGCATGCTCCGTTGTGGTAGGGCATTTAGAAGCATGGTAGATCCACCCGCCACCAATGATCGGGCAGCGGGCTCGAATTCGAGCGCCGCTTCCACAGACTTTCATCGCCTTATTCTAGAACGTTTTGACGCAATGGGTACCCAGTTCGAAAACGTGCGTCACGATATCTCCGCGGTGAATCGCCGTCAAGATCAGTTAGAGAACGCTAGGGATACTCCCTCACTACATGACGATGAGGTCGCGGATGACCCGGATGACTCTCCCCATCGCGGTCAACGGGTCAGAGATGATCCTCCACCGGCAGACCGCTACCATCGTGAGACCCCTGTGAGAGTCCCCACTCCACCAGCAAGGCGAAACCCAGAGCCAGCACGTGGCCGACCCCCACCTCAGCGGGAAGAATACCGCTTGCCACGTCAGCCTGACCCTAGGAACCGTGTACCTCCACACGGTCGCCATGACCAGCGTCGAGATGAGTATTTCCCGCCGGGTCGACGTGAGCGCGGGCCCTCGCCTGCTCGGCACGATTACGACCGTGACGATTATCCTGATCCGCGGAGAGATGACCGCGCCTTTGACATCACTCGTCGGATTCGCCTTGACGCTCCAACATTCGATGGCCGCCTGGATCCAAAGGCCTTTAGTGATTGGCTCCTTGACATGGATCATTACTTTGATTGGTATGATATGAGTGATGAGCGTTGTGTCCGGTTTGCTAAAATGAAGTTAGTCGGGCAGGCCAAGGTGTTCTGGATTAGTGTAGAGAGAGCTGTTGAGAGAGACGGCTACTACCCCATCACCCGTTGGGAGGACATGAAGGAGAGACTCAAGGATAAGTATCTCCCTGCCTCTTACCGTGACCAGCTACTAGATCAGCTGCAGAGCTTACGTCAGGGGACGCTTACGGTAGCCGAGTATATGGCTCGATTCGACGAGCTGGTTGTTAGGAGCGATATTTCGGAGGAGCCCATTGTCACTGCCTCTCGATTCAAGGCTGGCCTCCGTTCGGAGCTCCGGAGAGAGCTGATCCCCCATCACATGGAGACTGTAGACCAGATATTCCAGCTCACCCTAGAGTACGAGCAGTATCTTCGTACATCTGGTACGAAACAGTTCTCCTCCTGGACGGAGTCGTCGACGTTTAGGAAGCCCGCTCCAGCCCAGACTGCTACAGCCGCCCCACCCCCACGAGTCACTCCTGACATGAAGGGGAAGGCTGTCGCTACTGAGGGCCAGAGGCCTGGGGGTATCCAGTGTTTTAGATGCTCTGGCAGAGGACACGTGGCGGCACGCCGCCCCACGCGAAATCTGTTGATTGAAGATGAGGAGCAAGGACTAGAGAGAGATGAGGAGGTTACTGAGGAGATTACTGCCACTGTTGAGGAGGGCTGGGAGAGCGACGCTGAGCGTTCGTTAGAGGTGGGAGTGGTCAGGCGCTTCCTGCATACCCCACGTGCCGATGAGGATTGGCGCCGCACCATCATTTTTTATACATATTTCCCGAGTGCAGGCGGACCCTGCAAATTAGCCATCGATAGCGGGAGCTGTGTGAATATCGTGGCCCAGAAGGGTCTAGACCGCATGCAGGTGAAGGCGGAGCCTCACCCACACCCCTATCGTGTCATCTGGGTAGATAAGACAGCGATACAGGTTACCCAGCGCTGCCTCGTACCGATCAGCATCGCCTCCTTTGAGGACCGAGTCTGGTGCGACGTCATCCCCATGGATGTCGCCCATGTTCTATTGGGCCGCCCTTGGCTCTTCGATCACTACGTCACGTGCTTCGGTCATTCGAACACGTGTGTCTTTTATGACAAAGGGCGGAAGATCACTTTATCTCCTACCCAGCCCAGAGAGAGACCTAAGGGTCGGATTGAGCCTTCCACCAGCACGATTGCCTCCAAACCCGTGCATATCCTGAGGCGTGGTGAGTTTATGAGAGACAGCACTGATGCTGGTATCATGCATGTAGTGGCAGCCACTATGGTATCTGATTGCTCTACACCTGAGATCCACCCTGTCGTTCGACCCTTATTAAGTGAGTTTGCGGATATTATGCCAGAGGAGCTCCCTGACGAGTTACCCCCTCTGCGGGACATCCAGCACGCTATAGATTTAGTCTCGGGGGCCTCGCTCCCAAATCTCCCACACTATCGCATGAATCCTGTTGAGCACGCTGAGCTCAAGAGGCAGGTTGATGAGCTTCTCCGGAAGCAGTTTATCCGCGAGAGCCTGAGTCGATGTGCTGTCCCCGCCCTTCTTACCCCTAAGAAGGACGGTAGTTGTCGTATGTGTATTGATAGTAGAGCTATCAACAAGATTACGGTGAAGTATCGTTTCCCGATCCCTCGTCTGGATGACCTATTAGACACGATGTCCGGAGCCCAGATCTTCTCGAAGATCGATCTCCGAAGCGGGTACTACCAGATCAGAGTTCGAGAGGGAGACGAGTGGAAAACGACATTTAAGACGAAAGACAGCCTGTACGAGTGGCTGGTCATGCCATTTGGGCTCTCGAACGCCCTGAGCACGTTCATGCGAGTCATGACCCAGATCTTGCGGCCCTATATGGGCAAATTCCTAGTCGTTTACTTTGACGACATTCTGATTTATAGCCATACCGAGCTGGATCACCTCAAGCACTTGAGACTCCTGTTTGACATTCTCCGCAAGGAGAATTTGTTTATCAATATGAAGAAGTGCTCCTTCTTATCCGAGATAGTCCACTTTCTGGGATTCATTATCTCCTCCTCAGGCGTGTCTGTTGACCCTGAGAAGGTCCAATCCATCCGCGAGTGGTCCACACCATCGACCATTCATGAGGCCCGTAGCTTTCATGGACTTGCGACCTTTTATAGGAGATTTGTTAGGGGGTTTAGCTCGATCATGGCTCCGTTTACTAGTTGTTTGTGTAAGGGAGACTTTCAGTGGACCGCCGCGGCCACTCGTGCATTTGAAGAAATTAAGGACAAACTGACGTCCGCTCCCGTTCTCCGACTCCCCGATTTTAGCAGAGCTTTCGAGGTCGCTTGTGATGCGTCGGGTGTGGGTATTGGGGGAGTGTTGAGTCAAGATGGACACTCAGTTTTTTACTTTAGTGAGAAACTGAACGAAGCCAAGCAAAAATACTCGAACTACGATCGAGAATTTTATGCTATCGTCCAGTCATTACGTTATTGGAGACACTATCTCCTCCCCAGGGAGTTTGTACTGTATTCTGACCACCAGGCCCTCCGCTACCTCGACTCTCAGAGGAAGCTAAGTCACCGCCACGCGAAGTGGGTAGAGTACCTACAGGATTTCCACTACGTTCTCAAACATCGCGCTGGTGTTGAGAACAAGCCCGCCGATGCACTCAGTCGTCGAGTCTCTCTACTACACACATTGCGGGCCCAGGTGGATGGTTTCGAGAGGATGATCATGGACTACCTCACTTGTCCTGACTTTGCTGAGGTATATACTGCGCTATCGAGGGACCCTCCTGATCCTATTGAGGGGTTTCAGATCATTGATAGGTACTTATTCCGGGGCTCCCATTTGTGCGTGCCCAACACCTCGTTTCGTGATTATTTAGTATGGGAACTACACGCCGGGGGTGCCGCCGACCATTTTGGGCGGGATAAATCGATTGTTATGGTAGAGGATCGTTTCTATTGGCCGAGTCTGAAGAAAGATGTGGCTCGTATCGTCCGACATTGTCGTGTATGCCAAACGGCCAAGGGAACGAAACAGAACACGGGCTTATACACCCCTTTACCCGTTCCCCATCGTCCTTGGGAGGACATTAGTATGGACTTTGTGTTTGGGCTTCCGCGCACCCAGCGGAACCATGATTCTATCTTTGTTGTGGTCGACCGGTTCTCTAAGATGGCGCATTTTATCGCGTGTAATAAGACCGCCGATGCCCCCCGCATCGCGGCCTTATTTATGAGTGAGGTCTTTAGATTACACGGTCTCCCAAAGTCCATCGTGTCCGATCGAGATGTGCGGTTCGTTAGCTACTTTTGGAAGACGTTATGGCGTAAAACCGGGACTACTCTTAAATTCTCATCCGCATACCACCCTCAGACGGACGGTCAGACTGAGGTGGTGAATAGAAGTTTAGGTAATTTGCTGAGGTGTTTAGTTGGTGAGCATGCGTCTAGTTGGGACTCGGTGCTCCCTATAGCTGAGTTTGCATACAACAGTTCCATCAATAGGTCGACTGGTCTGAGTCCGTTTCAGGTAGTATCAGGTTATGACCCTAGGAAGCCTATTGATCTTATACCCGTCCCGAGTGAGTCACGCCCTAGTGAGTCTGCTGAATCCTTCACACGTCACTTGCAAGAGTTGCATGAGTCCATCAGGCGTAAAATTAATTTAAGCAATGAGCATTATAAAGAACAGGCAGACAAGCATAGACGGGAAAAATATTTTTTGGTTGGCGAACAGGTGATGGTACGAGTCCGTGCGTAGCGGCTCCCTCAGGGGCCTGCTAAGAAACTAAGTGCCAGGCGAATTGGGCCCTACTCAGTTTTGAGACGAATCGGGTTGAATTCCTACGAGCTGGACATTCCTGCGAGCATGGGTATCCACCCTGTGTTCAATGTCGAGGACCGGACACCCTACTTTGCACCTCACGAGTACCCTGATCCCTACCTTGGCAGCCCTTCCGAGCCTACACCACCGCCCCTTTCTCCCGTCACCTAGCCTCCACTTGATTCCCACTTCCCCAGGAGCTCATCACCATTGGCTTCACCTGAAGCACCACCACCATCACCGGATCGCTTTCCCCGAGTGATGAGGGCCGAGCAGATTACTGAGATCATTGCGCATGAGTTCGTCCCCTCTACGGAAGGGCTCGTGTGCCGTTACTTGGTTCGTTGGCTTGGACGACCCTACACCGACGACACCTGGATTGCTGCTACAGAGTTGGATCAATTCGCACCGGGACTTCGACTTCAGTACGAGCGTCTCCATTCATCGGAGATGAAGGCTTTTCAGCCCGGGGGAGTTGATGGGGTACCATCTGGCGCGACACGGCGCAGGGCGGACCCCACGTTCGTGTATTCTCGCAGGAGGTCGTGACCGGATCGCGGATCCGCCACCGTGGTTGCGTCCGGCTCGTCGTTCTGATGAATTTTCATATATAGCATGTTGTATTTCAGATATTATTTAGTGTTGTTTTGGCGCCGAGATCGACGGCCAATCATAGCTGTCCATCTTGGTTGCCCTAATTTTATTTCAATATAAATAGAACCTAGGGCTGCAGTTTTTTGGTAGTTGCTGAAATTTGGAGAAGCCTTCTTCCCCATTTTCGGTGACCTCCGCGGTGCCGACTCCGTGGAGCCCCTTGGTGACGACTCCTTGGGTAAGTTATTTTGCTCTCCTTCTCTTCAACCCTAGCCGCCCATTTCCTTCCCCCCCTTTTTTTGTATTCCTGCTGTCCGCCTGCCTGCAACTAGTCGGATCTCCCCCTTCCCTGTGTCTGTTTCCAACCAGCCCGCTACCTCCCTGCAACAACCCCACTACCACCTTGCAACCAGCCCTAAACCGCCGCTCATCTACAGCCTCCCCGCTGCCTTCCTGCAGAATCCTGCAACCCGCAGCCCTCCCTACAACCAGTCCCTTCACCGTACGCCCGTCTCTGCCCCTTTCCCATTCCACCATCCGCCAAACGCCCCAGATCTGTCCATCTCAGCAATACTCCGCAGATCTGTCCAGAAATCTGTCCAGATCCAACATTTTACAACTCCGACCCAGCCACCTATCATCTCCCACTTGACTTTCCCTTACCCGAATCAGTCCCCCACTACCCGGAACACCAAAATCCCCTCCCAAACTTCAGACTTACCTAAAATTGCAGCAGTCCTAGCTTTATTCCAGATTTTATATTGCTTTGTTATTTGTGGTGCTAGTTGTTTGGGTTGTGAAAACATTGTGCGCGTGTGGAATTCTTGCTTTAAAGGAATTATAGTTTGTTGTTATTTGCCCGTAAATCTCTTAACTTGCAGGACGCCTTAATTCGCCGCGTGCTTATTCTAGCCCTCCGTGCGGAGGAAATCTATCGCCAAAGCGCCTACAGAAAGTTGTTATCTTTATTATGACTGCGTGCGCTGATTTGTTATCTTGTTTCATTGCTTCTATTAATTAACACGTCTGGTTTAAAATTGTCATGACATATAGTCATTAGGTTTGAGTGAGTCCGTCCCTTGCACGTCACTAGTTTGCACTCTAGGAGTCCACTACACAGCCTACCCTACATCAGTATCCCTCTGGAACCATGTAGAAAAAGGAAGCAAGGAACCCTGTAGGCTGTATTTCTTGTATAAACTTTAAATATGAGTACATTTATATAGGTAGAGAGGAAGAGAGAAATCCCAAGAATACAATGTGGGATAAAACCTAAGACATACTTGAGCTTATAAATGGGCCACAATTACAATGAGCTATTACATAACTTTCTACTATCTTCTAACAAAAACGATGAAAACTGAAGCCATATCTTTAGATAATACTTGAATTGTACCGCTATTTGAATTGGGAAAAAATTAATCTTACCTGCATGCTAAGCAGTCTTTCAATGTAACTTTGACTACCTCGGGAGATGGAGATTTGCTAAAAGGCTTTAACATATATTCATTCTGCAGAAACACACACAAATAAGAATATACAGAGAAGTAGCAAGTGCTAGGCAATTACAAATAATTAAACACTTGACAGTAATAAAGGTGGGATAAATAAATTGTAACAAATTTATCGTTATAAGAGTAGCTGTCTTCCAGGAAGCAAGTATTCAAGTTAACAGCCTCAAATAAAAAATCAGTAACAAAAAACTGTTCAAAAACAAGATTCAGGATAACTATGTCTGATGGTTAGTACATAGTTCACATCCTTCAGTCTCATAGAACCATACAATTCCTTATTGATGTGGCTCAAGTTTGGTCAATCTTTTCACAGAGAATCCAAACATTCTTAGATCATCAATCATTAAGATGTACATCTATGGTTCCTGAACCAGGATGCAGCTCATAGCTTTCAGCAATAATCACCGAGCAGTTTAAGTGTATTGATTCTAAGCCCAGTAGTGCAAAGCTAAGACAGCTTAAACCCTTACCAAAAATTACAGAGCTTGTATTTCCTCTCAAGGTGATGATAGTCCACCAATTTTATACATCTACATGGAAGATGCTACGGAATGCCTGAATTTGTTTCTACCAGAAGTTGGTGTTGTCGGAATTGGCAGCTATCCCTTGCCTACAAGTACTTTACATCCTCTCTTATCTACATAAGAACTCTTGGATAACAAAATCAGAAATTCCTAAATTTAGAAGGAATAATTATTCAAAAAGCTATCGCTTTCATTCTTGAAAGAACCCAGCATCCCCAATCACCTTTCACTTATTAGCACTGTGAAGAAATTTCAAAAACCAATCTTCGGACAGCTAAATTAGATTTAAAAAATCCTTCGGTTCTTCCATTAAGCTGGCACATCCTTCAAAGAATTTGAGTTGGAGCACTCGTTTGAAGAACTCAAAGATACGGCGCATGCATGCTGGGAGAGGCCATGTTCCCTCTCTGCCATCTCATCCTCATGAGTTCATAATAACAGAGTTCTCACTGAAGCAGTGTTGATGAAAGAAATTGACATGGGCAAGTGTTCGCCACACCAAATATTACATTTAATTGATTCGTAACGGATTATGCCCCTTGATAAGTATATATTGATTCCTTTTGCATATTATCTTTGGGTGGGTGCGTTATAGAAATATATTAGATTTGAGTAGCTAGGTCTAATTTAATTTAAGCTAAAAAAAGACATATTCCCTTTATTTGAATGCATCGAGCCAAATTTGTTTTTCTAACCCTCATTGAGCCTTAGTTTTAATCTTGAGTCTGTGCTTGATTTATCATCCATATGCTTCATTTTACGAAAAATGTTCCTAAAAATTTGATGGTGGAACTTCGAACATAGAAAAACAGGTTGTTTTCAAGACAACTAGTTGATGACTCTTATGTTGATTCTAGTGTCTTATGAGAAGTTATACTTTCACATTTAAAAATAAGTGGAAAGAACGTGCACGTACTTGGAGTATCAAAAAATCGTACACCCCAAATAAAAAAGTTTGGTGGTGGAAAGAGGAAGTGCAAGACAAAATGAGAGCAAAGAGGGTCAGCTATAAACTTAGTACGATATTAAATGATGAAAACTTAGTCAGGTATAAAATCGTCAAGAAAGAAGGTAAAAATGCAGTAAGTAAAGCAAGAAGTCAAACTTATGAAGAATTTTATAAGCGACTAGATACCAAAGATGGAAAGCGTGACATATATAAAATTGTTCGAGCTAGAGAAAGTAAGACAAGAGATTTAAGCCAAGTAAAATGCATAAAAGATAAAACAAATACAGTTTTGACAGATGATGTGAATTTTAAAGAGCGATGGAAAAAATATTTTTATCAACTTTATAATGAAACAAAAGACAATGAATTGAACTTAAAAGAGTTAAGTAAATCGGAAGAGTATAACAACATAACATTTTATCGTAAAATTCAAGTATCAGAGGTAATTGATGTTCTAAAAAAGATGAAAAATTGAAAGACAGTTGGGTCAGACGCTATATCCATTGATGTATGGAAATATCTATAGAATGAAGGAATTCTATGACTTACATGTTTTCAATAAGATACTGAAATCAAAGAGAATGTAAGACCAATGAAGAAAATATATTTTGATATATTTATATAAGAACAAAGGAGATATACAAAATTGTGTTAATTACAGATAATATAAACTGATGAGTCATACTATGAAACTATGAGAACGAGTAATAGAAAGAAGAGTAAGACGAGAGACTAACATCTCAGAGAATCAATTTGGATTCATGTCAGGGTGGTCGACCAAGGAAGCTATACATCTCCTGAGGAGACTTATTGACAACTACCGAGAAAGAAAACAAGATTTGTATATGTTGTTTATCGATCTTGAGAAGGCTTATGATAGAATTCAAAGAGAGATCTTATGGAGAGTCTTAGAAAAGAAAGGTGTAAATGTATCATACATTGACATAATCAAAGATATATATACAAATTCAGTGACAAGGGTGAGGACATCTGGAAGATTAACACAAGAATTCTCTATCACTGTTGGCTTACATCAAGGTACAGCTTTAAGCCCTTATCTCTTTACCCTTATCTTAGATGAGCTCACCGGATATATCCAACAAGCAATACCTTGGTGTTTATTGTTTGCGGATAATATCGTTTTGGTCGATGAGACGCGTGAGGGTGTAAACGAAAAACTTGAATCTTGGCATGACACTTTAGAAAAGAAGGGTTTAAGTTCAGCAGGGTAAAGTCGGAGTATATGGAGCTTAAATTTAGCAGTGCAAGAAAGACGGATGACTTCGTTATTAAGTTGGGTGATCAAAATAATTTTTGTAGTGAGTGTTTTAAATATTTTGGATCCATAGTTCAAAACGACAGAGGTATTGATAAAGATGTGACACATAGAATCGAAGCGGTTTGGTTGAAGTGAAGAGGCGCGTCAGGGATCATATGTGATCGTAAAGTACCATTAAAACTTAAGGGCAAGTTTTACCGTACTGCAATTAGACTAGCGGTGCTCTATGGTTCTGAGTGTTAGGCAGTGAATTGTGTACATGAGCAAAAAATGGGAGTTGCGGAGACAAGAATGTTTAGGTGGATGTGTGGACACAAGAGACTGGATAAAATTAAGAATGAATGTATCAGGGATAAGACAGAAATAGCACCAATTGCAGAGAAGATACGAGAAGCTTGATTAAGATGGTTTGGACACGCACAAAGGAGACCATTAGAGACACCTGTTAGGCGTTGTGAGAGTCTAATCATTAGGCATATTAAACGAGGGAGGGGTAAACGAATAAAGACTTGGAATGAAACTATAAGGAAAGACATGATGTACTTAGGCAATAGTGAGATTATGACAAAAGATAGGGCACAATGGAGACAAAGGATCCATATAGCTGATGTAGACTAGGGTTAGGGTTTTCAAAAAATAAAATATTTTTAATTAAAAAAAAATTGTTTTAAAAATTAGAACTTTGAAAATAAAATGATTTGTTTAATTTTGAAAAGGGGGCTGAGCGGCCGAATTGAGGCGTTCGTGCGTAAAATTATTCTAAACAATAAACTTTAGTAAAATCGTTACTCGTTATTCAGAAAATTTTGTCGGCGCCCTAACGGATCGAGTTGTGGCGGGATTTGTAAGTTCACAAGCGTAATCCACAAGAAACAATTTATGAAAACTCGAGCAAAGAAAGGATGAAGCTACTGCAAAAGAGCAAGCCCTCTCCAAATCCATTGCAGCGGAGATTCGTTATAGCCCGTCGTTTGCTGGAAAGCTCTGTTGTAGTCGACGGCAAACAGCGGGGAAGAGGCTCAGATGGTCGTCGGAGTGAGGAGCTGAGCACTCGCAGCTAGTGTGGCCAGAGGGAGACCGTCGTACTGCTTGGTTAGGCGTTGGCCCGCTGGTTGTCGGAGCGATCGTCGGCCGAAACGGGAGTGACAGCAGCAGGCTTGGCTGGAGCGTCGACATAAGGGTTTTGGCAGAGGCAAGGGCGAGTGTGATGTCGTTGAGGGGACTGGAGCAGCGACAGAAAGGCTAGGGCAGCGGCAGTTGGCCGCTTGTTATTATCGTTGAGGCCTGGAGCGGCGACCAAAAATGAACGTACGGGAGGAGGCTGTCAAGGCAAACAATTGAATAGAAAATTCAATTCTCTGCTGTTCAGTTGCCCTTCTTCACGTGGGCAACAAATATATATTAATTTTCTCTTTCCAAATAATCCTGACTCTTGACCCATATTTCATATATGATATTTTTCCTCTTTTCAAAAATTCTTACTTGAATTTGTTTCTCAAACAATTATTTCTCAACTTTTATTTCCAAACTTGCTATTTTCAATTTTTCTCAAATATTTTAAATCTTCTACCTCCAATTTATACATTTAAATAATTTTAAACTTGCTTGTTACGCCCTAACGATTAAAATTATCGGACCAATTTATTCAAGGTGTCTTAGGAAGGTCAACCCGATGAGCCAACCAACGCCAAACAAAGCAAATGTGCGACAAAAGTACACGAAAAATAAATGCATAAATAAATAAATAAATCACGATGCATAGTGACGTCATGTAATTTTTGATGCGACGGAAGATGCATCAATTCTCCCGGGGTTGAAAGAGCTCGACCCCGACGAGAACTCGCAAGGACTGGTACTGGAGAGATCTAATGGTACGATCTCGGGGAGGTGGTAGTTCCGGTCGGTCTGAGGGAGAGAGGGAGGGGAGGAAGAGAGAGAGGATTAGGGTTAGAGAGGAGGAGAGGGAAACCACAATTTCATTCCAGGATAAAAACAATACAAGGCTTACGCGTCCTCTTATAGTGACGAGGAGCGAACACAAAAAGGAAATATTCTAAAATAGGAAGTACGAAAATACTTAAATTGACACACGCAAACAAAGCACCAAATTAACGTCATAAGCAAATAAGGTAACAAATTAATTAATTATTCGATGTGGGAATTGTGGGCCCATCCACTATACGCGCCCGACACATGTAAACTTTCCAAGGTGGCTCGTCATCGTGCAACTCCGTAACAATGTAGCCATCTGGGAAATGTGTCTTGTCCTCAAGGCAGAAATCGGGAAACTGGCAGTGGAAATCATCCCGGGGAAACCACGTTTCGTCCGAGTCTGGCCGGCCGGTCCAGGCCACAAGGACTTCCTCCGATGTGCGGTCTCCTGGGGCGTGGCATCTCTGATCGAGGACTGAGGCGGTGTAGTAGGGTGCCTCCCCTGCGAGGTCGATGTTGGCCGGAACGTGATCTGTAGGAGTGTGGTCGCCCACAACGCTTCGTAGCTGTGAGACATGGAAGATCGAATGAATGTGACTCCCGGCTGTAAGGCGAAGACGGTAGGCGACCGCCCTATGCGGGCGAGGACCTCGAAAGGCCCGAAGAAACGAGGAGCCAGTATCGGGCAGGGTCGGTGGGCCACCGAAAGCTGTCGGTTGGGGTGGAGTTTGACGAACACCCTCTCGCCAACCTCAAAAGAGAGGTCTCAGCGTTTCTTGTTGGCGAAGGAGACCATCTTCTGTTGGGTCTGCCATAAGTGGTGCTTCAAATGATCCAGGATGGTATCTCTGTCACGGAGAGTGGTTGCCAAGCTCTCCACCTGGCACTCCCCTAGAAGGTGGTGGACGATCGTCGGAGGAGCGCGGCCGTGAACGGCCTCGAATGGGGTGGTGTCGGCCGTCTGATGGTAGGTGGTATTGTATGAGTATTCGGCCCACCCGAGCCACTTGGCCCAACTGCGAGGCTACTCCCCCACGAAGCAGCAGAGGTACATCTCCAAGCACCGGTTGAGGACCTCTGATTGGCCGTCTGTCTGCGGGTGGTAGGTTGTGCTCATGCGGAGACAAGTGCCCTGTAAGCGGAATAGTGTGGTCCAGAACGTACAGAGGAAGAGCGGATCGCGGTCGCTGACAATCGACCGAGGAAACCCATGGAGGCATACGACCCCCTGGACGAAACTATCGGCGACTGTGGCCTCCATGTATGGGTGGCGCAGGGGAATAAAATGAGCATACTTCGAGAGCCGGTTCGCTACAACCAGGATGTTGTCGTGCCCCTGTGATCGGGGTAGACGTATGATGAAATCCATGGCGACATCGTCCCAAATGCAATCTGGAATCTGAAGGGGCTGAAGCAGGCCATCGGGAAACATGGTCTCATACTTGACTTTCTGGATGGTGAGGCAGGAGGCCACAAAGGCCTTGACCTGTCGGAACATATGAAGCCAATAGAGTGAGGCAGCCAGCCGTCGGTACGTCTGGTAAGCTCTGGCGTGTCCCCCCGTAGGTAAAGCATGCAACTTTGTCAACAACAGAGGAATGTTTGGGCAGGAGGGGGCGAGTATGAGGCGGTCCTTGTAGAGTAAGCGTCTGTCAACCAAGGAGTATGGTGGGTGGCTTGTGGTGTCCGCGAGAAGTGCTATCTGTATCTTGTTGAGCGTCAGGTCGGCTTCTACTTCCCGTTGGAGGGTATCCGCATCCTCCCACACCGGTCGGGAAATGGCTGCGAGGATGGGGTTGCGCGAGAGGGCATTAGCCGCACAATTGGTCTTCCCTGGCCGAAACTCGATGCTGAAGTCATAGCCGAGGAGCTTGGCCACCCATACTTGTTGAGCGGGTGTAGCGATCTTCTGTTGTAGGAGGTAGTGAAGGCTGTGGTGGTCGGTGCGAACCACGAACCGCCGGCCCAGGAGGTAAGGTCGCCAATGTTGCACAGCGAGGACGAGGCCCATGAGCTCATTCTCATAAGTCGAATAGCTGCGGATTGTGTTTGAAAAAGAGCGGCTGAAATAGGCCACCGGGCGACCAACCTGCATCAAAACAGCTTCAACACCGACGCCTGATGCGTCGCATTCCACGAGGAAGGGCTGTGAAAAATTCGGCATAGCTAACACCGGAGCTCGAACTAAGGCCTGCTGTAGCGTGGTAAAAGCGGCGGAAGCCGCGACCGACGACTCAAAGGGCCCTTCGACCGACTTTTTCAGAAGCTGGGTGAGGGGTCGAACCAGCGTGCCGTACCCCTGAATGAACCAGCGATAGTACCCTGTCAGTCCCAAGATTCCACGGACATCGCGGAGTGACGATGGTGTCGGCCACTGGAGGACCGCCTCGATCTTGTCGCTATCCATGGCGACTCCTGTCGCTATCCATGGCGACTCCTGTCGCCGAGATAGTGTGTCCCAAGTAGCACACCTCGGGAACCCCAAAGGAACACTTCGTTGGGTGGAGCTCGAGATGGTGGCATCGTAGAGTAGTTAATGTCTGTCAGACGTGCTGGAGGTGCTCCTGCCAAGAAGAACTGTAGACCAATATGTCATCAAAAAATACGAGAACGTGCTGACGAAGTATCGGGCGAAAGATATCGTTCATCGTGGCCTGAAAGGTGGCCGGTGCGTTGGTCAGGCCAAAAGGCATAACCAGAAACTCATAGTGGTTGTCATGGGTTTGGAAGGCCGTCTTGGCTACATCGACCGGCCGAACGCGAATCCGGTGGTAGCCGATACATAGGTCCAGCTTGGTGAAGACGGTCGCGCCACGGAGCTCATCCAAAACCTCCTGAATCACCAGAATCGGATACTTGTCTGGAACGGTGGCTTTATTGAGCTCCCGATAGTCTACGCAGAAACGCCAACTACCGTCTTTTTTGCGGACCAATAGGACCGAGTTGGAGAAGGGGCTGGCACTGGGGCGGATGAGGCCCCCCATCAACATGTCGCGGACCAGTCTTTCGACCTCATCCTTTTGTACGTGCCCATAGCGGTATGGATGGATCGAGACTGCCGTCATGCCAGGCTGAAGCGGTATGGCATGATCGTGCGACCGAGCTGGTGGCAGCTCGGTTGGTGGAGCAAAGATGTCTGCAAACTCTGATAGGAGGGCCTGAAGGTCTGGAGGCGGTGCTGAGACTGGAGCAGCGGCGTCCGAGATGGGCCACAGCAGGGCCGAAAAATCGACGTTCGCAGTCCGCTGAAGGGCGTGGGGGGAGACCGGGGAGCGAAGAAGTACGACGTCTCCCACAAGGATGCACTCCCGATCGTCTTGGAGGAACCGCATCATCATAGAGCTCTAGTTGACTCGCACGTCGCCGAGCGTGTAGAACCACGCCACTCCCAAAATGGCGTCGATCCCGCCATGGCCGAAGATGTAGAAGTCCGCCGTCATCGAGTAGGGTCCCACTGAGATCCAAACGGTCGGACAGTGGCCCTGGATCGAGCGGCGGCGACCATCGCCCAGACAAACCGTGAAATCTGGAGAAGGTTCTGTCGGAAGATGTAGCTTTTGGACCAGATGAGATGAAAGAAAATTATGGCTCGCTCCGCTGTCCACCATGATGACTATGTGGCGGTCGCCCAACTTGCCTGCTAACTTCATGATTTGGGGCCAGAAATGCCGCCCATAGAAAAACAAGGAAGCTCCAAGTGGTGAAGGTCTGTGTGCGGCGGCCTCAATGGTGTCCTCTGCAGTGATCTCAAGGTCTTCAAAATCTGCTAAAGTGATATCTAGCTCGAAGTCGCCGATGATGCCATGGAACTCCTTGACCACGCAGACGTGGGTCGGCGAGTACGGCTGGCGACAGCGAAAACATAGCCCCTTGCGACGGAGATCATCGAACTCGCGGTTGGAGATCTGTTCTGGTGGGGTTGGGCGCCCTGGCCGGGCGGTCGGCGGGGGGAGAGGACCTTGGGTTTCTGGAGTAGTGGTTTTCCAAGCCCGGCCGCCTGGCGGAAGCCTGCCGGGAATCTGTGGTGGTCGAGGAGACAAATCTGCGTCCACAAGGCGGGCCATGTCAAGGGCCTCGAAAACTGTCCGGGGTGGTGAGTGCGGAGTCGGGACCGTATGTTGGGGCGAAGGCCTTGCATGAAGAAGCCAAGATAGTGGTCCGGTGGTTGGCCCGGAACATGAGTGACGAGGGACACGAACTCTTCGATGTAGTCCTCCATCGTACCGGATTGTCGCACCCCGCATAATCTTTCGATGGCGGAGCGGGAATAATGGGTGTCGTAGCGGCTAATCATTTCCTGCTTGATTTTCGGCCATGAGATGAACGGGTTGGTCTGGCGGAGCCATCGGGCCCAGTGGAGGGCGGAGCCATCGGGCCCAGTGGAGGGCGGAACCATCGAGTCCCCCGACGACGGTAGAGACCTTATCCTGCTCGGGGGTGTGGTGGAGATCGAAGTATTGTTCCGCTTTGGCGATCCACCCAATCAGATCAAACCCTGACAAAGGTTGGATGATCCAAGGTAAGGGTCGGACGACCGGAAAGACCAAGGGGGGGGGGGGGGGGGGGAGCGTCCCCAATGTGCGTTGGAGGTGCCGCCCCTAGGATGGACGTGCTCGCGGCCAGTTTCGCGGAGCCACTGGTGGAGGGGGCAGCGGGCGGTTGTAATGCATCGAGCTTAGCGTGTATGGTGAGCAGGGAGGTCTGCAAGGAGGCCACGATGGACTTCTGTGTGCTGACATGACGAAGGAGGGCCTCGTTGGCGTCCTTCGATAGAGCCTCGACGGTGGAACGAGTGGTTGGGGCCATTGCAGCGGCGGCGCGGCAGGACGGCCCTGGTTCTCCGACGGCCGCAGGGGGAGGAGGGCTTGAGCCGCAGAATGGGGTCCGGCGGTGCAGGATGCGGCCTGGAGCGCGATGCAGCACGCAGTCGGGACGGGTGACACGCGCGTCGGGGTGGAAGGCGAACGAGTGGCTGGAGAGGACGGGCGGCTGGAGCGAACGACGGTATGGCGCAGGTTCTCTGACGGCCGTTTGCGGGTGGAAGCGGCAGGTCAGACTAGTTTGGTACGATCCCGGGGAGGTGGTGGTTCCGGTCAGTATGAGGGAGAGAGAGAGAGAGGGAGGGGAGGAAGAGAGAGAGAGGATTAGGGTTAGAGAGGAGGTGAGGGAAACCACAATTTCATTCCAGGATAAAAACAATACAAGGCTTACGGGTCCTCTTATAGTGACGAGGAGCGAACACAAAAAGGAAATATTATAAATAGGAAGTATGGAAATACTTAAATTGGCATACACAAACAAAGCAACAAATTAACGTCATAAGCAAATAAGGTAACAAATTAATTAATTATTCGCTACGGGAATTGTGGGCCCATCCGTTATACGCGCCCGGCGTGCGTAAACTTTCCAAGGTGGCTCGTCGTCATGCAACTCCGTAACATCTAATGTTGTTAGTGGTGCTGAATCAGGTGGTATGTCTGGGGCCTTGACAGGTGGCTTGATATGCTTCTGAATTTGAAAATGACCAAAACTCCTGCAATAATCAAATGTCTAATCTACCTTTGAAAAGTACAACTCATGACGATAACGACCGACCATGAATTTATAATTTTCAAAGGTTGCTCGCAATTTGTTAGCAATAAATTATGCAGTTCCGTTAAATAATTAATATGAGCTTGCGCATCGAATGAAATACGTTCATGGAATGAAATGTGATGACAGTCAGGTGGGTAGAATATCACGTGGATAATCTCGGAAGGAGAAACATAACAGAAGCGGTTTTTAGAATTATTGAATGTGAACTATGCTTGTGGAGGTACAAGACCTCATTACTTTAGATTCTCACGGATTAATTGCCTAAGAAAGTTCTCCAAACTTTTACTAACGACCTCGATATGTCCATTGGTCAGAGAGTAATAGACGCTACTAACTTCGAGATTGGTGCCCATTTGCCCATATAATGCGTTCCAAATATATGATAGAATAAATTTACTACATTGGTATAATTCCATAGATCCGGCTATTTACAAATGATAATGAAGTGAAATAAAAGCGCCATCTTTAAATATGAGGTCGACAGAGTGGGGTATACAGAGTGAGTGTGCATCAGATATGGTATTAAAAAATGGTGTAATATCAGGTGGCACGTCAGGAATCGCTAAGTGTGGTGTGAGTGATGTTGGAGTTACCATGGTGATCTAGAAGTGGTCAAACATGTAATCTCACTGCCAACGCGATATTAGCCTGCAGGGTCGCACATAAGAGATGTGGAGAAGTTGGATGATTGACTGTGTTGGTAAAGGTTACCAATCACCGACCTTGAATGGGGTTATGAGCAAAGTGTTGCCTTAGAGGATCGTCGGGATTGGGCAAATGTTGCCTTGAAGGTTTGACCAGAAAGTCGACCGAAGGTCGACGATCGTCGACCGCGGGTTGTTGAAGATAGTCGACCGCGGGTCGACGAGTATCGTCGACTGCGGGTTGACCATCGTCGACCGCAGGTCGATGATTATCTTCAACCCACGTTCGGCGTGAATCGTCGAGTATCGTACTTTGATTCTCGCCGACTGTTCAGTCGACTATGTGTCGTCGACTGCGGGTCGACCATCGTCGACCGCAGGTCGACGATTATCGTCAACCAAGTTCGACGTGATTCCAACAGCTGATTCTCGCCGACTGACTCTCGACGATTCCAGCAGCTGATTCTCGTGACTGATTCTCGCCGATCCTGTATGATTCTCGCCGAGTGTTTCTCGCCGATTCTGAGAGATGATTCTCGCCGATTCTGAAACCCTATTTTTCTGTGGTCTGCGGATAGCGATTTTACCTAGGTTTATTTATGCTTTGAGTATAAATAGATACTTAGGGTTTTTGGGAGTCAGGTGAACATCGGCTTTTTCCTTTTGACCGAAAACGAAACCGACGGAAGGGTTCCGGCGTTCTTCGTTTGCTCCGCCGATTCCCGAATCCCGCCGACGGAAGTGTTCCGCGGCTGTGCTCGCTCCGTCGACCTCCTCCTCTCCGGCGATTGTCGCTGGTACTGCTATTCCTGGCGCGGACCTAACAGTCTGTGGAAGAGCAAGGTGCGGTCGATCTCCTTCCCGATTATCCGTGTGACGGAAAGGTCGGTGTTCTCCCGCTCGTGTGGATTTCTACAGAGACGTGGACATCATTCCACGTAGAACTCGCCATCGACAGGGACACAAAGCTTGGAGCATCTCCGTTGAGTTGTGACTCAACGCCACTGAGGTAATTTTTGCCTAGTTGTTTGTATTAACTTCTTGATTCAACATGCATGGCCCGATCCAATCTCTTTGGGTTGTTCTAGATTTTATTACTTCCGCTGCGTGCACAAGTGTTGTGCCAACTCCATAGAGAAACCCAACAGTGGTATCAAAGGCAAGTTACGGCCATGTTTGTTGTTTTGGAAGTTTGGATATTCCAGTACGAGTAAACCTAGGGATTTAGAAGTATTCTAAATGTCTAGATTTAATCTTGGGCCCCGCCATGATCGTCTGGAATCTTGTGGTAATTTCTAATTGTTAGGAATTACTGTCTCCTTAGCAGTAACCATCCCTCGATTTTGTTTTGGATTTTGAATCCAACAAGGAGAGATGAGCTTGTCTACTGCTTGAAGTTGAGTTGCCTTTGTCCCTTGTCCAATGCATGTAAACCTGAAGATTTGGAAGTGTCCAGATGTTCAGATTTATCCCTTTTCTTCTATCAAATGTTGATAGTGTTCTGTTGTGCACATAAGGGATGCATGAGGATTTTAGTGAAGTGTTTTTCTTTGGATGTGCACATTGATCAAATGTTGATCTTGGTTAATTGTTAACCTATTATAATAAAATCCCTTCATCAAATATTAAGTGTTCGGATGCCTTCCGATGGATGACACTCTTCCTGCCTCGATCGATGAAGTGTGAGCTTGCCAAAGCAAGGTGCATTAATCTATCTTGGTAAGGGTGCGAGCGGATAATTGTGATATCCCACTGTCGACATCGGGTCAAGCTTAACTAGGTGACCTCAAAGGTTGAGTGCCTAGAGGCATAGGGTTGGCATGCACCATACGATGGATGCGGATAAGGAGTTATTCACCAACCATACAAGAATTGCATGAGGATACAATTGGCAAGCGTTGCCTACCTAAATAACCACATCGTGAGAGGAAAGCCAAAGCTGACTCATTGTGTTGGTGAAATACGGATCTTGTCCACTAAGAGAGTAGCTCGCATGAACTCTCCGAATTGATAGTGAGGGCTATTATTTCGAATAAAATAGTGGGAGTTTTTAATTGAAGTCCAAGTTAAAAATAAATTGTATTTGAAATTTTGGTGCTGATTTTATTCTGCATAAGTTCTTGTAGAATTCCATGGCAAGTGTTTCACACTCCACGTTGTCTTTGAGAGCCATCCTTGAGAAGGATAAGCTCAGTGGGACTAATTATATGGACTAGTACAGGAACCTGAGAATTGTTCTCAGGCAAGAGCGAAAGCTCTATGTCTTGGAAGAAGAAGCCCCCGAGGTGCCGACCGGGAATTCTTCCCGTGCTGATAAGGATACTTATAAGAAGTATACTGATGACGCTTTAGACGTCGAGTGCCTTATGCTTGCCACCATGAACTCTGAGCTTCAGAAGCAACACGAGAACATGGGGTGCAAGGAGATTGACGAGCATCTCAAGAAAATGTTTCAAGGGCAAGCTCGTCAAGAGAGGTTTGATGTCACAAAAGCGTTATTTCAGTGCAAGATGGGAGCTCGAGACTCAGTAGGGACTCACGTACTCAAGATGATTGAGTATATAATGAACCTTGAAAGGTTGGGTTTTCCTCTGGGTCAAGAGTTGGCCACAGATCTGATCCTGCAATCGTTGTCGGACAGTTACGAGCAGTTTGTCTTGAACTACAACATGAATGAGATAGACAAGACACTGCCCGAGCTCCTAGGCATGTTGAGAACTGCCGAGATTAATATGAAGAAGGCCAAGCCTGCCAGCCCCATATTGATGGTGCATAAGGGCAAGGCAAGGCCAAGGGCTTCAAGAAGACGAAGGTGGGGACCTAAGTCACATCTTGAGCCTAAGTCTTCTGCACTGATGAAGAAGAAGAGCTCGGTGAAGGAGGGGAAATGCCACCACTGTGGCAAGGCTGGTCATTGGAGGAGGAACTGTCCTTCGTACATTGAGGGTCTGCAGAAAATGAAGGGAGGTGTGACTTCCGCTTCAAGTATTTACGTTATAGAGATAAACCTTTCTGCTCCTTCATCTTGGGTATTGGATACCGGATGTGATTCTCATATTTGTACAAATGTGCAGGAACTGGGAAGGAGAAGATTGCTGAGTAAAGGGGAGGTGGACCTTCGTGTCGGCAATGGAGCAAGAGTTGCTGCTGTGGCCGTAGGGGTTTACCGTCTTTCTTTGCCCAGTGGGCTTGTAATAGAACTTGATAATTGTTATTTTGTTCCGGCCATAACTAGAAACATTATATCCATTTCATGTTTGGACATGATTGGTTTTTCTTTTATAATTAAGAACAACTGTTGTTCGATATTTAAGAATGATGTTTGTTATGCTGTAGCCCAATTGTTTAATGGTCTTTATGTTTTGAACTTGGACCATCTGATCTATAATGTAGAAAATAATAAAAGACTAAGAACAAATGACTCAAACCCTACATATCTCTGGCATTGTCGTTTGGGCCATATAAACGAGAAGCGCATATCCAAGCTCCATAGAGATGGACTTTTGGACTCATTTGATTATGAATCATTTGAGCGATGCGAATCTTGTTTGTTAGGCAAGATGACTAAAGCTCCTTTCACGGGCTATACTGAGAGGGCTGATGATCTCCTTGGTGTTGTACATAGTGATGTATGCGGACCCATGAGTTCCATGGCTAGAGGTGGGTATTTCTACTTTGTTACATTTACTGATGATTTCAGTAGATACGGATATGTGTATCTTATGAAGTGCAAATCCGAGACCTTTGAAAAGTTCAAAGAGTTCAAGAATGAAGTAGAGAACCAATTGGGTAAAAGGGTTAAAGCACTCCGATCTGATCGAGGTGGCGAATACCTGAGTCATGAGTTCCGTGATCATCTGAAAGAGTGTGGTATTGTATCACAACTCACTCCACCTAGGACACCACAACATAATGATGTATATGAGAGGAGAAATCGTACTCTGTTAGACATGGTACGTTTGATGATGAGTCATGCAGACTTGCCTGTTTCCTTTTGGGGTTTTGCTTTAGAGACTGCTGCAATGACATTGAATCGCGTTCCAACGAAAACGGTTCTGAAGACACCATATGAGATATGGACTGGGAAGCGTCCTAGTATGTCGTTCATTAAAATTTGGGGCTGTGAGGCATACGTGCGACGTCAAATGCCTGACAAGCTGGAACCCAAATCGGATAAATGTTATCTGGTGGGATATCCTAAGGAAACGAAGGGGTATTACTTTTACCTACCATCCGAGGGCAAAGTGTTTGTCGCAAGGACTGACGTCTTCTTGGAGAAAAAGTTCTTATCAAGAAAGACTGAAAAGGTAGAACTTGAAGAAGTTCAAGGCCCACAGGTAGTGAATGAATCGGAATTGGATTCTGAGATAGGACTACAAGATGTTGTAGCTGGAGAACCTACTCAAGAAGCACAAGTCCTACATAGATCTGGTAGACCGAGGTTTGAGCCTGAGAGATATGGATTTCTCGTGTCTCAAATAGGTAATGTGTTTCTTATGGATCATGATGATGAGACAGCAACCTACCAAGAGGCTATGAATGGACCGGACTTCGACAAATGGCTTAAGGCTATGAAATCCGAAATGGACTCCATGTACGCAAACCAAGTTTGGAACTTGGTGGAACCACCTGAAGGGGTGCGACCCATAGGGTGCAAGTGGGTCTTCAAGAAGAAGACCGACATGGATGGGAATGTACAGACATTCAAAGGGCGATTGATGGCTAAGGGTTTCAAGCAAATTCATGGTATTGACTATGATGAGACCTTTTCCCCTGTTGCCATGGTTAAGTCCATAAGGATATTGCTTGCTATTGCTGCGTATTATGACTACGAGATCTGACAGATGGATGTCAAAACGGCTTTCCTTAATGGAAACCTCCTTGAGGAAGTGTACATGACACAACCCGAGGGTTTTGTATCCCCAAATGAAGCCACTAAAATATGCAAGCTGAATAGGTCCATCTATGGACTGAAACAGGCCTCTCGAAGTTGGAATCTTCGTTTTAATGAGAAAATCAAAGAGTTTGGTTTCATCAAGAATGAAGATGAGCCTTGTGTTTACAAGCGAATCAGTGGGAGCATTGTTGTCTTCCTGATATTGTATGTAGATGACATATTTTTGATTGAGAATGACATTCCTACCCTGAAAGTTGTTAAGAACAACCTAGGGAACTGCTTTTCTATGAAGGACTTGGGTGAAGCGACTTACATACTCGGTATTAAGATCTATAGAGATAGGTCGAAGAAGTTGCTGGGTTTGACCCAGAGTACGTGCATCGAAAAGGTGTTGAAGCGGTTCAACATGCTTGAGTCCAAGAAAGGATTTTTGCCCATGTCTCATGGTGTGAATCTCTCGAAGGACCAGCGTCCAAAATCTTGTGAAGATAAGGACCGCATGAAGTTGATTCCATATGCTTCGGCAATTGGATCAATCATGTACGCGATGTTGTGTACTCGACCCGATGTCTCCTTTGATTTGAGCATGACTAGCAGGTATCATTCAGACCCCGGTTAGTGTCACTGGATTGCAGTCAAGAATATCCTGAAGTACTTGAGAAGGACTAAGGATGTGTTCTTGGTGTATGGTGGAGAGGAAGAGCTCGTTGTAAGTGGTTACACGGATGCTAGCTTCCAAACTGATAGGGACGACTCCAAGTCTCAGTCAGGTTTTGTGTTTTGCCTTAATGGAGGAGCTGTGAGTTGGAAGAGTTCCAAGCAAGAGACAGTTGTTGATTCTACAACAGAGGCCGAGTATATCGCTGCAGCTAATGCAGCGAAGGAGGCTGTATGGATTAGGAAATTCATCGGCAAGCTTGATATAGTTCCTAGCATTGTTGGTCCCGTAGTTCTCTACTGTGATAACAATGGTGCAATTGCACAATCTAAGAAACCTAGATCCCATCAGCGCTCCAAGCACATACTTCGGCGGTTCCATCTTATTCGTGAGATTGTCGAACGAGGAGATGTGAACATTTGCAGAGTGCCGACTGAGGAGAATATTGCGGATCCACTGACAAAGCCCCTCGCGCAGAGAAAGCATGATGGTCATACTAGATCAATGGGTATGCGATACCTGAATGATCAACTCTAGTGAGAGTCTTGTGGGTTGCATGTAAACATATATTCTGTTGGCTGATTATTGTTTATTCATATGATGAATTATGTACCAATTGTTTCCTTTTATAATTAATGACAAGTTCTTTTATTATGATTTTTCTATATGATAGTTAAATGTTAACGTAATAGATACCCTTAGAATGTTCGCTTCCATGAGACATCAAGTACGTGACTTGAATGTGAGAGCCTATGATTTATTTGAAGCTTCATTCTTAAAAGGTCACTGGTCGATATCATCATAGAAGCTAAGGGTAATGATGGTACATGAAGACTAGCACGTGCGTTGACTGATGACTGGTTCTCACAGGTCATGATATTGTGATATCAAGTCATCACGTGGGTACTTGTTAGTGAACAAGTTGTACTGGACAGACCCAACCTGAGACTACTCTGTGGATTGTCATTCAATCGTGTCACAAGTAGGTTTCAATTGACAATGGTGTTGTGGTCCTTTGACCTGAAGTCACAACATTCATCAAGTGAGGAAGAGCGTGCTTTGATGCCATCTAAAGTCTTCCTTGAGAAAGGTTGATGATAAGGGTGGTTGTTGGGCATGTTACGAATCATTTGGGTGTTTGTGTGTGAGTAGATATGGAATTTGTCCTCCTGTATGACAGGAGTTACATCCATGGGCCCCTTGATGGAACTGGACTGAGAAATGCATGACCATGCTTGGTTGACTTAATATGTGATATTGGACTCACCATTCTCTGGAAGTCCGTCCTGAATCAAGAAACTTGGATTGAGCTATTACGAGGGTGACACGGTCCATGCCTCTAGTTCTTTCCGGATGTAAGGGACAAAGGGACAGAGACAACGCTGGAACATTGGTCATGAAGGCTTATGAGTTATGAACTCTTATTGCTTGGGGAGCAATGATGCATTGCTAGATGCCGCTCATTGTTTGTGAGGTTTTTGTTTTGATACTTTCAAGATCAAGTGGGAGACTGTTGGAGTTACCATGGTGATCTAGAAGTGGTCAAACATGTAATCTCACTGCCAACGCGATATGAGCCTGCAGGGTCGCACATAAGAGATGTGGAGAAGTTGGATGATTGACTGTGTTGGTAAAGGTTACCAATAACCGACCTTGAATGGGGTTATGAGCAAAGTGTTGCCTTAGAGGATCGTCGGGATTGGGCAAATGTTGCCTTGAAGGTTTGACCAGAAAGTCGACCGAAGGTCGACGATCGTCGACTGCGGGTTGTTGAAGATAGTCGACCGCGGGTCGACGAGTATCGTCGACTGCGGGTTGACCATCGTCGACCGCAAGGTCGACGATCGTCGATCGCAGGTCGATGATTATCTTCAACCCACGTTCGGCGTGAATCGTCGAGTATCGTACTTTGATTCTCGCCGACTGTTCAGTCGACTATGTGTCGTTGACTGTGGGTCGACCATCGTCGACCGCAAGGTCGACGATTATCGTCAACCAAGTTCGACGTGATTCCAGCAGCTGATTCTCGCCGACTGACTCTCGAGGATTCCAGCAGCTGATTCTCGTCGACTGATTCTCGCCGATCCTGTATGATTCTCGCCGAGTGATTCTCGCCGATTCTGAGAGATGATTCTCGCTGATTCTGAAACCCTATTTTTCTGTGGTCTGCGGATAGCGATTTTACCTAAGTTTATTTATGCTTTGAATATAAATAGATACTTAGGGGTTTTGGGAGTCAGGTGAACATCAGCTCTTTTCCTTTTGACCGAAAACGAAACCGACGGAAGGGTTCCGCCGTTCTTCGTTCGCTCCGCCGATTCCCGAATCCCGCCGACGGAAGTGTTCCGCCGCCGTGCTCGCTCCATCGACCTCCTCCTCTCCGGCGATTGTCGCTGGTACTGCTATTCCTGGCGCGGACCTAACAGTCCGTGGAAGAGCAAGGTGCGGTTGATCTCCTTCCCGATTATCCGTGTGACGGAAAGGTCGGTGTTCTCCCGCTCGTGTGGATTTCTGCAGAGACGTGGACATCATTCCACGTAGAACTCGCCACTAACATGGACACGAAGCTTGGAGCATCTCCGTTGAGTTGTGACTCAACGCCACTGAGGTAATTTTTGCCTAGTTGTTTGTATTAACTTCTTGATTCAACATGCATGACCCGATCCAATCTCTTTGAGTTGTTCTAGATTTTATTACTTCCGCTGCGTGCACAAGTGTTGTGCCAACTCCATAGAGAAACCCTACAAGTGACACTTCTGGACCACGAGTTACTTCGCGGGGGTGGGGGATCAGGCCAGAGTGCGGTAAGTAGTAATGTGATGGAGGTAAAGAATAGTGACTAGAAGTTGTAGAGGTCCTCTCGTGCGCCTTTGGAGTAAGACAATTATTTTGGGGAAGAAGAATAATCTTGTGTCCGTTGTGCTCGAAGGAATGAGAGTTCCTCGTGCCGTCGAGCATGACATGTCGGTCGTACTGCAGAACTCGCCCTAATAGGATGTGTCTGACATCCATGATAGTGACATGACATAATATTTTATCTGAATAATTGCTCCATATAGAAAACTCTACTATACAGTAATGTGTGACGGGCATAGTCAAATGACTATTGACTTCGGATAAGTTGTAGGGTTGTTCTAACAGGTGTCTCTCAAGTCCTAATATGTCGATCATGCGTTGAGAAACGAAGTTCTCCATACTATGATAATGGAACAAAATTGTTCATGAATGCATGCAGTGGTGCTGAAAAATTGTCTATTATTGTCATCCTTAGTCGACTCGCTAAGGGTAATTAAACTATAACGCAAGACGCAGACTAAGTGTTCAGCGTGTTCTCCTTCCACTTCTACGACATCATCTGACCCGTGCACAGGCTCAGGTTTAGGGTGAGAATCATTTAAGTAAACTCCATACTCATGCACTCGTCCATCAGTGGAATCAATAACAACGACGAAGTGGCGTCGCGTGCACTCAGATGATTTGTGCCCCGGCTCCATACACTTGAAGCATCGAATACTCTCGTGTTGTGTTTAGCCCCAATAATCTCCTTACCCTTGGAAGGGATAATGGATGGGGTCGGAGTCCCGGCAGTGACCAGAGGGTGAGGAGAATCAGAGATCCTAGTTGTGGTAGTAGTGGTGACACTCGATGTAGATTTATCAATATATCTGACTCCGGTTGACCATTTTTGTGAGACCTCCACTCTCCGTGCACGGCTCGATACTTCTCCTAAGTCCTTGTAGTAAAATAACTCTAGCTGGTCTCTAATGGAATAGCACAACCCGTTCAGTTAACAAGAAACGATCATATCATCATCCTCTCGGAGGTCGAGGCGAGACTGTAGGACAAGGAACTCGTTTGTGTACTCATCCACTGTCAATTTGTCTTGTCGTAGGTTGTGGAATCTACGGTATAGGATTTGCAAGTAGTCCGCTGAGACATACCGCCATCGCAATTGAATTTTAAATTCATCTCAGGTGGTAATCGGGGCCAATCCTAAATTGAATCTAGATCGCTCTAGCTGACCCCACCAAACCAAGGCAAAACCCTTCAACCTAAGGGTAACATATTCGACTTGCCTAGCTTGGGGCAATTGCTTCCAATCCAGGAAACGATCCATTATATCACACCAATCTAGATATCCCTCAGGTTCTAAATGCCCTTCGAAATCACCGATGTCTAACTTGATCCCTAAGTCCCATCGAGGTGGATCCCTAACATTTTGTTGCCCTTGCGCAATTCATCGTGGATTAGGGTTGTCGTTTTCAAGTGGCCTACGGTTAGACCCTCTTCAATTTGGGGTGGGATAATCCCTAACTATTGATTGGCTTCTAGGGTGTTGACACGCCTACGTAACCCATTTATCACTTGTCCCACATCTCGCATGTTCGTGATAACATTCGTACTAAACACTTCGATGGTTTGAGTTAAATTTTTAATTTGTGTGCTCAGATCAGTCACTCCATTTTCTAAATTACTCACACGATTTTGCATTTAAAATAATTTGAATCTCAATTTTTTGTTTTGATTTTTTTAAAAAATTTAAAAATAAAGTAAAGATTTATTGTGTTTTTTTAATAAAATAAAATTTTAAATTAAAACGACACAATAAATATTTTTTTAAAATAAAATTATAAATAAATTTAAATAGATTTGTTTAATTTTTTTGAAATTCGGATCGTGTGATTCGTGATAGGAGCAAATCACAGTTCTTCTGATACCAAACTAATGTAGACTAGGGTAACGGTTTTCAAAAAATTAAATATTTTTAATCAAAATTTTATTTGTTTTAAAATAAAATTAGAACTTTGAAAATAAAATGATTGGTTTAATTTTGAAAAGGGGACTGTGCGGCCGAATCGAGGCGTTCGTGCATAAAACTATTTTTAACAATAAACTTCAGCAAAATCGTTACTCGTTATTCAGAAAATTTTGTCGACACCTAACGGATCGAGTCGTAGCGGGATTTGTTCGTTCACAAGCGTAATCCACAAGCAACCATTTATGAAATAAATTGGAATTTCAGTGATTAGAACGTTCAAGGCAAGCTCTTATTTAAATGGGTGCATAAATTTAAAACTAAAAACTCGAGCAAAGAAAGGGTGAAGATGTCGCAAGAGAGCAAGCCCTCTCCAAATCCGTTGCACAGGCGATCCGTTGTAGCTCGCCGTTTGCTGGAAGGCCCTGTTGTAGTCGATGGCAAACAGCGGGGAAGAGGCTCGAATGGTCACCGGAGTGGGGAGCTCGGCGCTCGCGGCTGGCGTGGGCAGAGGGAGACCGCCGGACTATCTGGTTAGGCGTTTGCCCGCTGGTCGTCGGAGCGATCGTCATCAGAAACGGGAGTAATGGCGGCAGGCTTGGTTGGAGCGTCAACGGAAGGGTCTTGGCGGAGGAAGGGCCAGCTGCGTTGTCGTTGAGGTGACTGGAGCAGCGGCAGTTGGCCGCTTGCTGTTGTCATCGAGGCCTGGAGCGGCGGCCAAAAGTGAATGTACGAGAGGAGGCTGGCAAGTCATAGAATTGAATAGAAAATTCAATTCTCTGTTGTCTAGGTGCCCTTCTTCACCCGGGCAACAAATAAATATTAATATTCTCTTTTCAAATAATCTTGACTCTAGACCCATATTTCATATATGATTTTTTTCCTCTTTTCAAATATTTTTACCCGAATTTGTTTCTCAAATAATTATTTACCAACTTTTGTTTCCAAACTTGATATTTTCAATTTTTCTCAAATCTTTTAATTCTTCTACCTCTAATTCTCTATTGTCTAGGTGCCCTTCTTCACCCGGGCAACAAATATATATTAATATTCTCTTTTCAAATAATCTTGACTCTAGACCCATATTTCATATATGATTTTTTTCCTCTTTTCAAATATTCTTACCCGAATTTGTTTCTCAAATAATTATTTACCAACTTTTGTTTCCAAACTTGATATTTTCAATTTTTCTCAAATCTTTTAATTCTTCTACCTCTAATTTAACTTTTAAATTTATTTGTTTAAATAATTTTATGCTTGTTCATTACACTCTAACAATTAAAATTACCGGACATATTTATTCAAGGTCTTTTCGGACGGTCAACCCGATGACAACCAACGTAAAACAAAGCAAATGTGCGACAAAAGTACACAAAAAATAAATGCATAAATAAATAAAAAATTCACGACGCATAGTACCGTCATGTAATTTTTGATGCAACAGAGGATGCATCAATAGCTGACCCCACTATAGTGGGATAGAAAGACTTGAGTGTTCTTATTCATCATTTTAAGAAACAAATTAAACATAAGCCAAAAAAAAGAACAAAAAATGAAATCTATCTTTATTCTTTCGCTTGAACTAGTAGGCTTTTCTACCACCACATTTCCTCTCCCCCTTCGGCTTGAACAAGCAAGCATTTCTTCCACCCCATTTCATTTCCACCTTTGGATTGTACATGTTTGATACTGATGTTTCTCGGGCTCTTCATGCTCACTAGCTTCCTCCGTTGGTTTACTTCATAGTTTTTTATCTTGTGCTTCAAACCATTATGTGTGGTGTTTGCTAACGTGTTAAACATAAGCGTGTCTCTCTTTTAATTATGTCTTAGGCTTTGTTTGGGACAATGTTTGCTGATGAGAAAGCTCCTTTCAAACTCAAATGCAGTTTTTGGGGTTGTTAGTTTTGAGAGCTTTGTGAATGGAATTTTTTATAAAAATCCATTTTTTAGCTCTTTTGGAAAATTCCCGCGGTACCCCCACGTCTCCATCTGTAAGACCCCTTTTTTTTTCTTTTTAAAAAACCCGGGGTCTTAGGCCCAGAATCGCCGCTTTGCGGTGACACCTTCATGTCCTGAAGGGGTCATCTCCACAAGGCGCCGATTCTGCCGGCCGATTCGATCACAGAAAAGGTAGCACAATAATTGAAGCAAGAGCAAGTCCACTGGAAATAAATCACATATATATATAAAACTCCACGAAGGGAGTGTCCACAGAAGAACAATAATCAGAGTACTATAAAATGCGGGCTTATGCCCGGTACAAAATGTCCTCACTACAAGTCTCTCATGCGGAAACAAATACAGGAACTACTCAGGGTCGAGACTCACGATCCCGGCTGTATGAACTCCGGAGTTAGACTGCCCCATCTCCAGGCGCACCGATCTCTGGGGCTGCTCCTCCATGCTGGGCTCCACGATCCCCTAAATGATACGGTTCAAAAACCGTTAGTCATAAAGACTAAGCCCTATCATCCCCTACCCCTTTCCCCATGGCTCCTAAGTACCGAGCGGAGAGGAAGAAAGGGAAGGAACATGAAGGTAGAGATTAATCAAAAAACATATGGCAGCGGAACTAATCTAGCAAATTCTATAATAATATGACAGAAAACAGGAAGTAAGAAAGGTAACCTTAACTTATGTGCGAAAGCGCATAAGCCAAGGGATCTTCTGCAAGGCTCCCATCGTATAGAGTGTCCCATACCACTTATACGTTGGGGTGACGGTTATCAAACAACAACATGCATATATATTGAAATTAACCTTTGATTTATAAACTTGCCCACACAAGCCTATAGACCAAAGGGTCGTTTTGCAGGTCCTAATGTATAAGCGTCTCATACCACTTATACTTTAGGTGTCAGGGTTAAATGAATCGATTATGCTATGACATGCAAGTGGGTATGTTGAAACATGCAAGTGCAACTCACACACCCGACTCTGTGCACACAGACCTTTAGTTCCCCCTTTCGGAGCCGTTACCTCCCAGGATACCTCCGTAGTGGCGGACGGAAGCGGTGGGTTGGGCCTCGCCCACCTCAAAACCAGTAAAAGCACCACTGGTCTGACCTATCGTACACCTCAACGCTTGGTGCACTAAGCGGACGCCTGCGTACTCTTGCCGGCTGGCGCACCGGACTTCTGTTGGCGAAGTGCTAATCACCTCGCCGAGTCAACGATATCGGTGTCGGTGCAATCGAACTCCCCGATATCGAAAACCCACCACCTTAACTTTTCCCTATTTTATGCACATGCAAGTTTAATCGTAAACACACAAAAACCGAGCCGAAGCCCCCGGACCAAAACGTCCGTCTCCAAACCAACCGAGCCGAAGCTCCCCGGACCAAAACGTCCGTCTCCAAACCAACCGAGCCGAAGCTCCCCGGACCAAAACGTCCGTCTCCAAACCAACTGAGCCGAAGCTCCCCGGACCAAAACGTCCGTCTCCAGACCAACCGAGCCGAAGCTCCCCGGACCAAAACGTCCGTCTCCAGACCAAACCGAGCCGAAGCTCCCATCAATCTTCCTGTGCCAACAGTGTTTGTGAAAGGTGTAGCCCTAGTTATTAAGTTACTCTTGCCAGTTTGTTATTATAGTTTACGTTAGCCCAGGACTGCCCCCGGTATTCCCCGTGAAGGGCTCTCAAGGGGTACTAGGAACCAAGACGACGGCATTACGGCCCGAAGTTCCCTTTCGCAAGGCACTTACTTTAATTGGTTTCTCACCTTACCTTTTTCCCTTTAAGAGTTACATTAAACTAAACCTAGGGTAGCTTGACTCTTCACCCTCTCCACACGGAAAGACGGTCTTCCGCCATACCCGCGTAACACCTAATCTTCCAACTACCATCAGTGCTAAACCAAACCTCCTAGGGACTCACCTAAGCTACACGATAATCAAGATTACACGTAATTTACTTTTTCATCCAAATGCCACCATTTATTTATCGGGGGTCTATCCTAACAAAATTTGCCTAAATCCAAAATATTGGAATTTTCCTAATAAATCCGATAACTTATTTATTTATTCTTAAGGGTCTAATATCATCATTTTGAACATGAGGTATAACATTCTAGTTGATTCCAGCTATCAAAAAATTAAGGTAAATAATAGTAGGCCTAAATATCAAGTTTTCAAAGTTTGATAGTTTTACAATGATTTTCAAGGGCCTAAACTTATTTAATCATTATTTCAGTTATTTCAAGCTTAATGAATAAACTACCTTAATTTGTCCTCCAAATAATTCAAATAAAATACAGAGTGCTGGTTTTATCATGAAAATAACTTTGACAGAATCCCATAATTTTCTTGCTGGTAATTAAATCATAATAAATCAAATACTAAATTACAATCTAACATGCTTTGTGAATGAAGTGCTATAACAGTAACTCTAAAAATTCCCAAATAATTCCCAGTGATATAAAAGAGCCTAAAAAACTTAAGTTCCAACTATCATAATTTTCCAGCAATTGTACAAGCCCTAATTTATTTTTATGCTCAAAAGCCCATATTAAAACATTGTGAATGAACCTCTAAAATTTCTCAACATAAAATTCTATAAAAATTCAGGGATCAATGTTCTACTAGTCAAGATCTAAATCCAGAATTTTAACTGATTATAATTAATTTAAAACTTCCAAATAATTGAAACAACAAATCGGGCTAATAATCATTTAACACATGAAGTATAGTATTTATTAATCATAAAATTCCAGGAAAATTACCATAAGTCTAAAACATCCTAAAACTCCCTCCTCCCGAGTTTCATAATTTTTGGATTAGATTTAGTGCTTAAAATAACTAAATTACATTTTTATCCTAATCCAAAATCTCAACTTTTGAGGTACCTAATTACCTCCAATTCCTCCACTATTTCAACCAGAGGGTTTTCCTCATATCATCCCCCCTCTCCTCCAAATTTCAAGGGCATACAAGAGCTTTTGCTCCTATGTCCTTCACAAACCTCAAACTCCCACCCACTGGATTTGAGCCAATCTCTTAGGGTAAAATCCACCCTAATCCACACCATGTTACCCAAGAGGGTAGACATAGACTCAACAAATCAGTGGCCACAACATCAGCCTCTTTTGAGGAGATTTGTCCACTCCATTTCCAAACTCTTAGTGCACTTTTTACTAAAAGATGTCTCACTAATGCCTAGTTAAGGGTAGAAGGTTTCCCACCCAAACTCCTCCAAATCAGTTGGAATTTTGTACAGACCTAGGTTTAATAGCCAGAGACCACTCACCAAAATTTGGGAGGGTTTGGAGGTCATTTGACCACTAAAATAAATTCCTCTAAGTTTATTAAATTAAAACAAAAACTTTAGGCAAAGTATCTCCAAAAATTCCCATTTTTGGTCTGCCTTTAGGTATTGCTAAGGTTAACCCCCTGCCCAAATTTCAGGTCATTTGGACAAGGGACGAAAAGTGGGCATCCATTTTAATTTCTGCCAAACTCTAGGTACAGCCCCCACTAAGACGGGTGCTGCGGCCGAACCGCTTAACCAAACGAGTTGAAACCAATTTTAAATTAATCTAGACTCGAAGGGCTACAACTTTCGTGACTGGTCATTTTTCCTAAAACGGCCTCTAAGCGCCTCATTTCGCAGCCTCAACATATACTCAGATAATATATCTTTCCTCTATGTATTATACACTTAATTTATAAATTATAAAATTGATTCTACTGTTCATCTTCTACATGAACCCGAAACCAGACTCAGAAAACCATTTTTCCTGTAACCCTTCCGTGATCCGTCGCCGGCAGTTCGGTCACTTCCCTGGCCAGCCACCACCACCACCACCTCCGTTGAGGCGATGGCTAGCGGTCGGCGGTGGTTTGGCCGCCGGAGGTGGCGGTTTCCGGCGAACTCAAGAATACATTTTTCATGGTTTTCCATGAAAACGAGAGATGGGCCCGGCTCCGTTGAGCGCGAACTTCCTTTCTAAGAATCCTAAGATCTACCCATGAAAGAGAAGAAGCAGAGGAGGACCTTGTTCGCGGTTTGGAGGCGAGATGAACGACGGGGTGCCATGGCGTAGTGGTGGCGTAGCCGAACTTCTCCTACAGCAAGAACGAAGATCTGATCCGTTTGATTGAGCGTGTAAACTTCTCCTCTTGCTCCAAGTGGACTTTTATAAGTCAGCAAGTGGGGAGGTGAAAGGGTAAAGCCTTAATGGTCATGAAGGCTCCCCTTAATAATCTTTCGGTTACAGTGAAGGGATAGGAAACAGTGGAAGATGAACAGGTGTTTGCTAGGTCGATTCCTATTGGACCAACATTTCCTCCTTTATTGTATAATTACAGAAGGAAAAACAGCCCGTAATTACTCCTGGTGTAACTCCCACACCAGCAATTATTACCACGCGTGTTAGAATAATTTTAGGCCTGAACCGTCGTTTCGGCCAATGTCACGGGCGTGACACTTAGGTCACGGGCGTGACAGGCCCGGGTGACAATTCTGAGGTCGACGATCTTCGAACTGAGATCGACGGTCGTCGAAGGGTGGTCACGCCCTATGTCACGGGCGTGACACCTAGGTCACGGGCGTGACAGGCCCGAACGGCAATTCTGAGGTCGACGATCGTCGAACTGAGATCGACGGTCGTCGAAGGGTGGTCACGCCCTAGGTCTCGGGCGTGACACCTAAGTCACGGGCGTGACAGGCCCGAGTCTCAATTTCGACGATCTCCTTACGGAGATCGACGATCGTCGAAGGAGTCACGCCCTAGGTCACGGGCGTGACACCTTGGTCACGGGCATGACATGCCCGGGCTGCAAGTTCGACGATCGTCTCACGGAGATCGACGATCGTCGAAGGAGTCACGCCCTAGGTCTCGGGCGTGACATGCCCGGACTGCAAGTTCGACGATCGTCTCACGGAGATCGACGATCGTCGAAGTAGTCACGCCCTAAGTCACGGGCGTGACGGGTCGGTCACGGGCGTGACCAACCCGTGACCCGAAATCTTGATCGATTTATTTCAATTTTTGGGCTTCCTAGGGTTCTGTCACGACCAACCGACTCCTAGGGGTCTAGCCGGAAATGGGATGTTACAAATCCCAATAAACAAAACAAAAATTTCGTCCCCGAAATTGAGGTTGAGCCTACGGGGATTTCTATCGGAATAAATTAAACTTGTAACATCCCATACGATCTTTCTATTGGGTTCAGGCTACTATTCGTTTGATAAACGAAGACAACCTCCCCAATAAACAAAAGATTAGCCCCTACTTTCCTGCACATGCCTAGGTTCTCAATTTTCCTTATCTAGTCTTAACTGTCCAACACAAGAAGGCAATCTATAGTATACCGAGAGGTGGTGAGATGTACCTGACTGAACAACTCCGGGTATCTTTGCCTCATCAGGTCCTGCGGTTCCCAGGTGTGCTCCTCCTGACCGTGATTTCTCCACAGAACCTTGACTAAGGGGATCTTCTTGCGGCGCAAGATCCGTACTCCTTTGTCGTCGATCCGAACCGGCTCCAAGTGAACAGATTGGTCTGAAGCTACCGGCCCTTCGGTGGTCAAAATCCGCTGCTCCTGGCGTAGTAGAGCCCTTCTCAGCGAAGAAATGTGGAAGACGTCGTGTAGAGCTGCCAGCTCTGGTGGCAACTCTAGCCTGTAGGCTAGGGGTCCGATCCGCTCCAGGATCCGGTAAGGGCCCATATACCTAGGGCTGAGCTTCTTCCTCCGACCGCGCACCCGTGAGACTCCGTGCATGGGCCGGATCTTCAAGAACACTCGATCCCCTACCCGAAACTCCACCTGACGATGCCGGGCGTCATAGTATTTAGCCTGTCTGCTCTGCGCCTCCAACATCCTATCTCTGATCAGTCTCACCTGAGCCTCGGTGTCTTCAACAAAATCTGATCCCAACACCTTCGGATCCTCGTCTTGAACCCAAGAAAGTGGGGTCCTACATTTTCTTCCATACAAGGCTTCATAAGGTGCCATCCTGATGCTGGACTGGTAGCTATTGTTATAGGAGAACTCGACCAACGGTAACATCTTCTCCCACGGCTCCCCTCGGTCCAGTATACACAGTCGTAGTAAATCCTCCAAGGTCCGGTTGGTGCGCTCTGTCTGCCCGTCCGTCTGAGGGTGGAAGGCCGTGCTAAAAGTCAACCGGGTGCCCAAATATGCCTGCACTGACCGCCACTCCCTGGATGTAAACCGTCCATCGCGGTCCGACACTATCGTTCGGGGCACGCCATGATATCGGATATACTGCTCCACAAACTTTCGCACAAGCACTCCCACCGAGTCATCCTTCCTGATCGGTATAAAGCGGGCCACCTTCGTCAACCGATCAACAATCACCCAGATCGAGTCGTTCCCCGTCCGAGACCGGGGAAGACCATGTATAAAATCCATAGCTATATCGTCAAAATTCCACTCCGGCACCGGGAGTGGCTGCAATAATCCTGCGGGGTTCCTGCACTCCGCCTTCACCAACTGACACGCCTCGCAATGGGTCACGAAGTACGTAATGTCCTTCTTCATGCCCGGCCAAAACATCGTCTTCTTCAGATCAGCGGTCATCTTTGTGATCCCCGGGTGTACAGAGTACCGGCTGCAATGCGCCTCCATCATAATATCCTCTCGGATCTGGCCTCTAGCGGGTATATATACTCTGCCTCTGAAATGTAGCAATCCATCTCTCAGGGAATAATCTCCTGTCGAACCTTCCTCCAAGGCTCGGAACATCGGCTCTGCCCACGCATCTGTCCTCTGTCCGTCCCGAATGCGATCCCGAATATCGTCTATGGCCACCATCGATATCAGATACTCCCTATACAGCTCTGGATCATCCTCGGACACTAGGGATATCTGCATATCTCTGAATGACCGGACTAGCTCCATGGACATAACCTGGGGCCCAGCTTCGGAAGTGGCAGCTCTCCGACTCAATGCGTCGGCCACCACGTTTGCCTTCCCTGGATGGTAGTGCATCTCATACTGATAGTCTGCTAAGAACTCCACCCAGCGCCTCTGCCTGATATTCAGCTCCTTCTGAGTGTCCACGTATTTCAGGTTCTTGTGGTCGGAGTAGATGTCGCAGTGGACTCCATAAAGATAATGGCGCCAGACCTTCAGAGCAAAAACTGTTGGTACCCTAGTTTGATTTGAGTTTAGTCCTCTTCTTTGTGCCCTTGACCCAAGAAATATCTATGGTCAATGGTTAGGAGTCTAGCTGTAGGGTCCTCGCTTTTCCAAATTGAGAATTTGGTTAAGTAGGTTTTTCGTTCGACTATAGTCGAACGCCGTTCGACTATCGTCTATCGGCTGATCGACGATCGTCTATCAGTTGGTCGACGCTTTGTCTGCGCTGATAGTTCGACTATCTGTTGATAGCTCGACTATCTGTTCTGCGCTGATAGTTCAACTATCTGTTGATAGCTCGACTATCTGTTCTGCGCTGGTAGTTCGACTATCGGTTGATAGGTCGACTATCTGTTCTGCGCTGGTAGTTCGACTATCGGTTGATAGGTCGACTATCTGTTCTGCGCTGGTAGTTCGACTATCTGTTGATAGATCGACTATCTGGTTTGTTTTGATAGTTCGACTATCTTTTGATAGATCGACTATCTGTTTTCTGAGGTAGGTCGACTATCTGCTTGATAGTTCGACTATCTCTGTGCGCTTGATAGCTCGACTATCTGTCCTAGATAGATCGACTATCTGATAGTTCGACTATCTGTCCTGATAGTTCGACTATCTGCTGCGGTAGCTCGACTATCTGTTTGATAGCTCGACTATCTGGATCGTTCGACTATCTGCCCGATAGTTCGACGATCTCCTGGCGTCGTTCGACGATCTTCGAAGGTCGTTCGACATTTTCTGTCTGCCTTTGTATTTTGTATTTATTTATTATATTTAATTAATTAATACATTTTCTGGCACAGTATTTTAAGCTGTATGATAATATTTCCAGGCATTATTTGCTCTATTCTTTTTGCCTGAGTTAAAATCTTTTAAGATAAAGTTTTTTGTCTTATTAGCTGTCTTTTTAATTTACTTTATCTATTGTCAGCCCTTTATAGCCGTTAGACTGAAAAGTCTTCTTTTGCTATAAAGAGATTATTTCTGATGTGACTTTATTTAGTCTATCTGATTATTTGATTTAAGCCTGCAGCTTCTTAGAAAGAGGTTTATTCCTTTTTATAGAATGTTTTGCTGCAGAGATATTTCTGTCTTCTTGATATTTACAGCCCAGGTCTCAAGGCTTAGAAGAAGACAAATAATTCAAATGGAAGAGAGCCGTTGCTTGCTGATAATATTTAAAGGACCTTTTGAAGAAGGATTGAAGCTAGTGTTACACACATATTCAAAAGCACTCAAGCCTTCATCAAGCTCAAGCTTCCTGCTCTCAGCAATCTCCATCTACCTGAGAAGTGTTAAGATCTTCATCTCTTCTTCACCTGAGTTCTCCTGCTTTCAGGAAGTTCAACTCAGAGTCTCTTTGAAGAAGAAGAAGAAGAAGATAGCTGCTTGAAAAACTTTGATTTTATTATTTACTTTCTTCTTGTAGCTCTTTCCTTCAGAACTTTCTGAAGAGTTTTCTCTGCACTGAAGCAAGACTTCACCTGGACATCTTTGAGCCAGGGGGAGCCTTGATTCTTTAGAGCATTCTAGCTCAGTGCAAGCTTTTGTGCTTCTCTAATCTATTGTAAAATAGAGAAGACATCTTAACCTTCTTCCCCCTCCTGTACAGGGTTATTACTCCCTTCAAAAGTATCCCTTGGTGGCAGGGCACCTGATCAAAAACCTGTGCTTGGTTTTTAGACACCTGATCAAAAGTCTAAAGGGTTTCTGGATCTACCTGAAGAAGATCCTGTTGGTGGCAGGGCACCTGATCAAAAACCTGTAGTGGATTCCTACCTTGGTGGTAGAAGAGTGGACGTACCCAAGTTGTTTGGGGAACCACTTAAATTCCTTGTGTCGTCTGGCTTGTTTATTATATTTCCTGTACTGTGGCTGTGAATAGATATAACTAGGTTGCTAGTTGCTGTTTAGGTTTTCCAAGCTTTAACTGTAATTACAGTTAGCTTGTGTTTGCACATCACTTGTGTTAGGCTTTAAGGTTAAATCAATATCTATAATCTCTTCATTCCGCACTTCACTCCAAGGGAGTTGGGTAGACAGTTAAGTTTTGTATTGTGCAAAATTTGATTACTCTATTCACCCCCCTCTAGAGTAGTATCTATCCCTTCACTTTCAAAAACGACTGCTCCCATCTCAAGGTCGTGCACTGGGTAGTTCTTCTCATGGGTCTTCAGCTGGCGGGAGGCATATGCTATGACGTGTCCATTCTGCATCAGCACTGCTCCCATCCCCTAGTATGATGCGTCGGTGTACACCTGGAATCCTTCCTTTCCAGATGGAAGGGCCAGAATAGGGGCTGAGATGAGTCGGTCCTTCAGCTCCTGGAAAGCCGCCTGGCACTGCGGGGTGCAAACGAAAGGTACCTCCTTCTTCGTCAAAGATGTGAGGGGGAGGGCAATCTGAGAGAACCCCTCCACGAACTTCCGGTAGTAACCGACAAGTCCCAAGAAACTTCGTACATCGGTGGCTGTCTTTAACTGCGGCCAATCTCGAACTGCCCGAATCTTTGCCGGATCCACTACCAACCCGGCTCCGCTGATAATGTGGCCTAGGAAGGCCACCTCCTTCAACCAAAACTAACACTTGCTGAATTTTGCATAAAGGCGATGCTCCCGCAACCTCTCCAGAGTGAGTGCCAGATGCCGAGTGTGCTCCTCCTACGTCCTAGAGTAGATTAGGATGTCGTCTATGAATACTATGACGAACACATCCAAGTAGGCCTCGAAAACCCGGTTCATGAGGCTCATGAACGCCGACGGTGCATTCGTGAGCCCGAAGGGCATCACGGTGAACTCATACAGGCCATATCTGTTATTGAAGGCCGTCTTTGGGATATCCTCCTCCTGGATCCGCAGCTGGTAGTATCCTGATCTCAAGTCCAGCTTCGAGAAATAATGCGCCCCTCCAGCTGGTCGAACAATTCGTCTATCCGTGGGAGCGGATAGGTATTCCGTACGGTCAGCCTATTTAGTGCTCGATAATCGATGCACAGGCGGAGTGTCCCATCCTTCTTCTTCACGAATAGGACCGGTGCTCCCCATGGAGAGGAACTCGGTCTAACAAACCCTGCCTCAACTAATTCCTGCAACTGAGTCCGAAACTCTGCCAACTCCTTTGGGGCCATTCGATAAGGGGCCCTTGATGCCGGCTTGGCCCCTGGCACAAGCTGTATCTGAAAGTCCTGCTCTCGGTGTGGAGGTAGTCCTGGAAGTTTCTCTGGAAAGATGTCAGCGAAATCTCGCACCACCGGGATGTCTGTCACCGACTCCTTAACTTCCGCCATCTCAAATAGAATCTGATAGACCTCCTCTCCCTGCAGATGGGCCTTAACGGCCTGTACCGAAGATAAGAGTATACGAGAGACAGGTCTTATACCTTCGATGGTAATGAAAGAGTCCCCGTGTCTCACGGTGATCCTCTTCGCCTGGCAGTCAATCTGGGCATGGTTCCAGTGCAGCCATACCATGCCCAGGATCAGGTCGTAGTCCGTCAGCTTCAAAATCGTCGCTGGAGCCTCGAACGCTTTTCCACCAATTTCTGCCTCCATATTACAGTGATCCGTGGTAAGGAGCTCAGATCCATCTGGTAGTCGCACCCTCATCCTCGAGCCTGTGAACCGCTCCACACCTTCCAGTCCTTCTACGAACGTCTCCAACACAAAGGAGTGAGTAGCTCCAGTATCGAACAGCGTGCGGGCAGGCTTGCCGCTGATGAAGACTATACCTGTGGTGATTAGATATCTTAGGGTTCTATAGTGAGTTTTACTTTCCTTGCTAATCTATCTAGTACGATTCAAAGCTTTAACCATTGAAAAGGAAATTCTATGAAAATTAAAGAGGCATTGCAGCGTACCTGCTATGACCTGCTCCGGATTCCGAGGCTGCGCAAGGTCCAAGGCATATACCTGCTCCCTTTCCTGTCTACGATCTCCCCCCTGGTATCCATGACCGCGACCACGTCCTCGGCCTCCGTAATGTTGAGCTGGTGGGCCGCCCTGTGGTGCTGGAGGTGGTGCCCTCCTCATGGGGCAGTTCCTCCGAATGTGCCCAATCTGATGACAAAGGAAGCACTCTGGTGGGGGATACGCCATTCCCCCGGGTCTCGGCATCTCCTGCATCCGAAGAGGTGGAGGGGCCAATATCACCTGTTCCCTCGGCTCCTGCCTCACGTCCTGACGAGGCTGGTCCTCTGTCCTCCTCCTCTCTGGTACAGCACCTCGCCGCTGGTCATTTCTACCTCTCCGTCCCTGATCCTCTGCTGGCCGTTTCCGGCCCCGGGTGGCGTGCCAATCTACCTCAATCCTTTTTGCCATCTCCAAAATCCGGGAGATGGGCCTGTCGGATACAAACAACAGAGCCTCCCTCAAGTCCTCCCGCAGGCCCTTATAGAACCTCCTGATATACCCTGCTTCGTCCAGCTGGTAGGAATCTGCGTATTGAGCCAGATGGTCGAACTCTCGATGATACTCCACCACGGTCCGGGTGCCCTGCTTCAGCTGTAAGAACCGCTCCTCCAAATCATCCCTGGCCGACTGCGGAACGAAATGCTCCAGCAGTGCGGCCCTGAACTCCTCCCAGGTAACCTCCGCAACCTCCCTATCGGCAAATGTCGTGTCCAACAGCGTCTTCCACCACCTCTTTGCATGGGACTCCAGGCAAGAGACAACCAGAGCCACCCTCTCCTCCCAGGGACACCGTATCCCGGTCAGCATCTCATACATGATATCTAGCCACTCTTCCGTCCGAACCGCCGACTCTGTCCCCAAATAGGACGGGGGAGAAAGACCCCGGATGATGCTCAGCCAGTTGTCCCCCGGGTTTTGCTGCGGGGCCGGAACCTGCTGGGCCCTGAAAGCCTCTAGGATGGTAGTCAGAGTCTGTCTCATGTCTGACTGAAGGAAAGGAGTGGGGACCGGTGGGGGTGGTGCAACATCCTGAGCCTGTTGAACTCCACCTTATGGCGTAGGCCGTGCTGGAGGCTGCGTAATAAAAACACATGCTGAGAAAACGTTCAAATATTACATAAAGGTGGACAATTTATATGTGATCCCCATATGGGCACACCACTGCTTCCGCTGCTTAGTTTGTCCCCAAACTAAACTCGAGCGGGGGTGACTCAGGGTTAGTGGTCTGCTACCTTTTCAGATCGATGTTTCGCTCTGATACCACTTGTAAGACCCCCTTTTTTTTTCTTTTTAAAAAACCCGGGGTCTTAGGCCCAGAATCGCCGCTTTGCGGTGACACCTTCACAACCTGAAGGGGTCATCTCCACAAGGCGCCGATTCTGCCGGCCGATTCGATCACAGAAAAGGTAGCACAATAATTGAAGTAAGAGCAAGTCCACTGGAAATAAATCATATATATATATAAAACTCCACGAAGGGAGTGTCCACAGAATAACAATAATCAGAGTACTATAAAATGCGGGCTTATGCCCGGTACAAAATGTCCTCACTACAAGTCTCTCATGCGGAAGCAAATACAGGAACTACTCAGGGTCGAGACTCACGGTCCCGGCTGTATGAACTCCGGAGCTAGACTGCCCCATCTCCAGGCGCACCGATCTCTGGGGCTGCTCCTCCATGCTGGGCTCCACGATCCCCTAAATGATGCGGTTCGAAAACCGTTAGTCATAAAGAATAAGCCCTATCATCCCCTACCCCTTTCCCCATGGCTCCTAAGTACCGAGCGGAGAGGAAGAAAGGGAAGGAACATGAAGGTAGAGATTAATCAAGAAACAGATGGCAGCAGAACTAATCTAGCAAATTCTATAATAATATGACAGAAAACAGGAAGTAAGAAAGGTAACCTTAACTTATGTGTGAAAGCGCATAAGCCAAGGGATCTTTGCAAGGCTCCCATCGTATAGAGTGTCCCATACCACTTATACGTTGGGGTGACGGTTATCAAACAACAACATGTATATATATTGAAATTAACCTTTGATTTATAAACTTGCCCACACATGCCTATAGACCAAGGGGTCGTTTTGCAGGTCCTAATGTATAAGCGTCCCATACCACTTATGTAACGACCCCATCCGTTAAATGACGTATAGTAGAAGGTCCGGCCGGGGCCCCACACTAAATGCCACAAACAGACGGTGAGGTCACAGGATAATACCAAACCAAACACGAATCCTAACTCAGAGCATTCTAGCGGAAGCTTTAAGTTGTAATTTGAACTCTAACCAGGAATGTCCAATATATAAACCACCTTTATATATAACCACGGAATGTACACAAATACATAGAGTTTGGCCTTAAGGCCTTACAGTTCCTCTTGTCACACCGTATGGTTTACAAACCTCGGCGCGCAGGCCGGCCATACATGAGTAAAAGAAAACAATCAAAAACATTTGCTTAGCCTTCAAGGGCTAGCCGCAGCAGCAGCAGCAACAGCAGTAGGGCTTCAGCCCTTCACTTACCACTTGGCTCTCCAGCACCTGCATGGGAACAATCCACCCAACCGGTGGCAAACAATGCAACGGTCAGCATTCAGCTGACCCAATTATAACAATCCTACCCCTTTCTCGGGGCATGAGCATTCTTTCCCTGCAAAGCATGGCATCATCATATAGCAACTATGTGCGCGCAGGCACATTCAAGCTATCACAACTATCGGCCACACGGCCCGACAGTCCGTGCACTCAGGGCACATTCTTGGTGTACCGGAATACCAGGGTCAACACCACCGTCTACACGGTATTTGAGCATTCTAGTCTTTCCGGCGCGCGGGCCTAAGACTCTCATTAGGCGCTCCAACAAAACCTATAACCAGGCTTCCAAGTCGGACGGACCTAACGCAGGTACGGATCAGCCACCCCCCGTTGCTCAAGTCGCCGTGCCACCTCGAATACGGAAGTATCCATGGCTATTTATAGGCGCGGGTCGGTTTCACCTTTCCTGTTTGGCAATCTGCCTTTTCATCGAGTTGCAGCCCAACGGCTCAACCGCTCATAAAGTGGCAACGCACGGCCACAAGAGTTGCATCCAACCCTCTTCATTTCCTGGACATCATCCAGTACTTCCTGCTGCACCAAGCAACAGGTAGGCACAAGGCAACACAAGCCATAATCACGGAGCCTTCTCCGATATGCAAACAAGCATCACCAATCCAGACCATGTCCAGATGGGCTTCACACAGCATGCCTAGAGCCGTACTCCAATTCCGGCCTCTAACAAGGGGGACTTCACATATCTACCCCAAGGGACACCACAACCCACCGCACACTCGCGGGGAAGGGTTTTCCCTATGCAATGCAGAAAAGAAGGACTTCACATGTCCAAGAAGGGAGATCGTTACCCTTGTCGATCTCTTGGGAGTCATCGAAAACTAGCCGGTGAGAAAGAACCGCAGCAGCCTTGCCTTCACAACGCCGGCTTCAGATCACGAATCGGACCACGGGAACTCCGCTGGTGGCTTGATCTCCTCCTCCTTCTTATTCCTCCTCTCTCTTTCTCTCTTCCTTAAGCAAATGAAGAATGAAGTCTTCATCAGCCTTCACGGATTAAATCCAGCCAGGAAATCGCCTGAGCCCTTGGATCCAAAGAGAGAAATCTGAACGGCCACGATTTGCCCAAAAACTCAATTTTTGGTTGACACGGCCTGTGACACGCCCGTGTCACAGGCCGTGTACCCTTAAGCGGCACACGCGGTATTCGTACCGACTGAGATTTACCAGAACACAGGCATCGACACGCCCGCATCGAACCTGACACGCCCGTGTTATTCCTTAGACACGCCCGTGTCATTCCTTAGACACGCCCGTGTCACCCCTGCCTCATCGAGCTGCAAGCAGTACACGGGTAGGCACACAGCATCGGACACGCCCGTGTCCAACCTGACACGCCCGTGTTCAAGGCTTGGTTCAAGGCCGTGTAACTTTCTGACTCAAATCGCATTTTATTTGCGTGACACGCCCTGGGACACGCCCGTGTCCCAGGCCGTGTACCCCCGACACGCCCTGGGACACGCCCGTGTCCCAGGCCGTGTAACATGACCTGCACCTCAAAACCAATTTTGAGTCTTTTTGGGGTGTTACAATCCTCCCCCCCTTAACAAAATTTCGTCCCGAAATTTGCACGGTAAGGAAACAAGAACCAACAATGCTATAACTTGATAACTCTGTTATAACAAAAGTACACGGTCTACAGTTTATACAAACAGCTCGGGAAATTCAGCTCGCATGGTCTGCTCTCGCTCTCATGTTAGCTCTTCACAGCCACAATTGTCCCATCGGACCTTGACCATCCCGATCACTTTGTTCCGCAACTGTTTCTCGGCTCGATCCTCGATCCGAATGGGTCTAACCCTCGTCGTTAGCCCATACTCGACCGGTACCCGATCATTCTCCACTACTTGAGCTGGATCCTTCACCGCCTTACGAAGGACTGAGATGTGAAATACATCATGTAATCCACCTAAGTCTGCTGAAAGTGCTAGTCGATAAGCAGCTTCCCCAACTCGCTCCATCACCTCAAACAGACCAAGATACCTCGGACTTAGCTTTTTCAAACGCCGAATCCTGGACACGCCTTTGAAGGGTTTGATCTTCAAATATACCCAATCACCCACCGCGAACTCCACGTTCCGGTGTTTGGCATTGTAGTACTTTGCTTGACGATCTTGGGCTATCAATAGCCTTTCCCGAATAGAGCGTATGAGCGAGGTAGCTTCTTCGACTTCCTTTTTCCCACTCAGCTTAGATTCTCCTGCTTCTGCCCAAGCTAACGGTGTACGACATTTACGACCATATAAAGCCTCAAATGGTGCCATACCAATACTCGCTTGGTAGCTATTATTATAGGCAAATTCGACAAGAAATATATAATCTTCCCATCTCTTACCAAAGTCTAGGGCGCACAAGCGGAGCATATCCTCCATCGTCCTGTTGGTTCGTTCAGTCTGGCCATCTGTTTGGGGATGAAAGGCCGTACTAAACGCTAACTTTGTACCCAACATTTGATGAACGAGCCGCCAATCATTCGATGTGAACCGCCCATCACGGTCACTAACGATGCTCCGAGGAACACCGTGCAGTCGAACAACCTGCTCCACATAAAGCTTGGCCAAGGTTTCCACTAAATCGTCTCTTCTGTTTGGAAGGAAGTGCGCCACTTTCGTCAACCGGTCCACAATCACCCAGATGGAATCATGACCGCGTTGAGATCTCGGCAACCCGTGCACGAAATCCATCGAAATATCATCGAACTTCCACTCCGGAATAGGTAACGACTTCAGGAAACCGCCAGGCTTCTGGCATTCTGCTTTCACCAACGCACAAGTATTGCATTCAGCTACATAACGTGCGACATCTTTCTTTAGTTCGGGCCACCAGAACAGCTTTTTCAGATCTCTGTACATCTTTGTGCTCCCTGGGTGAACTGAGTACTTTGCAAAGTGAGCTTCGTACATCAACTCTTCCCTCAATTTACCCACACTCGGGACGCACACTCGATCATTTCTTCGTAACAAACCGTTATCCCAAGAGAATTGGTCATCCGGCCCATCTTTTGCATAGCGCTGGAGACTTTCATCAAGCTCCGTTGCTCGCCGAACTCTGTCCGTAAGGTCATATTGCACCTCCGTCCAGTTCAAGCATGCATCGGTCGACGAACCCTTGTCAACACAAGATATCTCCAATGCTTCCAATTCCTGGATTAAACGCTGATCATGCCTCTGCAACCAGCTTGCCCGTACCGGAGTCTTTCGACTCAAAGCATCAGCGACCACATTTCCCTTCCCGGGAGTATAGTGAATCTCGAAGGTCTCCCCAAGGAACTCCATCCATCTTCGTTGTCGCATATTCAGATCCTTCTGATCCAACAAATATTTTAGGCTTTTATGATCTGTATAGATATCCACTTTAACGCCATATAGATAGTGCCGCCACAACTTGAGTGCAAAGATTACCGCCGCCAACTCCAAATCATGGATGGGGTAATTCCGCTCATGCACTTTCAACTGGCGCGAGCCATAAGCAATCACTTTACCAAACTGCAGAAGAACGCAGCCTAAGCCGCTCCCGGAAGCATCACTATAGATCTCATACCCATCTGTACCACATGGCGATGTCAACACAGGCGCCGTGGTCAAACGGCTCTTCAAGTCTTCAAAAGCTCGCGCGCACTCCGGCGTCCAAATGAACTTTTGATCTTTTCTCGTCAGCGTGGTCAGAGGTAAAGCAATCCGTGAGAAGTTTTCCACAAACCGTCTATAGTAGCCCGCAAGTCCAAGGAAGCTCCTGACCTCGGCCACTGAAGACATCACTGACCAATCTCGAATGGCACTTATCTTCAACGGATCCACCGCGATACCTTCTCCACTTACCACATGGCCTAAAAAGGCTACTGAAGAGAGCCAGAACTCACACTTTGAGAACTTGGCATAAAGCTTATTCCTCCGCAGGGTATGCAAGACCAACCGCAAATGGTTTGCATGATCCTCTTCCGACTGAGAGTATACTAAGATGTCATCGATAAACACAATAACGAACAAATCCAAGTACTCTCGGAACGTTTGATGCATTAGGTCCATAAATACCGAAGGCGCATTACATCCTTCCCTAATCCTCAGCTGATAATATCCCGATTTCAAATCTAATTTGGAATAGACCGTTGATCCTGCCAGCTGATCAAAGAGGTCATCAATCCGTGGGATCAGATATTTGTTTTTCTCCGTCAGCTTATTCAATTCGCGGTAGTCAATACATAACCGTAAGCTACCGTCTTTCTTTTTCACAAATAGAACAGGCGCGCTCCAAGGTGACATACTTGGGCGTATATATCCCTGCTCCAACAACTCTTGCAATTGGACTTTCAACTCAGCCATCTCTTTTGGCGCGACGCGATATGGAGAGCGGGCCACAGGTTTCGCACCTAGCACCAACTCAATAGAGAAGTCAATCTCCCGCTGGGGTGGTAACCCAGGAAGATCTTTAGGAAACACGTCAGCAAACTCTGACACAACTAGTACTTCATCGACACTGGCCTTTGGCTCAACAGCCTGAATTAGCGTGAAGAATAACTCCGCGCCCTTCCGAACAGCATTGACGACTTGGAGTGCAGACAACAGAGTCCCGCCAACTCCTCGCATACCAGCGAACTTCGTCACAAGTCCGGTATTCTGGCCCAGTGTAATCTCCTTGGAGTTGCAATCAATAAATGCACGCTGCTCCGAGAGCCAGTCCATACCAAAGATCACATCAAACTCCGATAACGGTAGCACAGCTGCACTCAAACCGCAAGCCCTATCCGCAAGCAACACACAGCCATTCGGCAATAGCACCCTTGTACTATCCACCGTCACATGACTTGGTACCCCAATACGAGATACGAAATCCTCAGACAGGAAAGAATGCGAAGCACCCGTATCAAACAGGGCTCTCGCCAAATTATTCCGAATCAGGACAAAGCCTGCAGCACACACATCATGCACAAGCTATACATAACCAAAAACAATAGCACATAAGCAAGTAGGCTAAATCAACTCGTACCTGTGACGACGTCACTTTGCTTAATCGCTTCCTGTTGGCCAAGCTGATAGATTCGGGGCTGTGCCTGAGATGCAGAGGAATCAACCACCGCTTTGCCCTTCTCAGCATAAGACGCACCCGCCTTCTTGTCCCCTTTGGGCTGAACAACCCGACAGTCACGGGCGATATGCCCCACTCGGCCACAGTTATAGCAAGTACGAGAATCCGGCCTTGATGTCGCCCCCGACACAACGGTCGTAGTCACTTGCCCAGACGGCTTGGACCTCTTGCCCCCTTTCTTCTGGTAAAACGATTTGCTCGGGCGAGGTGCTTGAACCTCAGGCTTTGACACAACCAAGCCCTTGTTCCCTTGCACCCGCCGCATGTCCTTCTCCAACGCACACGCAGTATCAACCAACGCCTGAAACCCTTGGTTCACTGAACTCGAAAGCAGGAATCTCAACTCATCCCGCAATCCTTCATAGAACCGATTCGTTTTCCTTTGGTCATCCGCGAAGATTGTACCCGCATACCGTCCCAACCTGGTAAACTCATGCAAGTAGATATCCACGCTATCTTCCCCTTGATTTAACCGTTGGAACTCATTTTCCATAGCAATGCGTTGCGCCGCTGGGACATGTTTCGCCAGAAATATCCGAGAGAACTCCTCAATCGACACTTGCGTTAATTGCCTGCCCGCCAAATGGTGTACCTCAACCTCGTCCCACCACAACCGCGCCTCTCCTTCAAGCATGAAGGTGGCCAAGGTGACCTTTAGAGTTTCCTCCGCCCTGATCGCTGTCATTATCCTCTTGACACGCGATAACCAATCTTCTGCCTGCGTTGGGGATCCCATTCCCGTAAACGTAGGAGGACTGAAGCTCATGAATTGCTTCAACTGTCGGTCAGCTGCTCGTGGATCTACAGCCTCAACCGGCTCGGGTCTTACATCAACACGAACTGGCACTACTGCCGGCTGCGCTTGCCCGGTCGGCTGAATCATGGCAAATAGAGCCTCAGCAACTAAGCGAACAGTTTCCGCAGATGGAGGAGGTGTTGGCACCTTAGCTGGTGCCGTACTATCATCAGAGCGCTGGGGCTCAGACTGCCCAGCACCACTACGCGTCACCTATAGGTGGACAAGACACACATTAGCGAACGTATGCAAGCAAAACAACACAAAAAGGAACGCGCAGATTCCTCAAACAAGATTTTGTACATTCCTTAGTGGACATTCCAGAGTTCATTAGCGTTACAGCAGGGCGCATAAACACGCGCTCGCCACCCCATAAAAGAATTCGTCCACGAATTCGATAGAGGAAGACCGAACGAAGCTGATACCAAAATGTAACGACCCCATCCGTTAAATGACGTATAGTAGAATATCCGGCCGGGGCCCCACACTATATGCCACAAACAGACGGTGAGGTCACAGGATAATACCAAACCAAACACGAATCCTAACTCAGAGCATTCTAGCGGAAGCTTTAGAATATCCGGCATGAGCATTCTTTCCCTGCAAAGCATGGCATCATCATATAGCAACTATGTGCGCGCAGGCACATTCAAGCCATCACAACTATCGGCCACACGGCCCGACAGTCCGTGCACTCAGGGCACATTCTTGGTGTACCGGAATACCAGGGTCAACACCACCGTCTACACGGTATTTGAGCATTCTAGTCTTTCCGGCGCGCGGGCCTAAGACTCTCATTAGGCGCTCCAACAAAACCTATAACCAGGCTTCCAAGTCGGACGGACCTAACGCAGATACGGATCAACCACCCCCCGTTGCTCAAGTCGCCGTGCCACCTCGAATACGGAAGTATCCATGGCTATTTATAGGCGCGGGTCGGTTTCACCTTTCCTGTTCGGCAATCTGCCTTTTCATCGAGTTGCAGCCCAACGGCTCAACCGCTCATAAAGTGGCAACGCACGGCCACAAGAGTTGCATCCAACCCTCTTCATTTCCTGGACATCATCCAGTACTTCCTGCTGCACCAAGCAACAGGTAGGCACAAGGCAACACAAGCCATAATCACGGAGCCTTCTCCGATATGCAAACAAGCATCACCAATCCAGACCATGTCCAGATGGGCTTCACACAGCATGCCTAGAGCCGTACTCCAATTCCGGCCTCTAACAAGGGGGACTTCACATATCTACCCCAAGGGACACCACAACCCACCGCACACTCGCGGGGAAGGGTTTTCCCTATGCAATGCAGAAAAGAAGGACTTCACATGTCCAAGAAGGGAGATCGTTACCCTTGTCGATCTCTTGGGAGTCATCGAAAACTAGCCGGTGAGAAAGAACCGCAGCAGCCTTGCCTTCACAATGCCGGCTTCGGATCACGAATCGGACCACGGGAACTCCGCCGGTGGCTTGATCTCCTCCTCCTTCTTCTTCCTCCTCTCTCTTTCTCTCTTCCTTAAGCAAATGAAGAATGAAGTCTTCATCAGCCTTCACGGATTAAATCCAGCCAGGAAATCGCCTGAGCCCTTGGATCCAAAGAGAGAAATCTGAACGGCCACGATTTGCCCAAAAACTCAATTTTTGGCTGACACGGCCTGTGACACGCCCGTGTCACAGGCCGTGTACCCTTAAGCGGCACACGCGGTATTCGTACCGACTGAGATTTACCAGAACACAGGCATCGACACGCCCGTGTCATTCCTTAGACACGCCCGTGTCACCCCTGCCTCATCGAGCTGCAAGCAGTACACGGGTAGACACACGGCATCGGACACGCCCGTGTCCAACCTGACACGCCCGTGTTCAAGGCTTGGTTCAAGGCCGTGTAACTTTCTGACTCAAATCGCATTTTATTTGCGTGACAAGCCCTGGGACACGCCCGTGTCCCAGGCCGTGTACCCCCGACACGCCCTGGGACACGCCCGTGTCCCAGGCCGTGTAACATGACCTGCACCTCAAAACCAATTTTGAGTCTTTTTGGGGTGTTACAACTTAACTTTAGGTGTCAGGGTTAAATGAATCGATTATGCTATGACATGCAAGTGGGTATGTTGAAACATGCAAGTGCAACTCACACACCCGACTCTGTGCACACAGACCTTTAGTTCCCCCTTCCGGAGCCGTTACCTCCCAGGATACCTCCGTAGTGGCGGACGGAAGCGGTGGGTTGGGCCTCGCCCACCTCAAAACCAGTAAAAGCACCACTGGTCTGACCTATCGTACGCCTCAACGCTTGGTGCACTAAGCGGACGCCTGCGTACTCTTGCCGGCTGGCGCACCGGACTTCTGTTGGCGAAGTGCTAATCACCTCGCCGAGTCAACGATATCGGTGTCGGTGCAATCGAACTCCCCGATATCGAGAACTCACCACCTTAACTTTTCCCTATTTTATGCACATGCAAGTTTAATCGTAAACACACAAAAACCGAGCCGAAGCCCCCGGACCAAAACGTTCGTCTCCAAACCAACCGAGCCGAAGCTCCCCGGACCAAAACGTCCGTCTCCAAACCAACCGAGCCGAAGCTCCCCGGACCAAAACGTCCGTCTCCAGACCAATCGAGCCGAAGCTCCCCGGACCAAAACGTCCGTCTCCAGACCAAACCGAGCCGAAGCTTCCATCAATCTTCCTGTGCCAACAGTGTTTGTGAAAGGTGTAGCCCTAGTTACTAAGTTACTCTTGCCAGTTTGTTATTACAGTTTACGTTAGCCCAGGACTGCCCCCGGTATTCCCCGTGAAGGGCTCTCAAGGGGCACTAGGAACCAAGACGGCGGCATTACGGCCCGAAGTCCCCTTTCGCAAGACACTTACTTTAATTGGTTTCTCACCTTACCTTTTTCCCTTTAAGAGTTACATTAAACTAAACCTAGAGTAGCTTGACTCTTCACCCTCTCCACACGGAAAGACGGTATTCCGCCATACCCGCGTAACACCTAATCTTCCAACTACCATCAGTGCTAAACCAAACCTCCTAGGGACTCACCTAGGCTATACGATAATCAAGATTACACGTAATTTACTTTTTCATCCAAATGCCACCATTTATTTATCGGGGGTCTATCCTAACAAGATTTGCCTAAATCCAAAATATTGGAATTTTTCTTATAAATCCGATAACTTATTTATTTATTCTTAAGGGTCTAATATCATCATTTTGAACATGAGGTATAACATTCTAGTTGATTCTAGCTATCAAAAAATTAAGGTAAATAATAGTAGGCCTAAATATCAAGTTTTCAAAGTTTGATAGTTTTACAATGATTTTCAAGGGCCTAAACTTATTTAATCATTATTTCAGTTATTTCAAGCTTAATGAATAAACTACCTTAATTTGTCCTCCAAATAATTCAAATAAAATACAGGGTGCTGGTTTTATCATGAAAATAATTTTGACAGAATCCCATAATTTTCTTGCTGGTAATTAAATCATAATAAATCAAATACTAAATTACAATCTAACATGCTTTGTGAATGAAGTGTTATAACAGTAACTCTAAAAATTCCCAAATAATTCCCAGTGATATAAAAGGGCCTAAAAAACTTAAGTTCCAACTATCATAATTTTCCAGCAATTGTACAAGCCCTAATTTATTTTTATGCTCAAAAGCCCATATTAAAACATTGTGAATGAACCTCTAAAATTTCTCAACATAAAATTCTATAAAAATTTAGGGATCAATGTTCTACTAGTCAAGATCTAAATCCAGAATTTTAACTGATTATAATTAATTTAAAACTTCCAAATAATTGAAACAACAAATCGAGCTAATAATCATTTAACACATGAAGTATAATATTTATTAATCATAAAATTCCAGGAAAATTACCATAAGTCTAAAACATTCTAAAACTCCCTCCTCCCGAGTTTCATAATTTTTGGATTAGATTTAGTGCTTAAAATAACTAAATTACATTTTTATTCTAATCCAAAATCTCAACTTTTGAGGTACCTAATTACCTCCAATTCCTCCACTATTTCAACCAGAGGGTTTTCCTCATATCATCCCCCCTCTCCTCCAAATTTCAAGGGCATACAAGAGCTTTTGCTCCTATGTCCTTCACAAACCTCAAACTCCCACCCACTGGATTTGAGCCAATCTCTTAGGGTAAAATCCACCCTAATCCACACCATGTTACCCAAGAGGGTAGACATAGACTCAACAAATCAGTGGCCACAACATCAGCCTCTTTTGAGGAGATTTGTCCACTCCATTTAAAACTCTTAGTGCACTTTTTACTAAAAGATGTCTCACTAATGCCTAGTTAAGGGTAGAAGGTTTCCCACCCAAACTCCTCCAAATCAGTTGGAATTTTGTACAGACCTAGGTTTAATAGCCAGAGACCACTCACCAAAATTTGGGAGGGTTTGGAGGTCATTTGACCACTAAAATAAATTCCTCTAAGTTTATTAAATTAAAACAAAAACTTTAGGCAAAGTATCTCCAAAAATTCCCATTTTTGGTCTGCCTTTAGGTATTGCTAAGGTTAACCCCCTGCCCAAATTTCAGGTCATTTGGACAAGGGACGAAAAGTGGGCATCCATTTTAATTTCTGCCAAACTCTAGGTACAGCCCCCACTAAGACGGGTGCTGCGGCCGAACCGCTTAACCAAACGAGTTGAAACCAATTTTAAATTAATCTAGACTCGAAGGGCTACAACTTTCGTGACTGGTCATTTTTCCTAAAACGGCCTCTAAGCGCCTCATTTCGCAGCCTCAACATATACTCAGATAATATATCTTTCCTCTATGTATTATACACTTAATTTATAAATTATAAAATTGATTCTACTGTTCATCTTCTACATGAACCCGAAACCAGACTCAGAAAACCATTTTTCCTGTAACCCTTCCGTGATCCGTCGCCGGCAGTTCGGTCACTTCCCTGGCCAGCCACCACCACCACCTCCTCCGTTGAGGCGATGGCTAGCGGTCGGCGGTGGTTTGGCCGCCGGAGGTGGCGGTTTCCGGCGAACTCAAGAATACATTTTTCATGGTTTTCCATGAAAACGAGAGATGGGCCCGGCTCCGTTGAGCGCGAACTTCCTTTCTAAGAATCCTAAGATCTACCCATGAAAGAGAAGAAGCAGAGGAGGACCTTGTTCGCGGTTTGGAGGCGAGATGAACGACGGGGTGCCATGGCGTAGTGGTGGCGTAGCCGAACTTCTCCTACAGCAAGAACGAAGATCTGATCCGTTTGATTGAGCGTGTAAACTTCTCCTCTTGCTCCAAGTGGACTTTTATAAGTCAGCAAGTGGGGAGGTGAAAGGGTAAAGCCTTAATGGTCATGAAGGCTCCCCTTAATAATCTTTCGGTTACAGTGAAGGGATAGGAAACAGTGGAAGATGAACAGGTGTTTGCTAGGTCGATTCCTATTGGACCAACATTTCCTCCTTTATTGTATAATTACAGAAGGAAAAACAGCCCGTAATTACTCCTGGTGTAACTCCCACACCAGCAATTATTACCACGCGTGTTAGAATAATTTTAGGCCTGAACCGTCGTTTCGGCCAATGTCACGGGCGTGACACTTAGGTCACGGGCGTGACAGGCCCGGGTGACAATTCTGAGGTCGACGATCTTCGAACTGAGATCGACGGTCGTCGAAGGGTGGTCACGCCCTATGTCACGGGCGTGACACCTAGGTCACGGGCGTGACAGGCCCGAACGGCAATTCTGAGGTCGACGATCGTCGAACTGAGATCGACGGTCGTCGAAGGGTGGTCACGCCCTAGGTCTCGGGCGTGACACCTAAGTCACGGGCGTGACAGGCCCGAGTCTCAATTTCGACGATCTCCTTACGGAGATCGACGATCGTCGAAGGAGTCACGCCCTAGGTCACGGGCGTGACACCTTGGTCACGGGCATGACATGCCCGGGCTGCAAGTTCGACGATCGTCTCACGGAGATCGACGATCGTCGAAGGAGTCACGCCCTAGGTCACGGGCGTGACATGCCCGGGCTGCAAGTTCGACGATCGTCTCACGGAGATCGACGATCGTCGAAGTAGTCACGCCCTAAGTCACGGGCGTGACGGGTCGGTCACGGGCGTGACCAACCCGTGACCCGAAATCTTGATCGATTTATTTCAATTTTTGGGCTTCCTAGGGTTCTGTCACGACCAACCGACTCCTAGGGGTCTAGCCGGAAATGGGATGTTACAAATCCCAATAAACAAAACAAAAATTTCGTCCCCGAAATTGAGGTTGAGCCTACGGGGATTTCTATCGGAATAAATTAAACTTGTAACATCCCATACGATCTTTCTATTGGGTTCAGGCTACTATTCGTTTGATAAACGAAGACAACCTCCCCAATAAACAAAAGATTAGCCCCTACTTTCCTGCGCATGCCTAGGTTCTCAATTTTCCTTATCTAGTCTTAACTGTCCAACACAAGAAGGCAATCTATAGTATACCGAGAGGTGGTGAGATGTACCTGACTGAACAACTCCGGGTATCTTTGCCTCATCAGGTCCTGCGGTTCCCAGGTGTGCTCCTCCTGACCGTGATTTCTCCACAGAACCTTGACTAAGGGGATCTTCTTGCGGCGCAAGATCCGTACTCCTTTGTCGTCGATCCGAACCGGCTCCAAGTGAACAGATCGGTCTGAAGCTACCGGCCCTTCGGTGGTCAAAATCCGCTGCTCCTGGCGTAGTAGAGCCCTTCTCAGCGAAGAAATGTGGAAGACGTCGTGTAGAGCTGCCAGCTCTGGTGGCAACTCTAGCCTGTAGGCTAGGGGTCCGATCCGCTCCAGGATCCGGTAAGTGCCCATATACCTAGGGCTGAGCTTCTTCCTCCGACCGCGCACCCGTGAGACTCCGTGCATGGGCCGGATCTTCAAGAACACTCGATCCCCTACCCGAAACTCCACCTGACGATGCCGGGCGTCATAGTATTTAGCCTGTCTGCTCTGCGCCTCCAACATCCTATCTCTGATCAGTCTCACCTGAGCCTCGGTGTCTTCAACAAAATCTGATCCCAACACCTTCGGATCCTCGTCTTGAACCCAAGAAAGTGGGGTCCTACATTTTCTTCCATACAAGGCTTCATAAGGTGCCATCCTGATGCTGGACTGGTAGCTATTGTTATAGGAGAACTCGACCAACGGTAACATCTTCTCCCACGGCTCCCCTCGGTCCAGTATACACAGTCGTAGTAAATCCTCCAAGGTCCGGTTGGTGCGCTCTGTCTGCCCGTCCGTCTGAGGGTGGAAGGCCGTGCTAAAAGTCAACCGGGTGCCCAAATATGCCTGCACTGACCGCCACTCCCTGGATGTAAACCGTCCATCGCGGTCCGACACTATCGTTCGGGGCACGCCATGATATCAGATATACTGCTCCACAAACTTTCGCACAAGCACTCCCACCGAGTCATCCTTCCTGATCGGTATAAAGCGGGCCACCTTCGTCAACCGATCAACAATCACCCAGATCGAGTCGTTCCCCGTCCGAGACCGGGGAAGACCATGTATAAAATCCATAGCTATATCGTCAAAATTCCACTCCGGCACCGGGAGTGGCTGCAATAATCCTGCGGGGTTCCTGCACTCCGCCTTCACCAACTGACACGCCTCGCAATGGGTCACGAAGTACGTAATGTCCTTCTTCATGCCCGGCCAAAACATCGTCTTCTTCAGATCAGCGGTCATCTTTGTGATCCCCGGGTGTACAGAGTACCGGCTGCAATGCGCCTCCATCATAATATCCTCTCGGATCTGGCCTCTAGCGGGTATATATACTCTGCCTCTGAAATGTAGCAATCCATCTCTCAGGGAATAATCTCCTGTCGAACCTTCCTCCAAGGCTCGGAACATCGGCTCTGCCCACGCATCTGTCCTCTGTCCGTCCCGAATGCGATCCCGAATATCGTCTATGGCCACCATCGATATCAGATACTCCCTATACAGCTCTGGATCATCCTCGGACACTAGGGATATCTGCATATCTCTGAATGACCGGACTAGCTCCATGGACATAACCTGGGGCCCAGCTTCGGAAGTGGCAGCTCTCCGACTCAATGCGTCGGCCACCACGTTTGCCTTCCCTGGATGGTAGTGCATCTCATACTGATAGTCTGCTAAGAACTCCACCCAGCGCCTCTGCCTGATATTCAGCTCCTTCTGAGTGTCCACGTATTTCAGGTTCTTGTGGTCGGAGTAGATGTCGCAGTGGACTCCATAAAGATAATGGCGCCAGACCTTCAGAGCAAAAACTGTTGGTACCCTAGTTTGATTTGAGTTTAGTCCTCTTCTTTGTGCCCTTGACCCAAGAAATATCTATGGTCAATGGTTAGGAGTCTAGCTGTAGGGTCCTCGCTTTTCCAAATTGAGAATTTGGTTAAGTAGGTTTTTCGTTCGACTATAGTCGAACGCCGTTCGACTATCGTCTATCGGCTGATCGACGATCGTCTATCAGTTGGTCGACGCTTTGTCTGCGCTGATAGTTCGACTATCTGTTGATAGCTCGACTATCTGTTCTGCGCTGATAGTTCAACTATCTGTTGATAGCTCGACTATCTGTTCTGCGCTGGTAGTTCGACTATCGGTTGATAGGTCGACTATCTGTTCTGCGCTGGTAGTTCGACTATCGGTTGATAGGTCGACTATCTGTTCTGCGCTGGTAGTTCGACTATCTGTTGATAGATCGACTATCTGGTTTGTTTTGATAGTTCGACTATCTTTTGATAGATCGACTATCTGTTTTCTGAGGTAGGTCGACTATCTGCTTGATAGTTCGACTATCTCTGTGCGCTTGATAGCTCGACTATCTGTCCTAGATAGATCGACTATCTGATAGTTCGACTATCTGTCCTGATAGTTCGACTATCTGCTGCGGTAGCTCGACTATCTGTTTGATAGCTCGACTATCTGGATCGTTCGACTATCTGCCCGATAGTTCGACGATCTCCTGGCGTCGTTCGACGATCTTCGAAGGTCGTTCGACGTTTTCTGTCTGCCTTTGTATTTTGTATTTATTTATTATATTTAATTAATTAATACATTTTCTGGCACAGTATTTTAAGCTGTATGATAATATTTCCAGGCATTATTTGCTCTATTCTTTTTGCCTGAGTTAAAATCTTTTAAGATAAAGTTGTTTGTCTTATTAGCTGTCTTTTTAATTTACTTTATCTATTGTCAGCCCTTTATAGCCGTTAGACTGAAAAGTCTTCTTTTGCTATAAAGAGATTATTTCTGATGTGACTTTATTTAGTCTATCTGATTATTTGATTTAAGCCTGCAGCTTCTTAGAAAGAGGTTTATTCCTTTTTATAGAATGTTTTGCTGCAGAGATATTTCTGTCTTCTTGATATTTACAGCCCAGGTCTCAAGGCTTAGAAGAAGACAAATAATTCAAATGGAAGAGAGCCGTTGCTTGCTGATAATATTTAAAGGACCTTTTGAAGAAGGATTGAAGCTAGTGTTACACACATATTCAAAAGCACTCAAGCCTTCATCAAGCTCAAGCTTCCTGCTCTCAGCAATCTCCATCTACCTGAGAAGTGTTAAGATCTTCATCTCTTCTTCACCTGAGTTCTCCTGCTTTCAGGAAGTTCAACTCAGAGTCTCTTTGAAGAAGAAGAAGAAGAAGATAGCTGCTTGAAGAACTTTGATTTTATTATTTACTTTCTTCTTGTAGCTCTTTCCTTCAGAACTTTCTGAAGAGTTTTCTCTGCACTGAAGCAAGACTTCACCTGGACATCTTTGAGCCAGGGGGAGCCTTGATTCTTTAGAGCATTCTAGCTCAGTGCAAGCTTTTGTGCTTCTCTAATCTATTGTAAAATAGAGAAGACATCTTAACCTTCTTCCCCCTCCTGTACAGGGTTATTACTCCCTTCAAAAGTATCCCTTGGTGGCAGGGCACCTGATCAAAAACCTGTGCTTGGTTTTTAGACACCTGATCAAAAGTCTAAAGGGTTTCTGGATCTACCTGAAGAAGATCCTGTTGGTGGCAGGGCACCTGATCAAAAACCTGTAGTGGATTCCTACCTTGGTGGTAGAAGAGTGGACGTACCCAAGTTGTTTGGGGAACCACTTAAATTCCTTGTGTCGTCTGGCTTGTTTATTATATTTCCTGTACTGTGGCTGTGAATAGATATAACTAGGTTGCTAGTTGCTGTTTAAGTTTTCCAAGCTTTAACTGTAATTACAGTTAGCTTGTGTTTGCACATCACTTGTGTTAGGCTTTAAGGTTAAATCAATATCTATAATCTCTTCATTCCATACTTCACTCCAAGGGAGTTGGGTAGACAGTTAAGTTTTGTATTGTGCAAAATTTGATTACTCTATTCACCCCCCCTCTAGAGTAGTATCTATCCCTTCACTTTCAAAAACGACTGCTCCCATCTCAAGGTCGTGCACTGGGTAGTTCTTCTCATGGGTCTTCAGCTGGCGGGAGGCATATGCTATGACGTGTCCATTCTGCATCAGCACTGCTCCCATCCCCTGGTATGATGCGTCGGTGTACACCTGGAATCCTTCCTTTCCAGATGGAAGGGCCAGAATAGGGGCTGAGATGAGTCGGTCCTTCAGCTCCTGGAAAGCCGCCTGGCACTGCGGGGTGCAAACGAAAGGTGCCTCCTTCTTCGTCAAAGATGTGAGGGGGAGGGCAATCTGAGAGAACCCCTCCACGAACTTCCGGTAGTAACCGGCAAGTCCCAAGAAACTTCGTACATCGGTGGCTGTCTTTAACTGCGGCCAATCTCGAACTGCCCGAATCTTTGCCGGATCCACTACCAACCCGGCTCCGCTGATAATGTGGCCTAGGAAGGCCACCTCCTTCAACCAAAACTAATACTTGCTGAATTTTGCATAAAGGCGATGCTCCCGCAACCTCTCCAGAGTGAGTGCCAGATGCCGAGTGTGCTCCTCCTACGTCCTAGAGTAGATTAGGATGTCGTCTATGAATACTATGACGAACACATCCAAGTAGGCCTCGAAAACCCGGTTCATGAGGCTCATGAACGCCGACGGTGCATTCGTGAGCCCGAAGGGCATCACGGTGAACTCATACAGGCCATATCTGTTATTGAAGGCCGTCTTTGGGATATCCTCCTCCTGGATCCGCAGCTGGTAGTATCCTGATCTCAAGTCCAGCTTCGAGAAATAATGCGCCCCTCCAGCTGGTCGAACAATTCGTCTATCCGTGGGAGCGGATAGGTATTCCGTACGGTCAGCCTGTTTAGTGCTCGATAATCGATGCACAGGCGGAGTGTCCCATCCTTCTTCTTCACGAATAGGACCGGTGCTCCCCATGGAGAGGAACTCGGTCTAACAAACCCTGCCTCAACTAATTCCTGCAACTGAGTCCGAAACTCTGCCAACTCCTTTGGGGCCATTCGATAAGGGGCCCTTGATGCCGGCTTGGCCCCTGGCACAAGCTGTATCTGAAAGTCCTGCTCTCGGTGTGGAGGTAGTCCTGGAAGTTTCTCTGGAAAGATGTCAGCGAAATCTCGCACCACCGGGATGTCTGTCACCGACTCCTTAACTTCCGCCATCTCAAATAGAATCTGATAGACCTCCTCTCCCTGCAGATGGGCCTTAACGGCCTGTACCGAAGATAAGAGTATACGAGAGACAGGTCTTATACCTTCGATGGTAATGAAAGAGTCCCCGTGTCTCACGGTGATCCTCTTCGCCTGGCAGTCAATCTGGGCATGGTTCCAGTGCAGCCATACCATGCCCAGGATCAGGTCGTAGTCCGTCAGCTTCAAAATCGTCGCTGGAGCCTCGAACGCTTTTCCACCAATTTCTGCCTCCATATTACAGTGATCCGTGGTAAGGAGCTCAGATCCATCTGGTAGTCGCACCCTCATCCTCGAGCCTGTGAACCGCTCCACACCTTCCAGTCCTTCTACGAACGTCTCCAACACAAAGGAGTGAGTAGCTCCAGTATCGAACAGCGTGCGGGCAGGCTTGCCGCTGATGAAGACTATACCTGTGGTGATTAGATATCTTAGGGTTCTATAGTGAGTTTTACTTTCCTTGCTAATCTATCTAGTACGATTCAAAGCTTTAACCATTGAAAAGGAAATTCTATGAAAATTAAAGAGGCATTGCAGCGTACCTGCTATGACCTGCTCCGGATTCCGAGGCTGCGCAAGGTCCAAGGCATATACCTGCTCCCTTTCCTGTCTACGATCTCCCCCCTGGTATCCATGACCGCGACCACGTCCTCGGCCTCCGTAATGTTGAGCTGGTGGGCCGCCCTGTGGTGCTGGAGGTGGTGCCCTCCTCATGGGGCAGTTCCTCCGAATGTGCCCAATCTGATGACAAAGGAAGCACTCTGGTGGGGGATACGCCATTCCCCCGGGTCTCGGCATCTCCTGCATCCGAAGAGGTGGAGGGGCCAATATCACCTGTTCCCTCGGCTCCTGCCTCACGTCCTGACGAGGCTGGTCCTCTGTCCTCCTCCTCTCTGGTACAGCACCTCGCCGCTGGTCATTTCTACCTCTCCGTCCCTGATCCTCTGCTGGCCGTTTCCGGCCCCGGGTGGCGTGCCAATCTACCTCAATCCTTTTTGCCATCTCCAAAATCCGGGAGATGGGCCTGTCAGATACAAACAACAGAGCCTCCCTCAAGTCCTCCCGCAGGCCCTTATAGAACCTCCTGATATACCCTGCTTCGTCCAGCTGGTAGGAATCTGCGTATTGAGCCAGATGGTCGAACTCTCGATGATACTCCACCACGGTCCGGGTGTCCTGCTTCAGCTGTAAGAACCGCTCCTCCAAATCATCCCTGGCCGACTGCGGAATGAAATGCTCCAGCAGTGCGGCCCTGAACTCCTCCCAGGTAACCTCCGCAACCTCCCTATCGGCAAATGTCGTGTCCAACAGCGTCTTCCACCACCTCTTTGCATGGGACTCCAGGCAAGAGACAACCAGAGCCACCCTCTCCTCCCAGGGACACCGTATCCCGGTCAGCATCTCATATATGATATCTAGCCACTCTTCCGTCCGAACCGCCGACTCTGTCCCCAAATAGGACGGGGGAGAAAGACCCCGGATGATGCTCAGCCAGTTGTCCCCCGGGTTTTGCTGCGGGGCCGGAACCTGCTGGGCCCTGAAAGCCTCTAGGATGGTAGTCAGAGTCTGTCTCATGTCTGACTGAAGGAAAGGAGTGGGGACCGGTGGGGGTGGTGCAACATCCTGAGCCTGTTGAACTCCACCTTATGGCGTAGGCCGTGCTGGAGGCTGCGTAATAAAAACACATGCTGAGAAAACGTTCAAATATTACATAAAGGTGGACAATTTATATGTGATCCCCATATGGGCACACCACTGCTTCCGCTGCTTAGTTTGTCCCCAAACTAAACTCGAGCGGGGGTGACTCAGGGTTAGTGGTCTGCTACCTTTTCAGATCGATGTTTCGCTCTGATACCACTTGTAAGACCCCCTTTTTTTTCTTTTTAAAAAACCCGGGGTCTTAGGCCCAGAATCGCCGCTTTGCGGTGACACCTTCACAACCTGAAGGGGTCATCTCCACAAGGCGCCGATTCTGCCGGCCGATTCGATCACAGAAAAGGTAGCACAATAATTGAAGTAAGAGCAAGTCCACTGGAAATAAATCATATATATATATAAAACTCCACGAAGGGAGTGTCCACAGAATAACAATAATCAGAGTACTATAAAATGCGGGCTTATGCCCGGTACAAAATGTCCTCACTACAAGTCTCTCATGCGGAAGCAAATACAGGAACTACTCAGGGTCGAGACTCACGGTCCCGGCTGTATGAACTCCGGAGCTAGACTGCCCCATCTCCAGGCGCACCGATCTCTGGGGCTGCTCCTCCATGCTGGGCTCCACGATCCCCTAAATGATGCGGTTCGAAAACCGTTAGTCATAAAGAATAAGCCCTATCATCCCCTACCCCTTTCCCCATGGCTCCTAAGTACCGAGCGGAGAGGAAGAAAGGGAAGGAACATGAAGGTAGAGATTAATCAAGAAACAGATGGCAGCAGAACTAATCTAGCAAATTCTATAATAATATGACAGAAAACAGGAAGTAAGAAAGGTAACCTTAACTTATGTGTGAAAGCGCATAAGCCAAGGGATCTTTGCAAGGCTCCCATCGTATAGAGTGTCCCATACCACTTATACGTTGGGGTGACGGTTATCAAACAACAACATGTATATATATTGAAATTAACCTTTGATTTATAAACTTGCCCACACATGCCTATAGACCAAGGGGTCGTTTTGCAGGTCCTAATGTATAAGCGTCCCATACCACTTATGTAACGACCCCATCCGTTAAATGATGTATAGTAGAAGGTCCGGCCGGGGCCCCACACTATATGCCACAAACAGACGGTGAGGTCACAGGATAATACCAAACCAAACACGAATCCTAACTCAGAGCATTCTAGCGGAAGCTTTAAGTTGTAATTGAACTCTAACCAGGAATGTCCAATATATAAACCACCTTTATATATAACCACGGAATGTACACAAATACATAGAGTTTGGCCTTAAGGCCTTACAGTTCCTCTTGTCACACCGTATGGTTTACAAACCTCGGCGCGCAGGCCGGCCATACATGAGTAAAAGAAAACAATCAAAAACATTTGCTTAGCCTTTAAGGGCTAGCCGCAGCAGCAGCAGCAACAGCAGTAGGGCTTCAGCCCTTCACTTACCACTTGGCTCTCCAGCACCTGCATGGGAACAATCCACCCAACCGGTGGCAAACAATGCAACGGTCAGCATTCAGCTGACCCAATTATAACAATCCTACCCCTTTCTCGGGGCATGAGCATTCTTTCCCTGCAAAGCATGGCATCATCATATAGCAACTATGTGCGCGCAGGCACATTCAAGCTATCACAACTATCGGCCACACGGCCCGACAGTCCGTGCACTCAGGGCACATTCTTGGTGTACCGGAATACCAGGGTCAACACCACCGTCTACACGGTATTTGAGCATTCTAGTCTTTCCGGCGCGCGGGCCTAAGACTCTCATTAGGCGCTCCAACAAAACCTATAACCAGGCTTCCAAGTCGGACGGACCTAACGCAGGTACGGATCAGCCACCCCCCGTTGCTCAAGTCGCCGTGCCACCTCGAATACGGAAGTATCCATGGCTATTTATAGGCGCGGGTCGGTTTCACCTTTCCTGTTTGGCAATCTGCCTTTTCATCGAGTTGCAGCCCAACGGCTCAACCGCTCATAAAGTGGCAACGCACGGCCACAAGAGTTGCATCCAACCCTCTTCATTTCCTGGACATCATCCAGTACTTCCTGCTGCACCAAGCAACAGGTAGGCACAAGGCAACACAAGCCATAATCACGGAGCCTTCTCCGATATGCAAACAAGCATCACCAATCCAGACCATGTCCAGATGGGCTTCACACAGCATGCCTAGAGCCGTACTCCAATTCCGGCCTCTAACAAGGGGGACTTCACATATCTACCCCAAGGGACACCACAACCCACCGCACACTCGCGGGGAAGGGTTTTCCCTATGCAATGCAGAAAAGAAGGACTTCACATGTCCAAGAAGGGAGATCGTTACCCTTGTCGATCTCTTGGGAGTCATCGAAAACTAGCCGGTGAGAAAGAACCGCAGCAGCCTTGCCTTCACAACGCCGGCTTCAGATCACGAATCGGACCACGGGAACTCCGCCGGTGGCTTGATCTCCTCCTCCTTCTTATTCCTCCTCTCTCTTTCTCTCTTCCTTAAGCAAATGAAGAATGAAGTCTTCATCAGCCTTCACGGATTAAATCCAGCCAGGAAATCGCCTGAGCCCTTGGATCCAAAGAGAGAAATCTGAACGGCCACGATTTGCCCAAAAACTCAATTTTTGGTTGACACGGCCTGTGACACGCCCGTGTCACAGGCCGTGTACCCTTAAGCGGCACACGCGGTATTCGTACCGACTGAGATTTACCAGAACACGGGCATCGACACGCCCGCGTCGAACCTGACACGCCCGTGTTATTCCTTAGACACGCCCGTGTCATTCCTTAGACACAACCGTGTCACCCCTGCCTCATCGAGCTGCAAGCAGTACACGGGTAGGCACACAGCATCGGACACGCCCGTGTCCAACCTGACACGCCCGTGTTCAAGGCTTGGTTCAAGGCCGTGTAACTTTCTGACTCAAATCGCATTTTATTTGCGTGACACGCCCTGGGACACGCCCGTGTCCCAGGCCGTGTACCCCCGACACGCCCTGGGACACGCCCGTGTCCCAGGCCGTGTAACATGACCTGCACCTCAAAACCAATTTTGAGTCTTTTTGGGGTGTTACAATCCTCCCCCCCTTAACAAAATTTCGTCCCGAAATTTGCACGGTAAGGAAACAAGAACCAACAATGCTATAACTTGATAACTCTGTTATAACAAAAGTACACGGTCTACAGTTTATACAAACAGCTCGGGAAATTCAGCTCGCATGGTCTGCTCTCGCTCTCATGTTAGCTCTTCACAGCCACAATTGTCCCATCGGACCTTGACCATCCCGATCACTTTGTTCCGCAACTGTTTCTCGGCTCGATCCTCGATCCGAATGGGTCTAACCCTCGTCGTTAGCCCATACTCGACCGGTACCCGATCATTCTCCACTACTTGAGCTGGATCCTTCACCGCCTTACGAAGGAATGAGATGTGAAATACATCATGTAATCCACCTAAGTCTGCTGAAAGTGCTAGTCGATAAGCAGCTTCCCCAACTCGCTCCATCACCTCAAACAGACCAAGATACCTCGGACTTAGCTTTTTCAAACGCCGAATCCTGGACACGCCTTTGAAGGGTTTGATCTTCAAATATACCCAATCACCCACCGCGAACTCCACGTTCCGGTGTTTGGCATTGTAGTACTTTGCTTGACGATCTTGGGCTATCAATAGCCTCTCCCGAATAGAGCGTATGAGCGAGGTAGCTTCTTCGACTTCCTTTTTCCCACTCAGCTTAGATTCTCCTGCTTCTGCCCAAGCTAACGGTGTACGACATTTACGACCATATAAAGCCTCAAATGGTGCCATACCAATACTCGCTTGGTAGCTATTATTATAGGCAAATTCGACAAGAAATATATAATCTTCCCATCTCTTACCAAAGTCTAGGGCGCACAAGCGGAGCATATCCTCCATCGTCCTGTTGGTTCGTTCAGTCTGGCCATCTGTTTGGGGATGAAAGGCCGTACTAAACGCTAACTTTGTACCCAACATTTGATGAACGAGCTGCCAATCATTCGATGTGAACCGCCCATCACGGTCACTAACGATGCTCCGAGGAACACCGTGCAGTCGAACAACCTGCTCCACATAAAGCTTGGCCAAGGTTTCCACTAAATCGTCTCTTCTGTTTGGAAGGAAGTGCGCCACTTTCGTCAACCGGTCCACAATCACCCAGATGGAATCATGACCGCGTTGAGATCTCGGCAACCCGTGCACGAAATCCATCGAAATATCATCGAACTTCCACTCCGGAATAGGTAACGACTTCAGGAAACCGCCAGGCTTCTGGCATTCTGCTTTCACCAACGCACAAGTATTGCATTCAGCTACATAACGTGCGACATCTTTCTTTAGTTCGGGCCACCAGAACAGCTTTTTCAGATCTCTGTACATCTTTGTGCTCCCTGGGTGAACTGAGTACTTTGCAAAGTGAGCTTCGTACATCAACTCTTCCCTCAATTTACCCACACTCGGGACGCACACTCGATCATTTCTTCGTAACAAACCGTTATCCCAAGAGAATTGGTCATCCGGCCCATCTTTTGCATAGCGCTGGAGACTTTCATCAAGCTCCGTTGCTCGCCGAACTCTGTCCGTAAGGTCATATTGCACCTCCGTCCAGTTCAAGCATGCATCGGTCGACGAACCCTTGTCAACACAAGATATCTCCAATGCTTCCAATTCCTGGATTAAACGCTGATCATGCCTCTGCAACCAGCTTGCCCGTACCGGAGTCTTTCGACTCAAAGCATCAGCGACCACATTTCCCTTCCCGGGAGTATAGTGAATCTCGAAGGTGTAGTCCCCAAGGAACTCCATCCATCTCCGTTGTCGCATATTCAGATCCTTCTGATCCAACAAATATTTTAGGCTTTTATGATCTGTATAGATATCCACTTTAACGCCATATAGATAGTGCCGCCACAACTTGAGTGCAAAGATTACCGCCGCCAACTCCAAATCATGGATGGGGTAATTCCGCTCATGCACTTTCAACTGGCGCGAGCCATAAGCAATCACTTTACCAAACTGCAGAAGAACGCAGCCTAAGCCGCTCCCGGAAGCATCACTATAGATCTCATACCCATCTGTACCACATGGCGATGTCAACACAGGCGCCGTGGTCAAACGGCTCTTCAAGTCTTCAAAAGCTCGCGCGCACTCCGGCGTCCAAATGAACTTTTGATCTTTTCTCGTCAGCGTGGTCAGAGGTAAAGCAATCCGTGAGAAGTTTTCCACAAACCGTCTATAGTAGCCCGCAAGTCCAAGGAAGCTCCTGACCTCGGCCACTGAAGACATCACTGACCAATCTCGAATGGCACTTATCTTCAACGGATCCACCGCGATACCTTCTCCACTTACCACATGGCCTAAAAAGGCTACTGAAGAGAGCCAGAACTCACACTTTGAGAACTTGGCATAAAGCTTATTCCTCCGCAGGGTATGCAAGACCAACCGCAAATGGTTTGCATGATCCTCTTCCGACTGAGAGTATACTAAGATGTCATCGATAAACACAATAACGAACAAATCCAAGTACTCTCGGAACGTTTGATGCATTAGGTCCATAAATACCGAAGGCGCATTACATCCTTCCCTAATCCTCAGCTGATAATATCCTGATTTCAAATCTAATTTGGAATAGACCGTTGATCCTGCCAGCTGATCAAAGAGGTCATCAATCCGTGGGATCGGATATTTGTTTTTCTCCGTCAGCTTATTCAATTCGCGGTAGTCAATACATAACCGTAAGCTACCGTCTTTCTTTTTCACAAATAGAACAGGCGCGCTCCAAGGTGACATACTTGGGCGTATATATCCCTGCTCCAACAACTCTTGCAATTGGACTTTCAACTCAGCCATCTCTTTTGGCGCGACGCGATATGGAGAGCGGGCCACAGGTTTCGCACCTAGCACCAACTCAATAGAGAAGTCAATCTCCCGCTGGGGTGGTAACCCAGGAAGATCTTTAGGAAACACGTCAGCAAACTCTGACACAACTAGTACTTCATCGACACTGGCCTTTGGCTCAACAGCCTGAATTAGCGTGAAGAATAACTCCGCGCCCTTCCGAACAGCATTGACGACTTGGAGTGCAGACAACAGAGTCCCGCCAACTCCTCGCATACCAGCGAACTTCGTCACAAGTCCGGTATTCTGGCCCAGTGTAATCTCCTTGGAGTTGCAATCAATAAATGCACGCTGCTCCGAGAGCCAGTCCATACCAAAGATCACATCAAACTCCGATAACGGTAGCACAGCTGCACTCAAACCGTAAGCCCTATCCGCAAGCAACACACAGCCATTCGGCAATAGCACCCTTGTACTATCCACCGTCACATGACTTGGTACCCCAATGCGAGATACGAAATCCTCAGACAGGAAAGAATGCGAAGCACCCGTATCAAACAGGGCTCTCGCCAAATTATTCCGAATCAGGACAAAGCCTGCAGCACACACATCATGCACAAGTTATACATAACCAAAAACAATAGCACATAAGCAAGTAGGCTAAATCAACTCGTACCTGTGACGACGTCACTTTGCTTAATCGCTTCCTGTTGGCCAAGCTGATAGATTCGGGGCTGTGCCTGAGATGCAGAGGAATCAACCACCGCTTTGCCCTTCTCAGCATAAGACGCACCCGCCTTCTTGTCCCCTTTGGGCTGAACAACCCGACAGTCACGGGCGATATGCCCCACTCGGCCACAGTTATAGCAAGTACGAGAATCCGGCCTTGATGTCGCCCCCGACACAACGGTCGTAGTCACTTGCCCAGACGGCTTGGACCTCTTGCCCCCTTTCTTCTGGTAAAACGATTTGCTCGGGCGAGGTGCTTGAACCTCAGGCTTTGACACAACCAAGCCCTTGTTCCCTTGCACCCGCCGCATGTCCTTCTCCAACGCACACGCAGTATCAACCAACGCCTGAAACCCTTGGTTCACTGAACTCGAAAGCAGGAATCTCAACTCATCCCGCAATCCTTCATAGAACCGATTCGTTTTCCTTTGGTCATCCGCGAAGATTGTACCCGCATACCGTCCCAACCTGGTAAACTCATGCAAGTAGATATCCACGCTATCTTCCCCTTGATTTAACCGTTGGAACTCATTTTCCATAGCAATGCGTTGCGCCGCTGGGACATGTTTCGCCAGAAATATCCGAGAGAACTCCTCAATCGACACTTGCGTTAATTGCCTGCCCGCCAAATGGTGTACCTCAACCTCGTCCCACCACAACCGCGCCTCTCCTTCAAGCATGAAGGTGGCCAAGGTGACCTTTAGAGTTTCCTCCGCCCTGATCGCTGTCATTATCCTCTTGACACGCGATAACCAATCTTCTGCCTGCGTTGGGGATCCCATTCCCGTAAACGTAGGAGGACTGAAGCTCATGAATTGCTTCAACTGTCGGTCAGCTGCTCGTGGATCTACAGCCTCAACCGGCTCGGGTCTTACATCAACACGAACTGGCACTACTGCCGGCTGCGCTTGCCCGGTCGGCTGAATCATGGCAAATAGAGCCTCAGCAACTAAGCGAACAGTTTCCGCAGATGGAGGAGGTGTTGGCACCTTAGCTGGTGCCGTACTATCATCAGAGCGCTGGGCCTCAGACTGCCCAGCACCACTACGCGTCACCTATAGGTGGACAAGACACACATTAGCGAACGTATGCAAGCAAAACAACACAAAAAGGAACGCGCAGATTCCTCAAACAAGATTTTGTACATTCCTTAGTGGACATTCCAGAGTTCATTAGCGTTACAGCAGGGCGCATAAACACGCGCTCGCCACCCCATAAAAGAATTCGTCCACGAATTCGATAGAGGAAGACCGAACGAAGCTGATACCAAAATGTAACGACCCCATCCGTTAAATGACGTATAGTAGAATATCCGGCCGGGGCCCCACACTATATGCCACAAACAGACGGTGAGGTCACAGGATAATACCAAACCAAACACGAATCCTAACTCAGAGCATTCTAGCGGAAGCTTTAGAATATCCGGCATGAGCATTCTTTCCCTGCAAAGCATGGCATCATCATATAGCAACTATGTGCGCGCAGGCACATTCAAGCCATCACAACTATCGGCCACACGGCCCGACAGTCCGTGCACTCAGGGCACATTCTTGGTGTACCGGAATACCAGGGTCAACACCACCGTCTATACGGTATTTGAGCATTCTAGTCTTTCCGGCGCGCGGGCCTAAGACTCTCATTAGGCGCTCCAACAAAACCTATAACCAGGCTTCCAAGTCGGACGGACCTAACGCAGGTACGGATCAACCACCCCCCGTTGCTCAAGTCGCCGTGCCACCTCGAATACGGAAGTATCCATGGCTATTTATAGGCGCGGGTCGGTTTCACCTTTCCTGTTCGGCAATCTGCCTTTTCATCGAGTTGCAGCCCAACGGCTCAACCGCTCATAAAGTGGCAACGCACGGCCACAAGAGTTGCATCCAACCCTCTTCATTTCCTGGACATCATCCAGTACTTCCTGCTGCACCAAGCAACAGGTAGGCACAAGGCAACACAAGCCATAATCACGGAGCCTTCTCCGATATGCAAACAAGCATCACCAATCCAGACCATGTCCAGATGGGCTTCACACAGCATGCCTAGAGCCGTACTCCAATTCCGGCCTCTAACAAGGGGGACTTCACATATCTACCCCAAGGGACACCACAACCCACCGCACACTCGCGGGGAAGGGTTTTCCCTATGCAATGCAGAAAAGAAGGACTTCACATGTCCAAGAAGGGAGATCGTTACCCTTGTCGATCTCTTGGGAGTCATCGAAAACTAGCCGGTGAGAAAGAACCGCAGCAGCCTTGCCTTCACAATGCCGGCTTCGGATCACGAATCGGACCACGGGAACTCCGCCGGTGGCTTGATCTCCTCCTCCTTCTTCTTCCTCCTCTCTCTTTCTCTCTTCCTTAAGCAAATGAAGAATGAAGTCTTCATCAGCCTTCACGGATTAAATCCAGCCAGGAAATCGCCTGAGCCCTTGGATCCAAAGAGAGAAATCTGAACGGCCACGATTTGCCCAAAAACTCAATTTTTGGCTGACACGGCCTGTGACACGCCCGTGTCACAGGCCGTGTACCCTTAAGCGGCACACGCGGTATTCGTACCGACTGAGATTTACCAGAACACAGGCATCGACACGCCCGTGTCATTCCTTAGACACGCCCGTGTCACCCCTGCCTCATCGAGCTGCAAGCAGTACACGGGTAGACACACGGCATCGGACACGCCCGTGTCCAACCTGACACGCCCGTGTTCAAGGCTTGGTTCAAGGCCGTGTAACTTTCTGACTCAAATCGCATTTTATTTGCGTGACAAGCCCTGGGACACGCCCGTGTCCCAGGCCGTGTACCCCCGACACGCCCTGGGACACGCCCGTGTCCCAGGCCGTGTAACATGACCTGCACCTCAAAACCAATTTTGAGTCTTTTTGGGGTGTTACAACTTAACTTTAGGTGTCAGGGTTAAATGAATCGATTATGCTATGACATGCAAGTGGGTATGTTGAAACATGCAAGTGCAACTCACACACCCGACTCTGTGCACACAGACCTTTAGTTCCCCCTTCCGGAGCCGTTACCTCCCAGGATACCTCCGTAGTGGCGGACGGAAGCGGTGGGTTGGGCCTCGCCCACCTCAAAACCAGTAAAAGCACCACTGGTCTGACCTATCGTACGCCTCAACGCTTGGTGCACTAAGCGGACGCCTGCGTACTCTTGCCGGCTGGCGCACCGGACTTCTGTTGGCGAAGTGCTAATCACCTCGCCGAGTCAACGATATCGGTGTCGGTGCAATCGAACTCCCCGATATCGAGAACTCACCACCTTAACTTTTCCCTATTTTATGCACATGCAAGTTTAATCGTAAACACACAAAAACCGAGCCGAAGCCCCCGGACCAAAACGTTCGTCTCCAAACCAACCGAGCCGAAGCTCCCCGGACCAAAACGTCCGTCTCCAAACCAACCGAGCCGAAGCTCCCCGGACCAAAACGTCCGTCTCCAGACCAATCGAGCCGAAGCTCCCCGGACCAAAACGTCCGTCTCCAGACCAAACCGAGCCGAAGCTCCCATCAATCTTCCTGTGCCAACAGTGTTTGTGAAAGGTGTAGCCCTAGTTACTAAGTTACTCTTGCCAGTTTGTTATTACAGTTTACGTTAGCCCAGGACTGCCCCCGGTATTCCCCGTGAAGGGCTCTCAAGGGGCACTAGGAACCAAGACGGCGGCATTACGGCCCGAAGTCCCCTTTCGCAAGACACTTACTTTAATTGGTTTCTCACCTTACCTTTTTCCCTTTAAGAGTTACATTAAACTAAACCTAGGGTAGCTTGACTCTTCACCCTCTCCACACGGAAAGACGGTATTCCGCCATACCCGCGTAACACCTAATCTTCCAACTACCATCAGTGCTAAACCAAACCTCCTAGGGACTCACCTAGGCTATACGATAATCAAGATTACACGTAATTTACTTTTTCATCCAAATGCCACCATTTATTTATCGGGGGTCTATCCTAACAAGATTTGCCTAAATCCAAAATATTGGAATTTTTCTTATAAATCCGATAACTTATTTATTTATTCTTAAGGGTCTAATATCATCATTTTGAACATGAGGTATAACATTCTAGTTGATTCTAGCTATCAAAAAATTAAGGTAAATAATAGTAGGCCTAAATATCAAGTTTTCAAAGTTTGATAGTTTTACAATGATTTTCAAGGGCCTAAACTTATTTAATCATTATTTCAGTTATTTCAAGCTTAATGAATAAACTACCTTAATTTGTCCTCCAAATAATTCAAATAAAATACAGGGTGCTGGTTTTATCATGAAAATAATTTTGACAGAATCCCATAATTTTCTTGCTGGTAATTAAATCATAATAAATCAAATACTAAATTACAATCTAACATGCTTTGTGAATGAAGTGTTATAACAGTAACTCTAAAAATTCCCAAATAATTCCCAGTGATATAAAAGGGCCTAAAAAACTTAAGTTCCAACTATCATAATTTTCCAGCAATTGTACAAGCCCTAATTTATTTTTATGCTCAAAAGCCCATATTAAAACATTGTGAATGAACCTCTAAAATTTCTCAACATAAAATTCTATAAAAATTTAGGGATCAATGTTCTACTAGTCAAGATCTAAATCCAGAATTTTAACTGATTATAATTAATTTAAAACTTCCAAATAATTGAAACAACAAATCGAGCTAATAATCATTTAACACATGAAGTATAATATTTATTAATCATAAAATTCCAGGAAAATTACCATAAGTCTAAAACATTCTAAAACTCCCTCCTCCCGAGTTTCATAATTTTTGGATTAGATTTAGTGCTTAAAATAACTAAATTACATTTTTATTCTAATCCAAAATCTCAACTTTTGAGGTACCTAATTACCTCCAATTCCTCCACTATTTCAACCAGAGGGTTTTCCTCATATCATCCCCCCTCTCCTCCAAATTTCAAGGGCATACAAGAGCTTTTGCTCCTATGTCCTTCACAAACCTCAAACTCCCACCCACTGGATTTGAGCCAATCTCTTAGGGTAAAATCCACCCTAATCCACACCATGTTACCCAAGAGGGTAGACATAGACTCAACAAATCAGTGGCCACAACATCAGCCTCTTTTGAGGAGATTTGTCCACTCCATTTAAAACTCTTAGTGCACTTTTTACTAAAAGATGTCTCACTAATGCCTAGTTAAGGGTAGAAGGTTTCCCACCCAAAACTCCTCCAAATCAGTTGGAATTTTGTACAGACCTAGGTTTAATAGCCAGAGACCACTCACCAAAATTTGGGAGGGTTTGGAGGTCATTTGACCACTAAAATAAATTCCTCTAAGTTTATTAAATTAAAACAAAAACTTTAGGCAAAGTATCTCCAAAAATTCCCATTTTTGGTCTGCCTTTAGGTATTGCTAAGGTTAACCCCCTGCCCAAATTTCAGGTCATTTGGACAAGGGACGAAAAGTGGGCATCCATTTTAATTTCTGCCAAACTCTAGGTACAGCCCCCACTAAGACGGGTGCTGCGGCCGAACCGCTTAACCAAACGAGTTGAAACCAATTTTAAATTAATCTAGACTCGAAGGGCTACAACTTTCGTGACTGGTCATTTTTCCTAAAACGGCCTCTAAGCGCCTCATTTCGCAGCCTCAACATATACTCAGATAATATATCTTTCCTCTATGTATTATACACTTAATTTATAAATTATAAAATTGATTCTACTGTTCATCTTCTACATGAACCCGAAACCAGACTCAGAAAACCATTTTTCCTGTAACCCTTCCGTGATCCATCGCCGGCAGTTCGGTCACTTCCCTGGCCAGCCACCACCACCACCTCCTCCGTTGAGGCGATGGCTAGCGGTCGGCGGTGGTTTGGCCGCCGGAGGTGGCGGTTTCCGGCGAACTCAAGAATACATTTTTCATGGTTTTCCATGAAAACGAGAGATGGGCCCGGCTCCGTTGAGCGCGAACTTCCTTTCTAAGAATCCTAAGATCTACCCATGAAAGAGAAGAAGCAGAGGAGGACCTTGTTCGCGGTTTGGAGGCGAGATGAACGACGGGGTGCCATGGCGTAGTGGTGGCGTAGCCGAACTTCTCCTACAGCAAGAACGAAGATCTGATCCGTTTGATTGAGCGTGTAAACTTCTCCTCTTGCTCCAAGTGGACTTTTATAAGTCAGCAAGTGGGGAGGTGAAAGGGTAAAGCCTTAATGGTCATGAAGGCTCCCCTTAATAATCTTTCGGTTACAGTGAAGGGATAGGAAACAGTGGAAGATGAACAGGTGTTTGCTAGGTCGATTCCTATTGGACCAACATTTCCTCCTTTATTGTATAATTACAGAAGGAAAAACAGCCCGTAATTACTCCTGGTGTAACTCCCACACCAGCAATTATTACCACGCGTGTTAGGATAATTTTAGGCCTGAACCGTCGTTTCGGCCAATGTCACGGGCGTGACACTTAGGTCACGGGCGTGACAGGCCCGGGTGACAATTCTGAGGTCGACGATCTTCGAACTGAGATCGACGGTCGTCGAAGGGTGGTCACGCCCTATGTCACGGGCGTGACACCTAGGTCACGGGCGTGACAGGCCCGAACGGCAATTCTGAGGTCGACGATCGTCGAACTGAGATCGACGGTCGTCGAAGGGTGGTCACGCCCTAGGTCTCGGGCGTGACACCTAAGTCACGGGCGTGACAGGCCCGAGTCTCAATTTCGACGATCTCCTTACGGAGATCGACGATCGTCGAAGGAGTCACGCCCTAGGTCACGGGCGTGACACCTTGGTCACGAGCATGACATGCCCGGGCTGCAAGTTCGACGATCGTCTCACGGAGATCGACGATCGTCGAAGGAGTCACGCCCTAGGTCACGGGCGTGACACCTTGGTCACGGGCGTGACATGCCCGGGCTGCAAGTTCGACGATCGTCTCACGGAGATCGACGATCGTCGAAGTAGTCACGCCCTAAGTCACAGGCGTGACGGGTCGGTCACGGGCGTGACCAACCCGTGACCCGAAATCTCGATCGATTTATTTCAATTTTTGGGCTTCCTAGGGTTCTGTCACGATCAACCGACTCCTAGGGGTCTAGCCGGAAATGAGATGTTACACCATCTCAGATGCGCGTTCGCTAAGAACATGGTGCCTCTGGTGGTTGGATCTCTGAGCCTCCTCTATCTGGGTCCTTTTCTACTGATGAGAAGATAACCCTCTGCTGCATGATGCAGGTATTATCATCTAAGCACAATCCTGATTCATCCTCGTCATTTGCCCATTCAGGTAGTGATGCATCCACTGACGCATCCAAATGTACGTGACGCCACCATGCGTCATGGATCTTTTTAATATTATGCTTTTACTTATTGTCATGTATTTCTTTTCCCGTGCACCTACGTTATTTGAAATCGTTCGGCTCATCGGTTTGACCGCCGGGTGAGACCCTAAATAAATAGTCTGGTAGTTTAGGATACTCTGGACGGGAAATGCAAGCTTAAATTATTTATGTACGCATAAATTTAAATAGATCTAAATATGACAAAAGTTAAATAGCCAAGTTTTTTTATATTTCTACATTAGGCAAAAATAAAACAAATCAGGAAGGAGACAATAGATGGAAAATTATATGTGGGTATTAAAATTGGAAGGGATTAATTGGACAGTGACTCGTATGCTATTAATAACGCCATTGAGAAAAAGAACAGCAGCCCGGGTAAAACAGAGGAACGGAAAATCTTCCATCCCTCTGAGATATCGGTGACAACCTTCCACGCATCCCTGTTCTCACCTCCAAATATTCGTGCCCACCTTCTCTAGCCCCGGCAACGTCAGAAGATCCACGACCTCCTCCCGGGGGCACTTCCATTTGCAAGTCTCCGCCGACAGCAATCCGCCTCCAGCACTGTTAAAATTACCCAGCACTAACTTCCCTGTTGGGTCGTCATCGACCCCTCTTTCAACTTGTGCGGTGCTCCCGATTGGCGTCGACGACGACTTAATATTTCCGTCAATCGACCGACGGCTACCACTCTCCTTGTGCGTTGAGCGCTGACTGGACTTGGAGCGGATCGCCTCCTCTGCGCCCTTTCTTGTTCGTCTGTTGACGTCGACTACGGCTCCAAGCTCCGTCAACCGGCCAACGATGGCGTGAAAAACTCTGGGTGGACCTCGCCTTTGTGGAATTCTACACTACTCACTTGCTCCACTTATTAGATTAAATTTATGCGAACAACTTAAATAATTTTGAGCTTGGCTTCGAACGTTCTCACTACTTTAAATTCTGTTATTTCATAAACTGTTATTGAGGATTTACGTGTGCTTGTACGGATCTCACTTTAATTCAATATGTTAACGCTTAGTAGTCTAATCTCAAACAATATTACGGCCTTATCAAAGTCTAAGCGACGATTATGATTTGCGCGCGAAAATTCATTTTGGCCCGCTCGACCTTTTTTCAAAATTAAATCGGTCACTTAAAGTCGCGTATTTTTGAATCCCTAATTTTAGGTTACATCAGTATGATATCAAAGGTAGGTTGACTCTCTCTTATCGCGAGTCAACGATCCATGTTTTCAAAAAAAAATTGTTTTATTAAATGCCTTTTTAATTTAAAATTGTGGTTTGATTTTAAATCTTTAATTTAAAATTAAAAAAAAGGATCTTTTCTAACATACTCGGGTAATCCCTCATTTTAAATAAATAAAGAAAAAAAAGAATTTTAAGTTTTCATTTTCTTAAAATAGATTCAAGTTTTTCTAAAAAAAATTTAACTTCCACTTATTTAAAATGGAAAATCATGTGAGAAAATAGAAGACAATGTCACCTCTTTGAGTGTACAAATTCAAAATCTAACTAAATCAATTGAAGCGTTAAGTGTTAACCTCCAGTGTCAATGAGAATCAGAGAAATATAGGTCAAGTGCTCATTGGATTACGTGTGAGCGTTAATGCTTTAGAGGCCAACCAACACCTAGGACTAATCCACCGCCACAAGTCGAGCACTATCCAAATCATAGGAACTTGGAACTAGAAAACTCGAGTCCACGGCCTTTTGAACCAGTAGTCCACAACATAAGAGTGCTGCCTCATTGGGATTTAGGGATAAGATTAGATGTCGGCGGTTTTGAGGGACGGTTAGAGCCCGAGGGTTGCTTAGATTGGTGTGATAGGATGGATCGCTTCTGGTTTGAAAGCAATTGCCTTCAGCTAGGCAGGCAGAGTATGTCATCATTAGGCTAAAAGAATCTGCTTTAGTTTAGCGAGGGCAGTTAGATCGCTCTAGATTCAATTTATGGTTGCCTCTCATCACAACATAGAATGAATTCAGGGCTCAACATTGGTACGTTCCCCATGATTATCTTCAAACTCTATTTCGTAGATTCTATAATTTAAGACAAGAGAAATCATCGGTAGACGAGTACACTAATGATTTCCTTGTCCTACAATCGAGATTAGACCTTTGTGAGGATAATGATATGACTGTATCCCGTTATCTAAATGGGTTACGTTATTCCATTCGGGATCAGTTAGAGTTGCACGACTATCGCGATTTAGGGAAAGTCTCTAGTAGAGCTTGTAGAGTGGAGTCCTTACCGAAGTAGACATCCGGAGTTAGGTCTACTGATAGATCTACATCGAGCGTCGCCACTACCACCACTGCTAGAATATCAAATTCCCCATACCCTCCCATCACTGTCAGGACTCCACCCATTATTCCCTCTAAGGGAAGGGAGATTATTGGGGCTAAGCCCAACACTGGAGTATCCTGATGCTTCAAGTGCATGGAGCCGGGGCACAAATCGTTTAAGTGTCTGCGACGTCACTTTGTCGTTGTTATTGATTTCACTGATGAACAAGAGCTTGAGTATGGAATTTATGTCAATGAATCTCATCCTAGATCTGAGCCTGAGCACGAGTCTGAGAATGTCGTAGAAGTGAGGTGAGCACGCTGAGCACTTAGTCTGCGTCTTGCGTTATAGTCTAATTACCCCTAGCAAGTCTACTGAGGATGACCATAAGAGACACCAAATTCTTTGCATAACTGCACGTATTCAGAGACAATTATGTTTCATTATCATCGATAGTGGCAGTACAAACAACTTTGTTTCACAACGTATGGTCGACATATTAGGGCTTGAGATGAACCCTTTGGAACAATCTTATAGCTTATCGGGAGTCAATAATCATTTGGCTATGCCCGTTACACAATACTATCTCGTAGGGTTTTCTATAGGGAACACATATTCAGATATAGTGTTATGTCATGTCATCGTCATGGATGTCTGTCATATCCTCTTAGGGAAATATTGGTAGTACGACCGACATGTCATACACGAAGGCACGAGGAATGCTCATCCATTGAGCACAAGGGACACAAGATTGTTCATCTTTGCCAGAAGAACTGTCTTGTTCCTCAGGCACAAGAGAGGACCCCTCTGTCTTCTAGTTCACTTTTAGTTCACTCCACCACAATACTATTTATCTCACATTCACTTGAACTCCCACCCCATAAGGATAACCATGATCTATATGTGTCCCTCGCTCCACTTGACCTAGGCTTGATCTCACATATATTGGTAATTGATGTGTCACCTATTATATCTCGTTTTTCTCATACTATGTCTAATGTCACTTATCTCACACACCTCACTTTGTAGACATTATATTTAGAGATCACACAATTATTTCACCACATTATCATTCAGGTATAGCAGAACTTGTGAAGTTGCAACAAAATGTTAAAAAAAATTTGTCATATTTTTGAAACATGATATGGGGTCGAAAAGGAACCAAACTCGAGTTTAGTAACGTTTATCACTCTCTGGGTGATAGACAGGTCGAGTTTGTTAATAAAAGTCTGAGGGGCCTACTTAAGTACTTAACATGGGCGAATGTAAAACAATGCAATCTGACACTTCCACAAGCACATTTCACATATAATAATTCTAAAAATTGTTTCCCTAATAAATCTCCTTTCGAGATTATCTGAGTTTTTGTTACCCCACATACTTGGTCGTCATCCCCTCTCATTCCATAAATGTATTTCATTCGGTACACAAGCTTATATTAATTATTTAAAAACATTGCATAAATTTATTTCAAAAAATTTGTGAGCAAACTTTGAACATTATAAACTCACGATCGGTCATTATCGCCATGAATTGTACTTTTCAAAAGGAGATTTTGTTTATTGCAGCAGGTTTGGCCCATTCCAAGTTCAGAAGCGCATCGAGGCACCTGTCAAGGCCCCAGACATACCACCTGACTTGGCCCCAGCGACGATGTCAGACATCTCTATTGTCAGTTGAGAGAACTAAGTTGTCAACCTAAATCACCTAGAGGGGGGTGAATAGGTGAGATGTGCGTCAAATGCGGAATAAAAAATTTAATACAGCACAGATAAGTAATCAAGCAATCACACATACGACAAGAGATTTATAGTGGTTCCCCAATCTTGGGTACGTCCACTTTCCTCACCAATCTAGCAAATCACTAGACTCGGCTACTCCACTATTTCGGATTGCAAACCAATCCTACACCTCGGAACCACGTTCCTACAAAACTCGATCCAAATGCATCTATACTCGGAAGATAAAACTTCCTACCACTCGGATATAAATCTCCTACAATAAAATTGTTTGAATAGAAAACACAAACAACAAATAACACAGATCTGGATCTTTGACTTTATCTTCTTCTTTGAGAATTTTCAGCTTGGACAGAAATAATTGAGGAAGACTTGAAAGAGATCCACAGATCTGAAATCTGGAATCACCACGATCGAGAAAATAATTCAGAGATCGATGAAGCACGGAGAGATCGGATGATTCTTCTTGATTCTGGATCGCTAGAATATTTGAGATCTACAGCAGCGGCCGATAGAAGACGATCCAGAGCTTCTTCCGAAAACGGTAATGGCGGCGACGGGAAAATAGGGTTTTCAGAATCTTTCTCTTTCTTAAAATAATCTCTGTAATAGCTTTTTTGTTAATTAGTCAAATCTGAAAGGACCTATTTATAAGCGATCTCCAACGGTCATAAACATAATTAAGGATGACATGTGGACCAATCAGAAAAGATTAATTCAAAATACACGAAGAATCTGGACTTAGAGAAATTCAGGAATTTCGAACAGATATACTCGAGAGAGAGGGGGCATACTCGAGTATAAGAGGTTACATACTCGAGTAGATAAGAGGGATATACTCCAGTATAAAGACTTTGAAAAAATTCTCAGATAAAATTTGAAGAGCTACTCGAGTATAAGAGTTGGAAATACTCGAGTACGGGGAAGATAGACTACTCGAGTATCTTAGGAAAACTACTCGAGTAACTACAAACCTCCTCGAGTATGAAAATCAATCTACTCGAGTACAGAGTCACTTACTCGATTATATCAGGGAACTACTCGAGTATATGGACTTAGAAACTTTCTGAGATGAGAAGTCCAGATCTACTCGAGTACAAACAGAACACTTACTCGAGTAACTTGAGAACTACTCGAGTATGTAATCCAATCTACTCGAGTACTAAGTCACTTACTCGAGTATATAGAAGATACTACTCGAGTATGTGGACTTAGAAAATTTCTTCTGAGATAGTCTTCAATACTCCAGAGTCCATCAGTCCAAATGCATGTATATGAAGTATATCCCAATAGAGAGGCTATACATGAGCCAACACCTTGGATCACACAATGAGGAATTATATTGTATGCTCCTGTGTTTGGTGCCCATTATAGACTGACATTGGTCTACACTTGGCAATAAGATCCTGCATGCATACAACTCAAACACAATATCAAATACACCTTAATTCATCTTAGTTCAAGGTCTGACTTCCTACAAATCTGAGGTATTGTGGAGACAAATCCCAACAATCTCCCCCTATTTGTAGAAGTCAGCACCTTCTACACTAAGGTGAATTACTTAGAGTAAAAAGAACAAAGAAACATATACTAATGAAAAAAGAAAATGAAGCAGGAAAATAATAAGGACAACCATAATTAGAATCATATATATAGAAATGTTTTCAAAAGATTAGTTGTTCATATCCACATCCTCATTCACTCAAGAAGGGGTTCCTCTATGCAATCTTTCTCTCTTAAGCTCTTGCCTCTCCAGATAGCTGAAAGGTTTGGGAAAATAGGTCCTAGGCCTTGGAGGAGCAGCTGGATTGTTAAATCCCCAATTTCTGTCATGCAATCTGATTTTGATTTGAGATACATCATACGCTTTCCATTCTGAGTAGCTATAGAACTGATCTTTATACTCACCAAAATCTGTTACCAACTTCAATGTATCAAAAATAAGGGACTTGGAGGTAGGACTCCAAACCTCTGCATGAACAACTTCTGATCTACTTCCTGAAGCTGGGGCAGGCTCTCTCCTTGGTGCCGAACGGCTAGCAGAAGCGTCGTCACCATATTTCCTTTTCTTTCTAGGAGCACCCTGATCAGAGTGTCCCTGAGAGCTTGGAGGAATATCATCTTACCACACATCAGCATAAGAGAGAGGAGGCTCAGTCATGTCACCAGTAGGTCTGGGTGAGAAGGCTGATACACCCTCTGGAATGTTAGCATGAGCTGGAGCACCTGAGGTAGGATGTTCTTCAAGAGGATCTAGGGACTTTGGAATAATGGTAGGGTCCAGTTGGAAATTTGGGAAGTTCTGATTATGTACCCATACAGCAGTATCATAAATATAGAATTTTACAGATTGAAGCTGAGCTAGGATGTCTGCTTTCATTTCTTTGACTAGACCATCCACAGATGCTTGAGATTGGGCAGATTTTTTTTCAACTTGTTCTTTGACTATCTTCTCCCCCTTGCTGATTTCTACTGATAGTTTGGCAATGGCTTCATCTCTAAATGTTCCAACTTCTTCACAAACTTTCATAACATTTGCAGTAGCATCCTTGTCCAATAGAATCTGATTATGTGCAACTGTTTCAGCTTGATTTCATAGTTCACCTATACTGGTAATAGTATGGTCTATGGCTTTGCCACCCGACTGAAATAATCTTTTTAGCTCATCAGTGTTTGCTTGAATTTCAGCCAAGCCTCTACTCATCTCAGTTTCAAGAGTAGAGACCTTGTTATTCACTGATGCCAGAGAATCATCAAAGTATTTTCTCTGTTCACGGAGCATTTGCTCAATCTTACTTACAATATCTGAGGAGCTGGAGGGAGCTGAGGCTGAGGGAACAGGAGCAGCCCATAGGGGAATTTCAGCAATCAAAACTGAGCTTTCAACTCTCTTGAAGGGTTCTACCACAATAGAATCTTCTGTGTTGATGAATGAAGGAAGACAGAAGTCTAGTGTCCTCAGAGGAGCATCCACATGTTTTTGAGACATGTCATCGTCATCAGACAGTAGAGTATTCTCTGGCTGACCTTTCTCTTCAGCATGAGACTGAGCAGGAGAGGTAGGGGTTATCTTTGCAGGGGAGGGAGAGGGTTCCTTAGCAGGAGACTGATCTTCTGGGATGTGATCCTCAGGCGATAGCACAACTGAATCATCTTGAAACACTTGAGCATCTCATCTGAGTTCATCAATCAGTCTGCCAATATCTTCAGCAGTAGAGAGGAGGTTTTCTTGAGCTTGAACCTCTGAGAGAAGGACTCCTGGAAGAGGAGAAAGAGGAGGAATAGGATATATGATCTGATCTTGCTGAGAGGGGGCTTCTGAAGCTTGGTGCTGAAGGCTAGATGAGGTAGGCTCCCCCTCAACTATTGCACCCGAGGTGGTAATAGTGTGATGTAGAGGAGGAGAGGGAATCCTGTCATCTGAGACAAGGGGCTCTCTGGGGTTATCTTCTGTGTTAACAGCTGCTTTTGAGGCTTGAGCAGTGTTTTGGAGCTTGATTTCATATCTTTGAATTGAGAGGATGAATACTTTCTTCATATGATGGAGAGGAGTGCCTTTAGATAAATCAAAAGATGTAGGATTAATTTCATAGAGGAGGAGTGAGATAATCCTAGCATAGCTTGGGTGTTTCACACTTTCTCTGATTTTGTCCAGTATCATCATTCCAAACTGGAATTTCTTCCGGCAGACTATGGCTTGCATAATGTCAAAAAGATTAAGGGAAATGTCTCTGATGGAATAAGTTTTGCATAAAAGAACTTTGACAATTACATCCACAAGGAATTTGCCTACGGAATTGAAGTCTGCTCTTGTAAGATTAATGGCCTCTGGTTCAAATCCACAGAGTAAACAAGTTCTGTCGGAATCCTCAGGACTCAGGTCATCTTCTTCATCTAACACTGGCAAACGTAATAGAGTGGCTAAGGAGGTTTTGTCTAGATGGATTTTGATCCCACTTACCTTGGATTTTAGAACTGTACCATTGCGCTTGACTTTCAGATTTTTGTAGAATTCTTCAACTGCAGGGAGAATGATTTTGCACGGAGTCTGGAGGATGAAAGTGAGCCCAACGGTGTCGAACAGGATCAATAGGTTGCGGAAATCATCGGAGATATCGGCTATTCCTTCAGGAGCGAGTTCTGAGCCGATTCCGATCTTGGATGACGGAGCCATCTGTGATTCTGTAGAATGGGAAGACAGAGAAGACGGAGCTCTGCGGGTTCTGGAAGTTGAATCGTCGACGGCTACTCGAGAGAATGAGTGTGGAATGGATTTCCGATTTTTCTCTATATATATAACCCTAATTAGGTTTAAGGAGGAGTGATTAAGATTAAATCATACCTGCGACGGAGTGGCAAAAACCTCGGTGCGAATAGAGAAAAATGAAATTTTCAAAGTACATGAATTTCCGTATACTCGAGTATATTTTGTCATACACGAGTATGTATTGGAACATACACGAGTGGTTCGAGGACATACACGAGTAGATAACCAAGTACTCGAGTAGTTCCTGAAGTACTCGAGCATGTTTACCAAGTACTCGAGTATGTAAATTTTTACTCGAGTATATATATATATATATTTTGACTCGAGTATGTGACTCCACTTACTCGAGTATATCACTTTGAAAATCATTTTTCTTGGGAGAAATGTTACCTTCACCGATTTCTGCAACTCTGAGCCCTTGAGAGAATCCACCATCACTATTCCTCTTTGTTGAGCATCCCGAGTTCCGTTTTGAAAAACGAAAACTTGGTCTCCTCCAGCGGTTTGGTGAATATATCTGCAACTTGCCTGTCTGTGGAGACATATTGTAAATCTATGTCTTCATTCTCCACATGCTCCTTGATGAAGTGATATCGAAGCTCTATGTGCTTTGTGTGGCTGTGGGAGACTGGGTTGTTTGCGATCGCTATTGCGCTAGACGAGTCACAAAACAGAGGAACGTTCTGGAGCTTCATGTTTTAGTCTTCAAATTGATTCTTGATCCATAGAAGCTGTGCACAACAGCTGCCTGCAGAAATATATTCTGATTCAGCCGTTGAGATGGCTACACAGTTCTGCTTCTTACTGCTCCAGGAAATAAGTCTCCTTCCGAGGAATTGACAAGTCCCAGAAGTGCTTTTCCTGTCGTCTTTGCTTCCTGCAAAATCTGCATCTGAAAATCCAATCAGTTCACTATCATTACTTCTTGGGTACTATAAGCCAAGATTTGGTGTACCTTTGAGGTATCTCAAGATTCGCTTTGCAGCAATGTAGTGAGATTCCTTAGAGTTCACCTGGAATCTAGCGCAAACACATGTTGAAAACATTATATCTGGTTTACTGGCGGTAAGGTAGAGCAAGGACCCAATTATGCTTCTATATTTGGTTTCATCAAAATGTTTCCCTTTCTAATCCTTGTCCAGAGACATAGCTGAGGTCATTAGAGTACTCATAGAGGTTGCATTCTCCATTCCGAATTTCTTTAGTAGCTCTTTGGTGAACTTGGTCTGTGAGATGAAAATTCCATTCTCAGATTGTTTCACCTGAAGCCCTAAGAAATACTTCAGCTCTCGCATACTGCTCATTTCAAACTTCCCTTGCATAAGTTTAGAAAACTTCCTGCAGAGGTTGTTATCTGTAGAGCCAAAAATAATGTCATCGACATAGATTTGTACTAGCAAAATCTTGCTTTTTATTTCCCTAAGAAATAATGTCTTGTCTATCTTTCCTCTTGTGAACTTGTTCTCAAGAAGAAAGGTATACAGCGTCTCATACCAAGCTCGAGGAGCTTGTTTAAGACCATATAAGGCTTTCTGCAGTAAATAAACATGATTAGGAAAAGTTGAGTCAACGAAACCTGGCGGTTGCTCTACATACACTTCTTCCTTTATGTCACCATTCAGGAAGACGGACTTTACATCCATCTGATAGACGGTAAAGCCCTTGAGTGCAGCGTATGCAAGGAATAACCTGATCGCCTCCAATCTTGCCACTGGAGCATATGTTTGATCGAAATCGATTCCTTCTTCTTGACGATATCCCTTGGCAACAAGTCTGGCTTTGTTCTTTATAATTGTTCCATCTTCGTCCATATTGTTCCGGTAGACCCATTTTGTCCCAATGACGTTCTTACTCTTGGGTCTAGGAACAAGTGTCCAAACTTTGCAGCGTTTGAACTGATTTAGCTCTTCTTCCATGGCTAGAATCCAGGATGCATCGGAGTTGGCTTCCTCAAATTTCTTTGGTTCAACCTGAGAAAGAAAACTTAAATGTAAATTTTCATTAGTTGTACCTCGACGAGTTCTGATGCCATCTCGAGGATCTCCTATGATTTGGTCCAAGGGATGATCATTCAAGTGTCTGAACTCTAGAGTCCTTGCATCTAGGATCTCTTCAGCCACTGGAGTTGCATCTTCAGCTTGGATGAGTTCTTCATCTTGATCATCTACCTCTCCAATAGGGGTTGTAGAGGTGATCTTGATGAACTTTTCATCTTTTTCTTCAGTAGGTTCATCCAAGCTGAGTTCCTTTATCCTTGTACCTGCATCTTCAATAAGCACACTAGAAGAGTTGCTTTGCAGCAGACTCGTCTCATCAAATACAATGTGTATCGACTCTTCTACCACCAGAGTTTTTCTATTAAATACTCTATAGGCCTTACTATGACTACTATAACCTACAAAAATACCTTCAAAGCTTTTCTCGATGAACTTGGTAGTGTGATACTTGCCGTTGTTAAGCACGAAACACTTGCAGCCAAAGATCTTAAAATATGAGATGGTTGGTTTCCTTCCTTTTAAAAGTTCGTAAGGAGTCTTATCATGATTCTTGTTGATGAGTGCTCGATTTTGCACGTGACAAGCGGTGTTGACGGCTTCAGCCCAGAAGTACTCTGAAAGTGAGGCATCACTCAACATAGTCCGACAAGCCTCTATGAGTGTTCTGTTCCTTCTCTCAGCTACTCCATTTTGCTGTGGAGTGCGAGGAGAGGAGAACTCATGAAAGATGCCTTGACTTTCACAATATTCTGTCATGGCTCCATACTTGAATTCCGTTCCATTGCCACTTCTGATTTTAACTACGGAACAGTTGTATTCATTATGGACTTGCCTGACAAAATTAGTGAAAGTGCTGAAGGTATCTGACTTGTGTTTCAGAAAGAACACCCACGCAAAGCGCGAGTAATCATCCACAATAACCAATGTATATTCCTTACCTCCCAAACTTCTAACTTGCAGTGGACCAAACAAGTCCATATGGAGAAGCTGTAAGCTTCTATCAGAATCCTTGCCTATAATACTTTTAAATGAACTCCTTGTTTGTTTGCCTTTGATACAGGTATGACAAGGGCTGTCCGTAACGCACTTGACATTAGGGGCATCACGCACTAAGTTTTGAGAGAATAGTTTATTAATGGTTTTAAAGTTAATATGTGCTAGTCTCTTGTGTCATTGGTCAGTAAAAGATGCACTACTTTTTGCAAAAAGACATACTGGTGTAGAAGTGTCAATACAAATGAAATTTAAACAGAAAATATTTCTGCTTCGAGTGCCTGATAAAATAGTTTCCATGTTGTCAACCGATTTTATCAAACACTTGTCAGCATGAAATTCAACCACGTATCCTTTGTCGCATAGTTGGCTTATACTGATGAGATTGTGTTGTAATCCCTCCACATAAGCTACATCCGAAAAGGATACGCTACCGTTAGTAATCATACCGTAGCCTTTAGTTATTCCTCGATCTGAACCTCCAAAGATGACCATTGGTCCGTTGCAGACTGAGGTGAAATTCTGGAGTAGGCTCCTTGTCCCGGTCATATGCCGAGAACATCCATTGTCCAAGTACCAGATTGGCATTTTGGTGGCCTTTGGACATACCTGCAATTACAATCACTTAGCCTTAGGAACCCAAACACGTTTGGGTCCTTGGTCTCGAGTTAGAATACTCCCCCTACGAATATTAACCTCATGAGTGGTCATTCTCACATTGCCAACTTGAGGGGTTGCAGCATTTCTAGGATTGAACCAACAATCGATGCCAAAATGACCAATTTTGCCACAACACCAACAGTCGAACCTGTTGTAACTTTGCCTTCCAAACTCCTGCTTGACCTTCCTAGGTGGAGGTCCAGCCGGGGTAGCATTGTTGGAGGAAGAAGCTTCATGATGATGGCAGCTACATGAAGTCTTCTCCTTCATAGGCTTTTCCACAACAGGTTTTACCTTTGGTGTCTTCTTGATGTTATGACCATGAGCATATGGTCCATAGCTCTGAAGTGGAATCTCTTCATAAGGTGCCTTGAAGACACTTTCGCCAAAGTTACGAGGGCGAGTCCAACCTTGGTACCTTGACTTGGGCGTCTCCGGGATTGTCCTAGAGAGGTGTCCATAGGTGGACTCATAGTCGAATTCGTTCGTAGGAAAGATAACTTTCTTGAACGATACTGGCTCCAAAGGAGCTTTCCCTTTTTCTTCAGCTAGAGCCTTCTTGGCAGCCCTATTCTTTCTCTTGGCCTTGTTTCTCCTAGAGGATTTACTAGGAGCGGCAACATGGCCTAGTCCAGCTCCTTTGGCCTTAGCTGAGAATTCAGCAATGAGTGGAAGAACTGTCTTAGGCTTAGAGAAACTTTCAACAAGCTTCTTCTCAGCCTCGAGTTGTTTTTCCAACTCTTTGATGATTTCATCTTTAAGGTCAAAGTGCTTGAGAGCTTGATTGTATTCTTCCATAGCAAAATTGAAGTTCTCTTGAAGAGAGTCAATCTTAACGACTTCTTCTCTCAAGCTGCTCTCAATAGCCTGTAGAGATTTTATCTCTTTGGCTTGAGTTTTCACGACTCGGCGACATTTTTCGTAAGCCGTGAGTAACTCCTTATATTGTCCCATGAGTTCAGATTCATTCTCAGAGGGATAGCCCTCTTGCTCATTATCATCATCAGATTCAGAAAGAGGAGTGTGAGATTTTACCTCCCCAGTGAACTGGGGGACTTGTTCATCATCAGTTAGAGCCATTAGCCCAAAGTAGGCTTCTTCCTCTTCTGCACTTGACTCAGATGAGTCAGAGTCACTGAGGGTTTTGCCCTTCTTGGCTAGCAGGCTCTTTTCAGTCCTCTTTTTGGTGTAGGACTTCTTCTCTTCTCTTTTGCCACCCTCCTTCTTCTTGTGGGGGCAATCCGCAATGACGTGACCTGGCTTATTATAGCAATAACAGACAAAGTCAGTCGAATGATGTTTGTTCGGTTTAGAACCATACCTGTCGTGACTGCTTGAGCCTTTTCTTTAACGATCACCATCATTGCGTGATCCTCTATAGGAGGCATCCTTGCCTTTCCATTGTTTCTTTTTGTTCAGGAATTTCTTGAACTGTCTTGAGAGTAGAGAGAACTCTCCATCAGATAGCTCTGAGTCAGAGGAGCTTGTCTCAGATGATTCTTCTTCATCAGCTACAGGAGCTGGGGCAGGAGAGCTAGCCTTTGTCTTCCTTGAGCTATCTGCCTTCAGAGCGACAAACTTCTCCTTGGAAGCAGACCTGCTCATCTCTTCTTCAGCTTTTCTTGAGTTGATTTGAAGCTCGTAAGACATAAGCTTTCCGAACAGATTCTGCGGGTCCGTCTCGGCTAACCTTCCGAACTCCCGAATGGCGCATACCTTATTATCCCATTCCTTGGTCAGGGATCTTAAGAATTTGTCATTCAGTTCCCCATTGGTGAAGACTCGGCAATAAACTCTTAGGCCGTTGACTATCTTGAAAAAGTTCTCAAAGGTATCAGCTATGGCTTCCTTGTGACCTTGCCTGAAGGCTTCATACTTCTGATTTAGAAGGGATCTCTGATCATCCCTAACTTCTTCAGTGCCTTCCATCAGAGTCACCAGGGATTGTCACATCTCCTTGGCAGACTGGCAATGAATCGGATTTTGCAGCATCGAGTCATCGACTGCACTTGCTATAATATTTTTAGCTTTCTTGTCCAGAGAGACAAGTGCAATCTCGTCCTTATCCAAATCCATCAACTTCTTTGGGATCTTTTTGGTTTGATATATTGTGGATGCAGTCATAGGAATATACAGACCTTCTTCAACAATCATGAAGATCCGAGGATCCACAGCTTCCATGAAGAACTTAACTCTTTCCTTCCACATAGGAAAATTGTTCTTGGTGCAGATAGGGAGCTTAGCAAAATCCTTGGTCTTACTCATGCTTGATACTTCTCTAGAGACACTTGGGAAGGATTAGATCAAGGTGTTAACCTTTTAACGATCAACCTCCCTCTGATACCAATTGAGAGAACTAAGTTGTCAATCTAAATCACCTAAAGGGGGGTGAATAGGTTAGATGTGCATCAAATGCGGAATAAAAAATTTAACACAGCACAGATAAGTAATCAAGCAATCACACAGACGACAAAAGATTTATAGTGGTTCCCCAATCTTGGGTACGTCCACTTTCCTCACTGATCTAGCAAATTACTAGACTCGGCTACTCCACTATCTCGGATTGCAAACCAATCCTACACCTCGGAACCACGTTCCTACAAAACTCGATCCAAATGGATCTACACTCGGAAGATAAAACTTCCTACCACTCGGAAGATAAAACTTCCTACCACTCGGAGATAAATCTCCTATAATAAAATTGTTTGAATAGAAAACACAAACAACAAATAGCACAGATCTGGATCTTTGACTTTATCTTCTTCTTTGAGAATTTTCAGCTTGGACAGAAATAGTTGAGGAAGGCTTGAAAGAGATCCACGGATCTGAAATATGGAATCACCACGATCGAGAAAATAATTCAGAGATCGATGAAGCACGGAGAGATCGGATGATTCTTCTTGATTCTGGATCGCTAGAATATTTGAGATCTACAACAGCGGCCAATAGAAGACTATCCAGAGCTTCTTCCGAAAATGGTAATGGCGGCGACGGGAAAATAGGGTTTTCAGAATCTTTCTCTTTCTTAAAATAATCTCTGTAATAGCTTTTTTGTTAATTAGTCAAATCTGAAAGGACCTATTTATAGGCGATCTCCAACGGTCATAAACATAATTAAGGATGACATGTGGACTAATCAGAAAAGATTAATTCAAAATACACGAAGAATCTGGACTTAGAGAAATTCAGGAATTTCGAACAGATATACTCGAGAGAGAGGGGACATACTCGAGTATAGGAGGTTACATACTCGAGTAGATAAGAGAGATATACTCGAGTATAAAGACTTGGAAAAAATTCTCAGATAAAACTTGAAGAGCTACTCGAGTATAAGAGTTAGAAATACTCGAGTACGAGGAAGATAGACTACTCGAGTATCTTAGGAAAACTACTCGAGTAACTACAAACCTACTCGAGTATGAAAATCAATCTACTCGAGTACAGAGTCACTTACTCGAGTATATCAGGGAACTACTCGAGTATATGGACTTAGAAACTTTCTGAGATGAGAAGTCCAGATCTACTCGAGTACAAACAGAACACTTACTCGAGTAACTTGAGAACTACTCGAGTATGTAATCCAATCTACTCGAGTACTAAGTCACTTACTCGAGTATATAGAAGATACTACTCGAGTATGTGGACTTAGAAAATTTCTTCTGAGATAGTCTTCAATACTCCAGAGTCCATCGGTCCAAATGCATGTATATGAAGTGTATCCCAATAGAGAGGCTATACATAAGCCAACACCTTGGATCACACAATGAGGAATTACATTGTATGCTCCTGTGTTTGGTGACCCATTATAGACTGACATTGGTCTACACTTGGCAATAAGATCCTGCATGCATACAACTCAAACACAATATCAAATACACCTTAATTCATCTTAGTTCAAGGTCTGACTTCCTACAAATCTGAAGTATTGTGGAGACAAATCCCAACATCAGTCTTTGCGAATTCTCATCAGGGTCGGCTGACGCATCAAAATGTACATGACATCATCATGCATCATGGACCTTTTTATTATTATGTTTTTTACTTAATGTCTTGTATTCACTTCTCGTACACCTACGTTATTTGAAATTATTCGACTAATTGGTTTGACCACCCGGTGGACTTAAATGACTTGGTAATTTAAGGTGGTTAGGACGGAAAAGACAAGCTTAAATTATATATGGACGCATAAATTTAAATAGATCTAAATATGATAAAAGTTAAAGAGCCAAGTTTTTCTTATATTACTGCATTAGGCAAAAATAAAATAAATCAGGAAAAAGATAATAGATTGAAAATAATATGTGGGTATTAAAATTGGAATGGACAGTGACTAGTCTGATATTAATAACACCATTAAGAAAGGGGACAGCAGCCCAGGTAAAACATAGGACCGGAAAATCTTTCATCCGTCTGAGTTACCGGCGACAACCTTCTATGCCTCCCTGTTCTCACCGCCGAATATGTAACGTCCCAATTCGCGCTAGGCCCCTTGATTGCGTATTTGAGTCAAGGGGGCTGTGGTGAGCCCAATGGGGGTGTGGGTGAACAGGCGCGAACGTATGGGAAATGAGGAAAACAAGGCAAAACGGTGATTTTGGCCGACACGGGTATGGACACGGCCGTGTCCATACCCGTGTGCCTCATGCCAATATTAAGTTTCCAGTCAGAGAGGTACACGGGTATTGGGACACGGGCGTGTCCCTACCCGTGTGCCGAGGACACGGGTCGAGACACGGCCGTGTCTCTACCCGTGTGCCGCAACCCTTACCCGGCGGAAAGATGTTCTGGGATGAACATGGCCCTAAACACGGCAGGCGACACGGCCGTGTCACCTGAACACGGGTAGGAACACGGCCGTGTGCCTACCCGTGTCTGCGGTGTATAAAAAGGAAAAAGTTGTGAAACCCTAGCATTTCATCCCCTTTCTTCAGCCCCGAAATTTCTGAGGGAGTTCTCTTGGCTGGAGGAGGAAGAGCTTGCCGGAGCCATCCTTGGAGGAATCAAAACGCCGCCACCGTCAAGGGAAAAACAATGCCGCCGCGAAGGAGTGCGAGGCTCATGGCCGGCCATGGTGGTACCGCTGGACTTGAGGTGAGCTTCCTCCCCTCTCCCTTGGTGCTAGATCTATAGTTATTTTAGGAGAGACATCGACTCCATAGAGTCTTGATGGCGAGGAGGAGAGTTCTTAGGATAAGCCATGCCTAGGTTTTCTAGGCTTAGTCTCCCTCAACCTGCTCATCATTCAAAGGGGAGATGAGAGGTGTTTTCGTTGAGGGTTTGGCTTTGAAAGGAGAAATAAGGTTGGGTGTGATTTCTGGAGAAGTTTATGCGAGGTCGTTGCAAGGAAGAAGATGAACGGATGCCGTTCATCTCGCCTTAAGATGCGTGCAGAAATCTGATTTCTGCACGCGGCGACCTTCGTGGCCAATTTCGGAGGTGTTCTTGCCAGATCTGGGTGAACGACTCAACACAAAAGTCGTAGCCCTTGAAATTACCTTTCCAACGAGTGGTTGCTAGTTTCCATGCGATACCTGTAGCCACGGGAAAGCTGGTTCGAGTCCGCTGCGTTCGGGAAAATTCCTGTACAGGAAACTGTTTCCTGTACGTATTCGAGTTGAATTTCTGGTATGTTGCGACCAGATCTGGGTGATCGACTCAACACGAAAGTCGTAGCCCTCACGAATACCTTTCCAACGAGTGGTTGTGCGTTGTGATCGGATTCCTGTAGCTCCGGGAATCCCAGTTTTAGTATCGGGCTATCCTATGTTAATGCACTTGTTAATTTATAATGCTAGCACTCTTGCAATGATTGTGATTTGCTCATTTGTTATCTTGCTCCCATATATCTATAATGTTGTTGTTACTATAATTTAGTATGGTTACTCATTTGGTTGTGTAATAAGGAATAACCATGCAATGGTAGAGAAATGGATTGGATGGGAAGGCTAGATATTAGGAGTTGGGATTGGTATAGGATATATTTATACAATTTAGTGTTGAACATATCTATTATGCGTAGTGTTGAGGTGAATTCATTGAATAGGTGGGCGTGAACATGATGAACACTATGTGAAGAGTATTTTGTAACCGTAATCCGAGCCCAAGGGGTTTATTAACAACCGATGCTTAGAGTTGTAGTCTCCTACGGGTAGCATCGAGTGAGTTGTTTTGGGGCATGTGATGTGCGACGATTCATCGTGTCGCGATATTGAGATAATGGTTGTGGCAGGTCTACGGGTTCGCCAGTCGTCACACCGATGGGAGCCAATGGGTAGACCTTGGGCGGTAGGGTTAGATACTTGGTGTCCATAACCCGAGTTCTCCTCCGTGCCATGAGAACGGTTGGGCTTGCACCTCGTGCGTTTCCGAGGTTCCATCCGGTTCGAAATCAAAGGCCAGGTTGGGCTGTGTTCTTGGTGCACATTTACCCAAGACCCCTTCTGAGCCATAGTACGCATGTGAGCTCCGCTGTTGTGTTCTTAGCGTTGAGGCGTACGGGGGCCTAGGATAGGTAGTGTGATACCACCTAGTAGTGGAGACGCCCGCTCCACTGTCGCCGTCTGGCCACGACGGACGACGCCTGAGAGGTTAGCTACCTGCTCGAAAAGTGGGAACTTCAAGTCTGTGTCGACATAGCAACTTGCTTGTGCGTGCGTATGATTCGGTCATTGCATAACATTCATATCATGTCATTCATTGCATACACAAGATCCTCATCGTATAAGTTTGTATGGGCACTCTTATACGATGAGTTACTTTACTGTTAAGCCGATCCTTAACTTATAAGTTTGTATGGGCACTCTTATAAGTTAAGTTACTATTCTGATTACTTATAACTGCTGTCATATATTATTGATATTTGTAGAACTGCTAGTTGTGTAGCGTAGTTTATACTCCACCATATTTACAGTCACCTGCTTGTTTACTTGCTTATATATATATATATATTGTACCTTTGTTCCTTTCTCCGCCCGGTGCCGAGGAGTCGCCGGGGGAGCGGATGTGAAGCCACTTAGTCTTATGACTAACGGTTGCTACGTCTTCCTTTTTAGGAGGAAACCCCGCAGGTAGAGCAGCAACGGACTATGCAGCAGGACAGCCAGGCCCGGATGATAGGACCTGAGGTGGTGGTGCCATCGGCACCGTCAGTGACAGTCGTGAGTGTTTTCATGTAGCCGTTTGGCAAAACATTTCTAGACTCTTGTTCTTTTGTACAAGCCTGTTGTGCTTGTTATCTTCCGCTACTTTTGGACTTTAACTTAGCTGTGAACTGAACTGCTTTTACTTTTCTGTTATGGTTGGGTTGGCATTGCTTATGTGATATGGATTGTAGCCGGCGGAATAGGCGTCTTATGGTAAAGGCTAACCCGTGTGTTAGTGCTACCACAAGGCGGCTATTTCGGGCATAAGACTCCCCTCGTGCCGTGTGTTGTGTTCCGGGAGGGGGGTCTTACAAATGGTATCAGACTTAGCCGATCTTCACCTACAGCAGTCAGGTAACAATGGGCCACTCCCGTTCGATTAGTCGGTTTGGGGACAAACCGACTTAGCGGAAGCAGTGGTGTGCCCATATGTAATTCACACTAAGTTGTCCAACTTTGACATTAGTTTTAGCCAACCTGACCCTAATCTGTACCTTGCATATAGGTCCCAGCGCAGGTGGAGCCGGTTGGGGGCACTCCTACCCCTTCCGTCCCTTCACAATTCCAGCAGTCGGAACTGGGACAAACGCTGTCAGCCATATTGGATGCATTTAAAGCCGAGCAAGCTCCGGTGTAACAACAAGCGCCAGGCTCCAACTTGTTGAGCACCTTCCGTGCCCTGTCCCCTCCTGCCTATCTTGGGACAGAATCGCCGGTGCGCACCGAGGAATGGCTTGATACCGTGCAGGAATTGATGGCTGGCATAAGATGTCCGAACAGCATGGCGGTGACATTGGTAGTGACGCTGCTAGAGCAGCACGCCAAAAGGTGGTGGAAGTCCCTCATGGGCTCCACCTTCCAAGGGCGGTTGTACACGGACATCAGTTGGAACGAGTTCACCGAGGCTTTTCTGGATCACTTCATCCCTTCTTCTGCTCGGGATGAACTTGAAGAAAGATTTCTGCAGCTGAAGCAGGGATCGAAATCGGTAACAGAGTACCAGAGGGAGTTCCAACACCTCGCTAGGTTTGCCGATTCCTATGATTTGGACGATAGAGGCCACGCGAGGCGCTTCTACAAAGGATTAAGGGACCCCCTGAGGCAGGCCCTTTTGTTTATAGCCGATGCAAGCCTGGCAGAAATCATCGACATGGCAAAGAGACTGGAGGCGGACCACATGGGATGTGGCAAGAGACCTGCGGAAGGAGTAATTGAAGTCGGCCCTAGTAATAGAAGGCGGAATGATCATGGCAGAGGAAGGGGAAACCACAGAGGCGGTCGGTGGGTCAACCGGAACTATCGGGTGGAGTACCCAATTCCGCAATTACCTCCACCACCGCAGCAGCAACATTATCAACAACCTGGGGGCCGACGTGAGGTGATATGTTTTGAGTGCAACCAACCGGGGCATGTCCGACGAGTTTGCCCGCGACTGATCGGGGGTGCTCCTATTGCTCCCCCTCCAGTAGCTCCACGGGGGCGAGGGCACATGCATGGCCGAGGAAGAGGACCACCAGAGAGAAATCAAGGACATGCACGGGAGCATGTATTCGCATTGGATATGACTCAGGAGAGAAATCCGCAGGAAGTCATCACCGGTACGTGCAAAATTTATTAATATTATATGCCTTGTTAGATTTACGATACAAATGATACGCGCAATTTTGAATGGTGATTACCTTTTTGGAACCTAGGCACTGTCATGGTTAGCGGGAGACCCGCCTATACGTTATTTGACACGGGTGCGTCTCACTCGTTCATTTCGGCGGACTTCGTGAAGGACTTGGAGGGAGTGCAACACTTCACGGGCACTACTCAAAGGGTGCGCCTTCCGGACGGCTCTGAGATGACGTCGTCAGCAAGTTGCGACTTCGACACCCTTATTGGAGGAAAGTTCTTTGAAACTCCAGCTACAGTGTTAAGAATCCCGGAGTTCGATCTCATCCTGGGCATGAGGTGGTTGAACTGGCACCACGCCAGGATCAATTGTGCGGAGAAGCAAGTTATGTTGAGGCATGGAGACTCGGAAGTCATCTTCCAAGGTATTAAATTCGCACCCCGTAAATTATTATCTTCAATCCAAGTTATGAAATCTCATATGGAAGGGGACGAGGTCTATGTAATTTGCTTCGAGTTGAAGAAATTGACATTAGAGGTCAAGGATGTGCGGGTGGTGCGAGAATTTCCCGAGGTATTTCCCGAGAAATTGCCGGGACTACCCCCGCATAGGGAAGTGGACTTCCAAATCAAGCTAATTCCGGGTGCCAAGCCCGTCTCGCGAGCTCCATACCGAATGGCTCCGAAGGAACTTGCAGAGTTTAGAGTCCAGCTTCAGGAATTGGTGGAAGCAGGGTTCGTTCGCCCAAGCTCGTCGCCTTGGGGAGCGCCCGTTTTGTTCGTCAAAAAGAAGGATGGCACCTTGCGGTTATGTATTGATTATCGAGAGTTGAACCGGTTAACGGTGCGGAACACCTATCCCCTACCGCGCATTGATGAATTATTTGATCAATTGGTGGGATCGTATTGGTTCTCCAAGTTAGATCTGCGTTCAGGATATTATCAGCTGAGGATACAAGAAGATGACATTCAGAAGACGGCGTTCAGTTCGAGATATGGTTTGTATGAATTCACCGTGATGCCGTTTGGGCTCACAAACGCCCCTTCCGCCTTTATGAGCTTGATGAACAAGGTGTTCAGCCCTTATTTGGACATCTTTGTCATCGTGTTCATCGATGATATCCTAGTCTACTCCAAGACTGAAGCAGAACACGCCGAACATCTAACTTTAGTGCTGAGGAAGCTAAAGGAGCACACTTTGTTTGCCAAGTTCAGCAAATGCGAGTTTTGGCTTCGAGAGGTCGCATTCTTGGGCCATGTGATTAGTGGGGCGGGGCTAGCAGTAGATCCGGCCAAGGTGCGGGCCGTGAAGGAGTGGTCGCCATTGAAGTCAGCGGCCGACATACGAAGCTTTCTTGGACTTGCCGGGTACTATCGCAAGTTCGTGAAAGGCTTCTCGAAGATCGCCCTTCCCCTTACTACGCTGACCAAGAAGGGAGTGCCGTTTGAATGGACACCCCAGTGCGAAGCTGCATTCCAAGAGTTGAAGGACAGATTGACGACTGCACCCATCCTAGCTCTTCCATCTGGGAAGGAGGGCTTTCAAGTTTACACGGATGCGTCGTATCAAGGGATGGGAGCTGTGTTGATGCAGAATGGGCATGTAATCGCTTATGCTTCAAGACAATTGAAGAAGCATGAAGCCAGCTACCCGGTGCATGATCTAGAGTTGGGAGCGGTGGTATTCGCCTTGAAGATTTGGAGGCATTATTTATATGGCGTCCACTGCGAGATCTACTCGGATCACAAAAATCTGAAGTACGTTCACACCCAAAAGGAGTTAAACTTGAGACAGCGGCGGTGGTTGGAGTTCTTGTGCGACTATGAATTCACCTTGAACTACCACCCCGAGAAGGTTAATTCCGTAGCTGATGCCTTGAGCCGAAAGGCACCGGGAACGAGCACGGAATCCCACTTGATGAGGATGGAGTTAATCCAGACACTGCAAGAGATGGAAGTCACTTTGGTCTTTAAGAATCAATCGGAAGACTATACAGAATATTTGGCCGCGATGAGTATAGTTTGCGACATACGAGACCGGATCCGGACGGAGCAAAAGAAGGATGCGGCTTTAACCCCGGCTTTCAAGTCAATGGAGGATGGGACTACGGAAGAATACTCCCTAAAAGACGGCCTCGTCCATTTTCGTGGCCGGCTTTACATCCCCGAAGGTGACAACATTCAGGAGGATATTCTAAAGGAGGCCCATTGCTCCAAGTACTCGGTGCACCCGGGGATCGCGAAGATGTACACCGATTTGAGAAAGACAATGTGTTGGCCAGGCATGAAGAGGGATGTCAAGTACTTTGTTACTCATTGTGTGGCCTGCCAAATGGTGAAGGCGGAATGCAGAAGCCCCGGTGGAATGCTACGGTCGTTGCCCATCCCCGAATGGAAATTTGAGGACATCTCCATGGACTTCGTCCACGGGTTACCTCGCTCACGCTCGGAGAATGATTCTGTGTGGGTGATAGTTGACCGGTTGACCAAGGTAGCCCGATTTATCCCAATGAAGAAGGAGGCGCAGGTGGGCGTCCTAGTGCGTCTCTTTGTGGAGCAATTTGTGCGGTACCATGGTGTGCCGAAGACGATCGTCTCCGATCGGGATGGTCGGTTTACTTCAAGAGAATGGAGGGCTGTACAGGCTTATTTGGGCTCGCGCCTCGCCTTTAGCACAGCCTTTCACCCACAAACGGACGGGCAGTCTGAACGAACCATCCGAACATTGGAGGACCTTCTGAGGTTGTGTGTGCTAGATAAAGGAGAACCATGGGAGAGGCTCTTACCTCTCGTGGAGTTCTCTTATAATAACAGTCATCAAGCCAGTATTGGAATGACACCTCATGAAGCTTTGTATGGAAGGAGGTGTAGAACACCCTTGTCCTGGGTGCAAGACGAAGATCCGAAGACATTGGGAAATGAGTATATTGATGACACGGACGCGGTGGTTAGGTTGATCCGGGATCGAATGCTAGAGGCTCAAAGCCGACAGGCGAAATATTACAACGCAAGGCACCGTATGGTGGAGTTTCAAGTGGGTGATAAGGTGTTCCTGAAGATTCGACCGATGCACGGAGTGTCGCGGGTACGTGGAGTCAAGAAGCTCAGCCCAAGGTATGTCGGGCCCTATGTCGTAGTGGAAAGGATTGGCCCTCTGACCTATCGATTGGAGTTACCACCGGAGCTGGAGAACCTTCACGACGTGTTCCATGTATCGTCGCTTCGGAAGGCTTTGCTGCGGCCTGAACAGTATATCCCCACGGCGGATGGTGCCGTGGCGTCTGATAGGTCTGTGCGACTGGAGCCGGTGCGGATCGTTGATAACGAGACAAGAACCTTGCGCCGCAAAAGTGTTCCCTTGGTGAAAGTGCTATGGTCTAATCATGGGAAGGAGGAGTTCACATGGGAGCCAAGGGATTTGATGCAAGGGCGCTACCCGGAATTATTTACCCCAGGTAAAAATTTTATTTGAAAGCATAGTTCCTTTTTTTGTGTTTCACTCCCATAGCCTTACCCTGATTTCGGGGACGAAATCTTTTATTTTGTTTATAGGATTTGTAACGTCCCAATTCGCGCTAGGCCCCTTGATTGCGTATTTGAGTCAAGGGGGCTGTGGTGAGCCCAATGGGGGTGTGGGTGAACAGGCGCGAACGTATGGGAAATGAGAAAAACAAGGCAAAACGGTGATTTTGGCCGACACGGGTATGGACACGGCCGTGTCCATACCCGTGTGCCTCATGCCAATATTAAGTTTCCAGTCAGAGAGGTACACGGGTATTGGGACACGGGCGTGTCCCTACCCGTGTGCCGAGGACACGGGTCGAGACACGGCCGTGTCTCTACCCGTGTGCCGCAACCCTGACCCGGCGGAAAGATGTTCTGGGATGAACACGACCCTAAACACGGCAGGCGACACGGCCGTGTCACCTGAACACGGGTAGGAACACGGCCGTGTGCCTACCCGTGTCTGCGGTGTATAAAAAGGAAAAAGTTGTGAAACCCTAGCATTTCATCCCCTTTCTTCAGCCCCAAAATTTCTGAGGGAGTTCTCTTGGCTGGAGGAGGAAGAGCTTGCCAGAGCCATCCTTGGAGGAATCAAAACGCCGCCACCGTCAAGGGAAAAACAATGCCGCCGCGAAGGAGTGCGAGGCTCATGGCCGGCCATGGTGGTACCGCTGGACTTGAGGTGAGCTTCCTCCCCTCTCCCTTGGTGCTAGATCTATAGTTATTTTAGGAGAGACATCGACTCCATAGAGTCTTGATGGCGAGGAGGAGAGTTCTTAGGATAAGCCATGCCTAGGTTTTCTAGGCTTAGTCTCCCTCAACCTGCTCATCATTCAAAGGGGAGATGAGAGGGGTTTTCGTTGAGGGTTTGGCTTTGAAAGGAGAAATAAGGCTGGGTGTGATTTCTGGAGAAGTTTATGCGAGGTCGTTGCAAGGAAGAAGATGAACGGATGCCGTTCATCTCGCCTTAAGATGCGTGCAGAAATCTGATTTCTGCACGCGGCGAGCTTCGTGGCCAATTTCGGAGGTGTTCTGGCCAGATCTGGGTGAACGACTCAACACGAAAGTCTTAGCCCTTGAAATTACCTTTCCAACGAGTGGTTGCTCGTTTCCATGCGATACCTGTAGCCACGGGAAAGCTGGTTCGAGTCCGCTGCGTTCGGGAAAATTCCTGTACAGGAAACTGTTTCCTGTACGTATTCGAGTTGAATTTCTGATATGTTGCGACCAGATCTGGGTGATCGACTCAACACGAAAGTCGTAGCCCTCGCGAATACCTTTCCAACGAGGGGTTGTGCGTTGTGATCGGATTCCTGTAGCTCCGGGAATCCCAGTTTTAGTATCGGGCTATCCTATGTTAATGCACTTGTTAATTTATAATGCTAGCGCTCTTGCAATGATTGTGATTTGCTCATTTGTTATCTTGCTCCCATATATCTATAATGTTGTTGTTACTATAATTTAGCATGGTTACTCATTTGGTTGTGTAATAAGGAATAACCATGCAATGGTAGAGAAATGGATTGGATGGGAAGGCTAGATATTAGGAGTTGGGATTGGTATAAGATATATTTATACAATTTGGTGTTGAACATATCTATTATGCGTAGTGTTGAGGTGAATTCATTGAATAGGTGGGCGTGAACATGATGAACACTATGTGAAGAGTATTTTGTAACCGTAATCCGAGCCCAAGGGGTTTATTAACAACCGATGCTTAGAGTTGTAGTCTCCCTACGGGTAGCATCGAGTGAGTTGTTTTGGGGCATGTGATGTGCGACGATTCATCGTGTCGCGATATTGAGATAATGGTTGTGGCAGGTCTACGGGTTTGCCATTCGTCACACCGATGGGAGCCAATGGGTAGACCTTGGGCGGTAGGGTTAGATACTTGGTGTCCATAACCCGAGATCTCCTCCGTGCCATGAGAACGGTTGGGCTTGCACCTCGTGCGTTTCCGAGGTTCCATCCGGTTCGAAATCAAAGGCCAGGTTGGGCTGTGTTCTTGGTGCACATTTACCCAAGACCCCTTCTGAGCCATAGTACGCATGTGAGCTCCGCTGTTGTGTTCTTAGCGTTGAGGCGTACGGGGGCCTAGGATAGGTAGTGTGATACCACCTAGTAGTGGAGACGCCCGCTCCACTATCGCCGTCTAGCCACGACGGACGACGCCTGAGAGGTTAGCTACCTGCTCGAAAAGTGGGAACTTCAAGTCTGTGTCGACATAGCAACTTGCTTGTGCGTGCGTATGATTCGGTCATTGCATAACATTCATATCATGTCATTCATTGCATACACAAGATCCTCATCGTATAAGTTTGTATGGGCACTCTTATACGATGAGTTACTTTACTGTTAAGCCGATCCTTAACTTATAAGTTTGTATGGGCACTCTTATAAGTTAAGTTACTATTCTGATTACTTATAACTGCTGTCATATATTATTGATATTTGTAGAACTGCTAGTTGTGTAGCGTAGTTTATACTCCACCATATTTACAGTCACCTGCTTGTTTACTTGCTTATATATATATATATTGTACCTTTGTTCCTTTCTCCGCCCGGTGCCGAGGAGTCGCCGGGGGAGCGGATGTGAAGCCACTTAGTCTTATGACTAACGGTTGCTACGTCTTCCTTTTTAGGAGGAAACCCCGCAGGTAGAGCAGCAACGGACTATGCAGCAGGACAGCCAGGCCCGGATGATAGGACCTGAGGTGGTGGTGCCATCGGCACCGTCAGTGACAGTCGTGAGTGTTTTCATGTAGCCGTTTGGCAAAACATTTCTAGACTCTTGTTCTTTTGTACAAGCCTGTTGTGCTTGTTATCTTCCGCTACTTTTGGACTTTAACTTAGCTGTGAACTGAACTGTTTTTACTTTTCTGTTATGGTTGGGTTGGCATTGCTTATGTGATATGGATTGTAGCCGGCGGAATAGGCGTCTTATGGTAAAGGCTAACCCGTGTGTTAGTGCTACCACAAGGCGGCTATTTCGGGCATAAGACTCCCCTCGTGCCGTGTGTTGTGTTCCGGGAGGGGGGTCTTACAGAATATTCGTGCCCACCTTCTCCAGCCCCGGCGATGTCAAAAGATCCACGACCTCCTCCCGGCGGCACTTACACTCGGAAGTCTCCGCCAACAGCAATCCGCCTCCCGCACCGCTGAAGTTACCCATCGCCGACTTCCCTGTTGGGTCGTCGTCGACCCCTCTTTCAACCCCACCCCCCCACCCCCACCGCAATTGGCTTCGACGACGACGGCCTAATATTTCGGTCAATCGGCTGATGGCTACCACTCTCCCTGTGAGTTGAGCGCCGACTAGACTTGAAGTGGGTCGCCGCCTCTGCGCCCTTTCTTGTTCGTTTGTTGACACCGACTGCGGATCCAAGCTCCGTTAACTGTCCAACGATTGCGTGAAAACTCTAGGTGGACCTCTCTTCTGTAGTATCCTGCACTACGCTCTTGCTCCACTAACTAGATTAAATTTATGTGAACTACTTAAATAACTATGAGCTTGCCTTCGAACGTTTTTGCTACTTTAAATTCCGTTATTTCATAAATTGTTATTGAGCTTGTGTTTGTGGTTGTACGGATCTCACTTTAATTCAACCTGTCAACGCTTGGTAGTCTAATCTCAAACAATATTACGGCCTTATCAAAGTCTAAGAGATGATTGTGATTTGATCGTGAAAATTAAATTTGGCCCGCTCGGCTTTCTTTCAAAATTAAATCGACAACTTAAAGTCGCGTATTTTTGAATCCCTAATTTTAGGTTACATCAGGTAGTCCAAGTGCTCACTCTGCAACTGTACGGCCTACCACTTATTGGATCATTGACTCTATATCCACTAATCATATGACTGGATCATCGTCAGGTTTTGTTTCTTATTCACCATTGTCTGACAAAAGACAAGGTAAGCATTGTTGATGAAACTCTTTCCTCTAGTGCGGGAAAGGGATTCATCAATTCTATGTTCTTACCTTTGCTTCTGCTCTACACATCCATTCTTTTACTCACAACCTTTTATCTTTTAGGCATATAACAAACTCTATGAACTGTTCTGTCACTTTCTTTCCTTCTCACTGTATCTCTCAGCCTACAAACGAAGGTGATTGGCTATGTGATGCAGGACGGCACATAAGGTTTGCGCGCTTGTTGACTATTTCTAGAAAATCCTAAATGCATGCAATGAAGAATCATAATTTTGAGCGGGCGTTGCACGAACTTTAAGAAATTAAGCAACTAGATATTTGTAAAACACAAAATTACTATTTTGTTTAAAATGAATTTTTTGAAAAAAAGAAGGTTCAATTCTAAATTCGGAGAAAGAAATTCGCAACTTTCATTATGTTTCCCTTGTCGTAGCAAAACGGAAATCTTAAACTCTAAATACGTTACCGTTTGGAATTTTCGACGTAGCGTTCGCTGACAAAATCCGGGCGATAACCCAGCGATGAACTAATATCCTACGAGAAATATGCAGACACTCACAAAGGAAGAGAAAGAAACAAGTTACCCACAGAAAGAGACGTCTTTCCGTATTCGAAGTCGATGGCTATCCTGCGAGGAATTCCTCGTGACATTCGATCTCCCGCTCCGAGGTCGGCCGCTATCGCACATAGACACCACGGAATTAATTCACACTCTACGTCAACACAAGTGGATTCACGAAACCTCAATCACTCAATAGTGTAAGGAAGCCACAAACTAAATAGCCTAAATTCACTCTCTCTCTCTCTCATACAGTGGTTCCAACAGGTTTAACAAAGCAGCAACAAATTAAGATCTAATCAACATTCATCAACTTCTAAGCAGGAATCTAAAACAATTAACCTCTCACAAGAATTGGAGAATAGGAGCAATATCAATCTCCACTTTATACAACTATAGGAATTATACAGATTGCAGCAAACTAAAGTGTCCTCAATCTCACGACAGCTCCAAATATTCAATTCCCCAACGACCGGGCATAATGGAAGCAACCAAACAAAAATTACTTCAACATGCACAAAGTCCAAATCACTCCTAATCTCACTCACAACAAATCTAAATCAAACAGAAATCTTTAAGGCTCTGTTTGGGAGGGCTTATTTTTACCGGTCAAGCGGTCACGACCGCATGAACCGGACCTTAATAAAGGCCCGATACATGCGGTCGTGACCGCTTGACCGGAGAAAATAAGCCCTCCCAAACGGAGCCTAAATCTTTTCAACACCCTAACTCCTAATCAGAAACAACAACAGGACACAATTTACATCTCAACATCCCATCTACAGGTAGCAAAGCTCAAAAAAAAATTCCAACATTCAACATCAGCGAGCATAATCGTTTCAACAATAACTCTGAAATAAACTAGCAGATCCCGTCTCTTTTATACAGGGCCGAGAGAAAATAGGAAGGAAAAAAACCCCATTTCTTCACGATGGAAGTAGCGGCTACGATTGGAGGATGTGGCTCTGGCGGCGGTTGGAGTTGTTGTCGTGGCTGGATCGGCAGTTGTGGGCGGCGGTTGGATGAGGCGTGCGGGCTTTAGTCGTGTGCAGCGACGAATCCGAAAAACACCTCCTGCGGCATTGATGGATCGGGGCGAAACTTACGGCTTGTAACCCTTGAAACCGAGCCCAAATGCATGCCTGAACCGGGAAGAGGAGCGGTTGGCGGGCCTGGCCGGGTGTGGAAGAAAGTGAACAGCAGCTTCCTCTTGTTTTTTTTTTCATTCATGAGCAAAGGCTGGACCAGGCTGCCTTTGCATAACAAATCAATTATATATATATATCTCTACTATTATGCAAAAATTAATCTTTGGTGAAACATTGCAAATATCCCTATATTGCCCTTATAGTTGTATTCATAATTACACAAATATACATAACTTTATATTAATATATTATAAAGTCAATATCCTTTTAGGTAATTACACAACTTTGCAATATTTAAATACAAAAAATAAAAATACTAGGTATCCTAAACCTATGACCTATAGCTAAAAATTACAAAAAAAAGATTAATGTTTTAACGTTAAAATATAATTTGTTTTACAAAATAAAAATTATATTCTTGATTTATATTTTTTTACGGTCATTTTGAATACTCATATGTATATGTTGCGGGCGGGTACTGTCCACGACAAATGTCGCCGCCCACGACAAATGTCGTCGCCCACGACAAATGTTAACGCCCACGACAAATATCGCCGCCCACGACAAATGTCGTCCCCACGACAAATGTCGCACCACCGCCGAATGTCGCATCCCGCCGAATGTCGCACCCCGCCGAATGTCGGACCCCGCTGATTGTCGTACCACCTCCGAATGCCCCCAGGGCCGAAGGCCCGTGCCTGTCACTTGTATATATATATATATATATATATATATATATATATATATATATATATATATATATATATATATATATATATATATATATATATTCAAGCAAAACAACAAAAATGCCAAAATTACATAAATTACAAATAACAAAATGTAAAAAATGATACAAATAAAACATGCAACACTCAGGGCTGATAGAGGTTCGGTCGGGTGCGGCGTCAGACACTTTTTCGTAAACCTAATCGGGGCTTGTCTCCACCAACTCTCCCCCTCTCGAAATCACTCCTCTCTGATAAGTGCTCCGATCGGTAGTGTTGTAGAAGATCAGCATTCATGTGCTCTAATTCCTCGGCCAAGACTCAGTTGGTCTCGATCTCTGGTCTGCACTTCCAACGAACCAAGTATCTCTGAAAATCACCATAAGTAGTGATCAATGTCTCGTCGTCCAATATCTGCTCGGTGACCAAAACCTGTCGTGAAAGTCTATCAGCGGCTCTGGAAACTGGTATAGTAGAATCACCTGGTGTCTCATGCTCGGCTTGAAAACTGTCAGTGGAAAATGGTAGAACTGCAGACGGTATGTCGGTAACTGAATGAGAATAAGTGTGTCCTGAATGTGGCTCCTCACTAGCACTCACCAACAAAAAGAATCAAATGGAGGAAAACGCAAGGGAAAATCTAAAGACTCATGCGGATAATCGTGGAATAAAGTCAGATCGGCTACGTTAAAAACCGGATTTGCTACCCAAACGGAAGACATCTTAAGTTCATACGCATTTTGTCCAATCCGTTTTACTACTCGAAAGGGTCCAGTTCTACAATTAGCTAGCTTCTTTACGGTACCCGATGGTAACCGTTCCGGATTTGGTCAAACCATCACCAAGTCATCCACTTTGAAACTAGAAGTTTGTTATGCTTGTTAGCTTGAGTGCATATAAGTCATAAGTACAATGCAGGTTCCGCTCAATTTTTTATATAAATCATGCAAATGCAAAAGATGAACTATTAACACGACTAACTACACAAACCGGAGGTTTTAAGTACTAAAAGAAACTCCTGAGATAGGTATATGATCAGGAGGCTCGGATGGTGGATCATAAAAGAATTCATCGCGGGGACGATGAACACTCAAGTTAAAATCAGAGACATCGGTGATTAGATATGTCAACATGGTGTGCGAACTGTCTCTACAAATGCGGGTGATAAGATATAAAATCAACGAATCAGTAAGTGCACCCTCAAACTCGACAGTGTTACTAAGGATACATCCCAAAATGCGGTAAACCCATATATGGTTCATCTAGGGGTTCACCGGGAGGGGTATAATAAAATTCGTCACAAATGTGATGAGTACCGGGATAGGCTCCAAAAATATATGGAGTGCTCTCATATGAACGATATTGCACCTGAAGCGTGACAATCATGATAAATTTATTAAGGGAATGTGAGGCATCAGGAGGCTCACCGGGTGGGACATATGAAAACTCATCGCGAATACAATGATCTTTAAAGTGATAATCATATTCGCTAATTATAAGACGCGACTCTAGACTGAAGTGAGTACCCATCACAAGAAAGAACGCATTTGATAGGTCAGCAGTTGGTACGCCCCATAACTCATCTAGAGTGCGAGTGACCAGATGGCTATAATCAAGCCCCACTGTATGGATGTCATACTCAAAATCCTCTCCATGGAGCATTATCGCCATCAGGGGCGATAAGGGAAAAGGTTTCAATGTCTTAAAATTCATAAGCGTGTTATTCACTTGAATCTCATCAACACAAGGACGAGATTCCTCATCTGGAGGCTCAATAGGAGGGTCGTCAAAGAACCCATCAGTAGAGTGATGGTCCTCCAGAAGCAAACCATCAGAAGGGTTCGTGCTCCCGGAAAGGGAAGAGGTGGCAAACTCGAGATCACTACTAAGCTCTCGGCTCCCGATCGTGATGTGACTCGGTGCGTCATCGAGTGAAGAGTGCAGAAAGTCTACATTCAAGAGAGATCTAATAGAGTTAAAATCGAGGGAAGGTTCACTAAGTGGAGTAGACTCTCATCGGTGTTGACTCCACACATCCTGTATTAGAATATCAGACAGAGTGGGTGAAGTTTCCCTGATTTGGGAAGTAGAGTGTTCTCGCCAACCCTTAATGGCGGCAAAGCGGGTGTGTAGATCATCATATTATTGAAATTCGGCCACCGTCATGTTCGTTTTCGGAACAAATGGAGGATCACTAAGTGCGATGTAATCTTGACGAGAGTGACTTCTATAGGATTCTTAAGGGTAATCGTGACGATATTCTATAACATAATCCAGTCATGATCGTGGTTGGACATGATTCCTACGAATGTGTGGTGGTGATCGGACATATACAGACTCAGGTTCCTCATATAGAGGAGACGTGTAGTGTCGATGACTGGAGTGATACTGAATTCTATCATCATAATATTATATCGAAGGACCAATAGGATCCATTTGAGTGCGAGGATAAGAATGAAGACAATCAACATATTGATCGTCTCTGGCAGAATGAGATCGTATTAGTGGATAACACGGTCTCGATAAGTGATATACAGTGGTCGAGGATAATCATCACAGTATCGTAAAGATCTCCTTGATGGGGTTCTAAGGGAGCGGGTGTAAGTGGATTTGTCGAATAGAGGATTCCTTCTAAGTGTAGACCTTTCAAAGTAGTAGCGTGGGGTTTCATGATGAGGTCTAACAGAATGCTCATCTCAAATTGGAGGTGGCATTACAGCTCGAGGGAAAACTTGTAGACTATTCACCATAACACGAAGGATTTCGAACCCTTCTCGCACTCGGTGTATACTTTCGGCTATCGCCGTCATTTGGTGGACAAAAGTTAAAAATCACGAGGGTGGTTCTTTCCCTTCGTTCACACAACTCGATTGATCACGTTCAACAGAACACATCTCAGAGTTTTACCTCTTGAGGATGTTCAGGTAGTGAATTATGATGGGGTGAACTCATACTTACGAACCTATGCGGATGCATGCAAACAAACAAATATGAATGAATGAGTATGCTATTAAAAAAATTCTCTTTTTTTATGAAAAATAAAATGTTATTTAGGGTTCCTAGACTACGCAGGGCGGATTCTGAAACTTGGAAAATTTTGAAACCTACTTCTGATACCAAATTGATGCAGAACGACACGTAAGGTTTGCGCGCCCGTCGGATATTTTTAGGAAACCCTAAATGCATGCAATGAAGAATTATAATTTTGAGCGGGTGTTGCGCGAAATTTGAGAAATTAAGCAACTAGGAATTTGTAAAGCACAAAATTACTATTTTGTTTAAAATGAATTTTCTTGAAAAAAAGAAGGTTCAATTCTAAATCCGGGGAAGGAAGTTCACAACTTTCATTTTGTTCCCCTTGTAATGGCAAAACAGAAATCGTGAACTCCAAATACGTTTCCGTTTGGAGTTTTCGACGTAGCGTCCGCTGACAAAATCCAGGCCAAAACTCAGTGATGAATATAATATCCTACGAGAAAAATGCAGACACACAAACGAAGAGAAAGAAACAAGTTACTCATGGAAAGAGGCGTCTTTCCGTATTCAAAGTCGATGGCGATCCCGTGAGGAATTCCTCGGCACCTTCGATCTCCCGCTCCGAGGTCGGTCACTATCGCACACGGGAACCACGGAATTAATTAACTCTCTACCTCACACAAGTGGATCCACGAAACCTCAATCACTCAATAATGTAAGGAAGCCACAAACTAAATACCTTAAATTCATTCACTCTCACACAGTGGTTCCAACGGGTTTAACAAAGCATCAACAAATTAAGCTCTAATCAACATTCATCGACTTCTAAGCAGGAATCTAAAACAATTAACCTCTCACAGAAATCAAAGAATAGGAGCAATATCAATTTCCACTTTCTACAACTATAGGAATTATACAAATTGCGGCAAACTCAAGTATCCTCAATCTCACGGCGGCTCCAAATATTTTAATTCCCCAACGACAGGGCATAATGGAAGCAACCAAAAAGAAATTACTTCAACATTCACAAAGTCCAAATCACTCCTAATCTCACTCACAGCAAGCCTAAGGTTCTGTTTGGGGGGACTTATTTTCACTGGTCAAGCGGTTACGACCGCATGAACTGGACCTTAATTATAGCTTGGTACATGCGGTCGTAACCGCTTGACCGGTGAAAATAAGTCCCCCCAAACGGAGCCAAAATCAAACAGCAATCTTTAAATCTTTTCAACACCCTAACACTCCTAATCAGAAACAACAACAAGACTCTATATTCATCTCAACATCCCATCTACAGGATGCACAGGTAGCAAAGCTTAAAAAAAAAATCCAACATTCAACATCAACAAGCATAATCGTTTCAACAATAACTCAAAAATAAAGTAGCAGATCCCGTCCCTTTTATACAGGGCCGAGAGAAAACGGGAAGAAGGAAAAAAAAACAATCTCTTCACGATGGAAGCAGCGGCTATGAGTGGTGGAGGACGTGGCTCTAGCGGTGGTTGGAGCTATTGTCGTGGTTGGATCGGCAGTCGTGTCGGCAGTTGGATGAGGCATGCGGGCTTTAGGCTCCGTTTGGGGGGACTTATTTTCACCGGTCAAGCGGTTACAACCGCATGAACCGGACCTCAATTAAGGTCTGATCCATGCGGTCGTAACCGCTTGACCGGAGAAAATAAGTCCCCCCAAACGGAGCCTTAGTCGCGTGCAGCGACGAATCCGGGAAACACCTCCTGCGACGCTGATGGATCAGGGAGAAACTTGCGGCTAGGAACCCTTAAAACTGAGCCCTAATGCGTGCCTGAACCGGGAAGAGGAGCAACTGGCGGGTCTAGAAGGGTGGGGAAGAAAGTGGACAGCGGCTTCCTCTTGTTTTTTTTTCATTTATGAGCAAAGGCTGGAACGGACTGGACTGCCTTTGCATAACAAATCAATTATATATATATATATATCTTTACCTATTATAAAGAAATAGTTTTGAATTGAAAAAATCGATCATGATCGTTGAATGAGAACCACACAATTGATCACAACCGTTGATCACAACAATGAATCAGGGTCATTCATATTTTTTTCTTAGATCTCCTAAACCTATATAGGGCGTCTCAAACCTATATATTTTTGTAGGGCACCCTACAACCAGCCAGCTCATTACAATCTGCGGGCCAAAATTAATACAAAAACTCGGTAAATAAGCCAGCCACAATGTCAGGCCCGCAAGAGTTTTAAGCCCGCCATCCCGCATGGCTTAAGCCTTTAATTCATTAATCACAGGCGGCATATATATACTCGAATAAAAATCTCGCGCAAGCGGTGTGGGACTAAATCCCGCCTGGGATTAATAGAATCCCAGGCGGGATTAATTAGGCGGGATTAATCCCGCCTAAGCCAGGCGGGATTAATCCCGCCTAAGCCAGGCGGGATTAATCCCGCCTAAGCCAGGCGGGATTAATCCCGCCTAAAGCCAGGCGGGATTAATTGATTAATTAATCCCGCCTGGCTTAGGCCTTTAATTTATTTTATTTTTTTAATTTTTTTATTATTAATTTTTTTTAATTTAATCCCTCCCTCCTAATTTAATTTTGTTTTTTTTATTTGTTTTTTATTTAATTTTTTTTATTTGTTTTTTTGTTTTTATAATTTAGGGCGCCGGCGGGGGGCGGGCGAAGCCCGCCGGGGGGCGGGCGAAGCCCGCCGGGGGTCGGGCGAAGCCCCGCCGGGGGGCGGGCGAAGCCCGCCGGGGGGCGGGCGAAGCCCCGCCGGGGGGCGGGCGAAGCCCGCCGGGGAGCGGGCGATGTACTGTGGCGCGTGTCCATAGGGGCGGAGCCCCGTGTCGGGCACTCGTATATATATATTTATATTTATATATATATATATATATACTATATGTTTATATATATAAATATATTAAAAAAAACAAAAATGCCAAAATTACATTAATTGCAAATAGCAAGATGCAAAAAATGACACAAATAAAACATGTAAGACTCAGGGTCGATAGAGATCCGGTCAGGTGCGGCGTCAGGCACTTTTGCGTCGATCAGATCGGGGTTAGTGTTCACCGCTTTGGTAGGATGCGAGATGGATTGTACGTATTTGATACTGATGTTCCTCTGACTCTTCATGCTCATTAGCTTCCTTTGTTGGTCTTTACATCTTAGTTTTTTCATCTTCTGTGTCTCAAACTTTATGTATGATAATTTGTGAACTCATTAAAAATAAACGTATCTCTTTTAATTATATGTCTAAGGGTCTGTTTGGGACAGCTCTGGCGGATTGAAAAGCTGCTGTCCGGATAGAGCTGTTTTAAAATAGCTCTCTGGGGTGCAGTTTTGAAAAGCTGCAGTCTGTTTGGGTGATTTGTGCAGAAGTGCTCTTTAAAGAGCGATTTTCTATTTTTGCTGTTTGGTGGAACAGCTTTTGGAAGCTGGGTTTTTAAAAACTCACACACATAAATATTTAAAAATTACCTATTTACAGTAGTCTTGTACATAGTTCTACACCATAGCAAAAAAAGTCTTGTTGAATCCCGCGACTGCGTCTTTCAATCCTTTTGATCACCTGGTAGAAAAAAAATGAATATGAATCAAAAATTTTTAATTTTAAAGTCCCTAAACGTTTACTAAATCATAAATCAAATGTTGACCTGCGCGCACTATATATTTCTTCGGCAATGCTATCTCGCACAGTAGACATCTGTTCTGCTCCAGCAGCATCCCACATTTCACCTTCAAGATCATTCTCTGTCGCATGGTCTCCATCCTCTGAGGGAACGAACGAAGACTCACCAGCATCACAAGCATTAAACTCAGGATCCCAGCGAGACGGATGTCTCCGGATGAAGTTATGTAAGGCCATTGTTGCTAGCACTATGGAACGCTGTTTCTTGAAGCTGTACTGTGGCATTTTGCTCAAAATATGCCACTTTTTTTTTCCACACTCCAAACGTTCGTTCGATCACACTGCGAAGAGATGAATGAGCCTTATTGAAATGTTCGTGCCTGCCTTGAACAGGCCGAGTCCCACGGACAAAGTCTGGCAAGTGATATCTTGTTTCTGGATACGGCTTCAAATAACCCGTCTTCAATGGGTATCCAGCATCCACTAAGTAATATTTACCTGCATTTTTTTGTTTGCTAAACAGGTCAATATTCGAACATACAATAAATTAGATTGAATCTAAACATATTCACTAGTATACCTTGTGGGGGATGCGGAAACTGTAATCTATCGTCTGCCAAAGCGCGTGCGAATATGCGACTATCATGAGCAGATCCCTCCCATCCAGCCAGGGCAAATGTAAAACACATGTTAAAATCACATACTGCCATTACATTTTGCGTAGTCGTGCCGTGACGTCCTATGTATCGTACTTGATCTACTACCGGTATCCTCGCATCCACATGTGTACCATCTATAGCACCAACGCAATCCTTGAAGAATGACATGTAACGAGGTTCATACCTTATTGAGGTTGGAATATCTCTGAACTGACGGTCAATAGGCTGTATAACATCAATTGACAGTAGCAGAAGAGATCTAAGGCCTTTAGCAAAATACCTACTAATTGTTTCTGTCGAGTGTTGGAACCGTTCTTTCGCTAATCTAATGGAACCTCCTTGTGCTAAAATATACAATGTAATCCCTAGGATCTCTCTTGAAGACGTCCGAAGTGATCCTTGAAGTTCATGATCTACTTCCAGTTTATGAAGTAAATCTATGAATTCTATCTGGATGTCCATCTAGTAATTCTTTTATCCATTTCGCACCTGTTTGAGTGGATGTCATGCATGGGCGTGTGTCTCGAACAAGGTAATCCATCACCTCTATCGATGACATAATTGTACGGCAATACTCTATATATTGCGTTCGCTCCGGCGAGATACTTGTTGAATCCCAGAATCTTCAGAAGATAAGTCATGCGTATCCATGATAGTGTCTGCATTTAAAGCATTACGGAACAAAGTTTAGAGGCATATAAAGATAATGAAAAAACATGTACTACAATTCCAAGTACGATACATAAAAAACATATAAGAGTCATCATGCGGTACAAACATCACAATCTAAACAGAAACATCATAGTGTTCGCAATGCAAAACGCAAAATCTAAAATAGAATCCTATCACTCCGCCCTCTTCTCGTAGGCCTTCTTAATCCACCAAGCACGCATGCCTTCTGGAATACTCATGAAAATCTCCCTAGTGGACTTGTCCCTCATGCGCTCGAGTGCAAAGTAGTATACATCCAGGTTTTCCATTATCTCTGGTAGGTTTGAAATCAACTCCACCACCTCCTTGATAGTGACTACTGGTGGAGGCTTCACAGCTAGAGTTGACTGATGCAACTCAGACATCAAAGACATTGCAATTCCTCTGCTCTTCCCGATCTTTCTTCTTTTAACAGCCGAGGAAGACGCATTCCCAGAAGGCGTGGAAGCACCTCCTACATCTTCTGGGCTACATTCGATGTTATCTGCCACATCATTATCTTCCAATTGAATCATGTCCACGTCGGGTGGCAAGCTCCCAATTGAAGGAGCCCAGGAGTCTTCTCCAGTTGCGACAACCAAACTGAACATGTTGTTCAGTTTCTCCTCCAAGTCTGGTGCAATTCCACCGGTTCGAAATTTTTTTGCCGCTGGAACAACCTGGTCCAACCAATATACCAATATTAGAAAGAGTCAGACATCACAAACCAATTTTATGAAATCAAACACTAATTTGGTCTAACCTTGATCTTCTCTGCCCACCAATCTTCTGATGCGGCAATAGTTCTTTTCTCCGGATCCCAACCTAAACCGGTCTCGCCATGTTTGAGCTCCTTCCATAACTTCCAATCTTTCTTCAAATGATCCCATTTATTTTTCATTTGTGAACGATCATAGCTTTTCCCAGTTCGTTCCTTAAACCCCGCAATCAAATTTTTCCACCCATCTTTGCTAAAGTGGGTGGTGGGCCGATTCCCTAAGCCAATCTCTTTAATGCAGAGATCACAAAACATCATCACTTCAGCTGTCTCCCAACTCGCTACTATTCCTCCATCCTTTACCATTATGTTAGACCCTATGACCGCAATTATAATTACAAGTACAAATCATTAGATAAATAAACAAACACATAAACCATCACACACACATCCAACAAAATCAAAAACACACACACACATCCAACACACACACATTCAACACACACACATTCAACACACAAATTCAACACACACACAACATTCATCCTCAATAACACACACACACACACACATTCACACATACACACACACATCCACAAAATCAAAAACACACACACACATCCAACACACACACACACACACACACACACATTCAACACACACACATTCAACACACAAATTCAACACACACACAACATTCATCCTCAATAACACACACACACACACACACACATTCACATATTCACACATACACACACACATCCACAAAATCAAAAACACACACACACATCCAACACACACACACACACATTCAACACACACACATTCAACACATAAATTCAACACACACACAACATTCATCCTCAATAACACACACACACACACACACACATTCACACATACACACACACATCCACAAAATCAAAAACACACACACACACATCCAACACACACACACACACATTCAACACACACACATTCAACACACAAATTCAACACACACACAACATTCATCCTCAATAACACACACACACACACACACACATTCACACATACACACACACATCCACAAAATCAAAAACACACACACACATCCAACACACACACACACACATTCAACACACACACATTCAACACACAAATTCAACACACACACAACATTCATCCTCAATAACACACACACACACACACACATTCACACATACACACACACATCCACAAAATCAAAAACACACACACACATCCAACACACGCACACACACATTCAACACACACACATTCAACACACAAATTCAACACACACACAACATTCATCCTCAATAACACACACACACACACACACACACACACACATTCACACATACACACACACATCCACAAAATCAAAAACACACACACATATCCATTCATGTAAACTCACACACATATCCAGAAGTTTGCAAAATCAGAAAGGAAAAGGGGTATACCGCGGGGATGCTAGGGCTGGACCTTGGAGAAGCCAATGGAAGCAAGGGTTGGAGAAGATGGACGCTAGGGCTGAACTCAGGGTCTTCGATGCCGCCGCTTGCCTGGAAGACGAAGTCGCCGGAGGTCTGTGGGTTCGGGGAAGAAATTGCCGGAGTTGCTCGAGGTCTGCGGGTGCGGGGCTGCGGGATCGGGGATGGCCGAGTTGCTAGATGTCGCCGCTGGCCTGGAAGACGAAGTCGCCGGAGTTGCTCGAGGTCGCCGGAGTCGATGGCCCGGAGTCAGGATGTCGCCGCTGGCCCGGAGTCGGGATGTCGCCGCTGCACAGAAAAAATCGGGAGACGGGAGAGAACTGTCGCGGGTTGCGGGGAGAAATGAAACGCATTTTCTGGAGAGCGGAACGCAGGGGGGGAATAGCTGCCCTAAAAGTGCTCTAAGAGCAGCTCTTCGAAACGCACTTTTTAGGATCTGCTCTCCCAAACAGCGCATTAACAGCTCTGGCGGCTGGAAAAGTGCTTCTCCAACCGCCAGAGCTGTCCCAAACAGACCCTAAGAGTCTGTTTAGGATAGCGTTTGTTGATGAGAAAGCTCCTTTCGAACCGCAAATGCATTTTTGGGGTCATTAGTTTCGACAACTTTGGGAATAGAGATATTTATAAAAAAACCATTTTTACTTCTTTTGGAAAAATCTAACGGTACCCCACGTCTCCGTCTCATACGCCTGTTTGCTAAGCACGCGGTTTCCAAAATCCTGAGCTATACTCGACCAAAAGCCTAACTCATCTTCTTTTCACCGTCTAACCAGCAATGGCCAACCTTCTCCTTGGATCATTCTCCTTTGTGTCATTCTCCTCCGTCCTTCTCCTTGCGTCATCTCCTTGCGTCATTCTCCTTGCGTCCTTCTCCTTGCATCCTTCTCCTTGCATCCTTCTCTAATCTAGCCAGAACAACTCCACTTCTACATGAGTGAGTTCATCACTGATATTCCCCAGCAGGTCATTTGCAGGTCAAAACAAGTAAGGAGGCAGGTGGAGGTACCAATTTCTTCTCCAGCTCTCAGCAAGGAGGCAGGTCAAAAGTGGATTTTAGGGTTTTCTCCATTGTTTCCGCCAGTGTTTTCATGAGTATAATTGGAAAGAGGGGTTAATGTCTGGAATAATCACATTTAACGTTGGTCCTGCAGAAACCCGCCTCCCGCCCCTAATTTTGGCCAAACCCTTCCCCTGTTGCTTTCAAAGTTCCGATTTTCAATCCACTTCCCACGCTTCTCTCTTTTTCTTTTTTAAATCAGCCATTTTCGCCACTGTACACACCAACAATCTTAACATCTCAGCCAAGTTAATAGGTTATTGTGCTAAAGATGATGAAAGGGGAACTCAGAAGCTTCTTGTTTATGAGTACATGCCCAATGGAAGTGTGGAGGATCATCTGTCATTTCGATCAATCAAACTTCTTTCATGGCCTATGAGATTAAGGATAGTTTTTTAAGGTTTATAAGAAGTTTTCTGCATATTAGATTATGTTAATGCTAATACCCCGCTGCAAAAGTATGACACTGCTTCAAGTACAGAGGAGTATATACACATATGCTTTACATTCAATGTTTGGTGATCTTTGTTCTTCATGTTATCTAATATAAAAGCACGTTAATGCGTGCAACCGTTGAAATGCAGGGGTAAAATTCTTCTTTTGTTCTGAAACCCTTTGAAATCATTATTTTGATGGAGCACAAAACAATCAAGAAGGGTGTTAAATTGGATTTAATAAAAGATGTTTATTTAAAAACAAAAGAAGATTTAAAAAATACTGAGGTGTTTCGACCTGTCATTTAAAAAATAGTTTTCAACGGTTGTTCTATCAAACTGTTAACCATGAAAAATCATTTCAAACAACACTAAAATGCAAATTATCCAAACAATCTATAGTTTTCGCCTCCGTGTTTTTCTGACAGCTCTATTCTAACCACCAGTTTCTCACAACAACTTTATCGTCAGCATCAACTGCCCCAAATAGAGTAAGTCATGCCCTGTACCTTTTCATACTATTTGTAGTGATGTATAGGGCCCTTGCCTTGTTGCCTCCATCTTCAGTTATCATTGGTTCGTTACAATCACTGATTGTTATTCTCACACTACTTAGGTTTATTTAATGCATAGTAAAAGTGAAGTCATCCCAATTTTTCAAATTTTTTTTTAAAAAATCTATTTAATTTGGTGCAACCATTAAAACTCTCTGCAGTGCTAATGGTCGACAATATATGAATTCCAAATTTGAAAGTTATTTGAGTGATCTTGGCATCAATCATCAAACCACTTGTGTTCATTCTCCCACACAAAATGGCGTTGTTGAGCGTAAAAATCATCATCTTCTTAAAGTGACAAAATATTTATTATTTTGTGTCTCTTCTGAAATACTATTAGGGTGATGTCCTTCTTACTGATGCTTATCTCATTAATCATGTCTTCCCGCCATCTGGGCAATCGTACTCCTCTACATACCTTAGGTATCCCTCCTACTACTCTTTTCCATAGCGAGTTTGTATGTTTATGTTTTGTTCACATTCATAACATTATTCAAATAAAACTTGATTCACATACCATTCGATGTGTGTTCATTGGTAACTCTCCTACACAAAAAGTGCACAAATATTATCATCCTCCTAGCAAGAAAATATTTGTCGCTATGGATGTCACTTTTCATGAAACTACATCTTATTATGAGTCCACAATTCAGGGGGAGTCTTCACACTTGGAAGTGAGTACTACTACTCTTCCATTACCTGTTCCTTCTCTATACAACACTACTCAAGGGGAGAGTGTGGATACTCCCAATGATATTCCCAAAGATATTCTCAAAGAAAATGATTTGAAATGTACATTAGGAGAAGAAAAAATCAAACATTCGTTCTCATTCCGTAATACCAGAGTCACTACCGGATTCAGATTCAGCACCCCTTAAGTTACATATTGCTCTCTAAAAAGGTATTTGCTCATCCACTCAACAGCATTCTTTGCCTAACTATTTACAAGTCTATTTAACCTCTTCGCATAAAGCCTTTGTCTCTTCTCTCTACAGTGTATGTGTAAGACCCCTTTTTTTCTTTTTCGAACGGTCTTAGCCCAGAATTGCCGCTTTGCGGTGGCACCGACACACGGGAAGGCCTCCACTACAAAACGCCAATTCTGCCGGCCCTTTTCGATCACAAAGAGAGAGAAGTAAATATTACACTGAATGTAAACAAGTTCACAGAACACATAAGAATAGAAATCACAACAAGTCCATCAATAGATAAAAATAGAAAGTACTGCAAAGATCAGTTCAGAAGAAATATAAAGGAACGGGCTCGAGCCCGGTACATCAGAGTCCTCACTACAAATCACTCTTTGCGGAAGCTATAAAAATACTAATCACTCACGGAGCTGGTCGCATGTGCACCGGTGCTAGACTGGCCCACCTCCATGCGCACCGTACTCCGCTGGTGCTGGTCCCTGGGCTGCTGGTCCCTGTCTCCCATTCGGAGCTCCTGTAATATTGTGGTTCGAAAACCATTAGTCATAAAGACTAAGCCCTATCATCCCCTACCCCTCCCCCCACGGCTCCTAAGCACCGAGCGGAGAGGAGGAAAGGGAAGCTACAAAGGTGGAGAATAATCAAGCAGATGACAATGGAGCTAGTCTAACAACTATCATGGTGTATAAACAACTATCTAGAATAAAGTACATCTAGCAATTCTACGGTAGTGAGCAGTAAGGTAGACATGTGCTAAGTAGTATAACAAAAGAAGACAAGTAAAACAAGTAAGTAAGTAAGCAACCTTAAGTAAGTAATAAGTAAGTAAGTAACCTTAACTTATATGAATGCCCATACAAATTTATAAGTTAAGGGGTCTTTTGCAAGGCTCCCATCGTATAAAAAGTTGTTGGGTATTGTATCCACAATGTACCTGATTTGAAGAAGCCCCTAAACAAGCTAAGGTGAATTGGCTATGTATTTGATGAAATCCTTCTAGTTGTGCTTGCAGCTATTCATTGCTAAGTACACACCAATGTCAGGGTGCAGTAGGTCAATATACACGGGTCTGCACAACGTAATCCCTCGTTGAGCAGATCAGTGGGTTGGCTTACGTGTGCTCTCTCTATTGGAGTGTACTTATTTCCAAGCACAGGGTCATGAAAGATCAAGAGCAGACAAGGAGCAAGGATGGGCCAAAGACCAGCTCACGGGTGGAAAGACGAGAAATTGTCTAAGTCCAAATCGTCGAGAATCACTAGCTGATTCTCGCCGATTGGAGCCGGCAGTCTCAACGCCGCCAGAAATTTCTCTAAGGCAGAATCGTCGAGAATCACTAAGTGATTCTCGCCGATTCGTCGAGAATGACTTTGCATTCTCGACGATCCGGCGAGAATCAAGTGTGACTCCCGCCGATTATCCCCGGCTTCTATATCAGTGCAGCCAGAATTCGGCTAAGTAGAATTTGGCGAGAATCGTAGGTGATTCTCGCCGATTCGTCGAGAATCACCTATGATTCTCGCCAAATTTGACTTGGGCAATTTTCCGATTCTTTCTGGACCGGTCCATGTTACCTGCGGTATTTCGAACCGGACTTAGGTCTTTTTATGGGTGGGGCCCACAACGGTCATGTGCTTGACCTAAGGTATATATACCTCCGTATGTATGAGCGAAAAAAGACACGGAATACGCGAATTCAAAAGACGAGCCGCCGTCGAGCCCTACAGCGCGATCTTGCTCCGCCAACCGTCTCCGCCGTTCGTGTAGTTGGTCGCCACCGCTGATCAAGGCTTCTTCCAGATCTCTGGTGACAGAAGCTTAGTCTAGCATAACGTCTAACCAGAGATCCCTTGTCTCTTGATTCGTTGATCGGGAAAAACCTTCCCCTTCCGAATCGATCGAGACGACCGATCCTAGTGTGACCGCTGGAAGACCTTGCTTCCTTTGCTATGAAGTTTGAATCCCCATAGCACTACAGCAGCTCTCCGTCGCCGCCGCTTATTCCGAGAACCTAGCCGCCGCTCCAAGCCGCCGCCGGTTTCGGGAAGGTTCATTCCAAGAGAGATCTAAGGTTGTAGACTCTTCGTTGACTTCAAGAACACGTCGTCAAACGAAGAGCACCTTAATCTCCATAAGTTGTTTGTATTCCTTATACATTCTAGTTTCTATTTCTTTGTAAAGGAACGGTTGGTTCCTAGTTGTAAGGGTTGGGTGCAACCCGTGTTGTGGGAGTGGTGACTCCTACGTGTGGAAGGGTTCCTTCCGTTAGTGCAAGGATTGGATTTCATTCCAGTTGGTGAAGTGACCGAGTCGTCCCTGATTGGGAGATAGGTCGTTGGGGGAAAGTGGACGTACCCAAATCGGGGAACAACTATAATTTGTTTGAGTCTTTTCTGTGCTGTGTTTGATTTACTTGTGCAGGTACAGTTTTTAATTCCGCAAAAACCCCACAAGACACCTATCCCCCCCATCGGTGAAGCTAGTTGGCACTAGGTGGACTTTCAAGTGGTATCAGAGGGAGGTTACTCATCAAAAAGGTTCATACCTTGAGTAGAATCCTGCCACCAGTGTCAAGAAGAAGACAGATATCTTCTATAGACGGACTCAAGTACTCCGGCAAAATCCCAGTGTGCACCAGACTGAACTTTCCTATCTGGAAGGAAAGAATCAGATTTTACATGGAAGCAGTCGACCCCCGACTCTTCATGATCGTGAAGGAGGGACCTTACATTCCCACTAAGGCCTCCACCATTGATCCTACCAAGAAAGTGCCCAAGAAACTTTCGGAAATGGACAAGGACGAAATGGTGCTGGTCGGACTCGACAAGAAAGCACAAAACATCCTGGTAAGCGCAGTTGACGACTCTATGATGCAGAACTTCTGCAACTGCAGGACAGCCAAGGATCTCCGGAACTGCCTGATTGTATTAATGGAGGGCACAGATGAAGTGAGGGACGATCGGAGATCCCTCCTCAACCAGAAATATGAGGCCTTCAGGCAAGGGCCTAAGGAGGAGATCGGAGTTACCTTCGAAAACTTCCTCAAGATCGTCAATGCACTCAAGGGATATGAAAGAGTGTTCACTGACGGTGAGCTCAATGATAAGTTCCTTAGGTCCCTTACTAAGGAATGGGACACGAAGATCTGCGCCATCCGGGAGTTTGGCAGACTTGCGGAAACCGACCCTCAGATTCTGTTCGGGAAGCTCATGTCCTATGAGCTTCAATTGAACACAAGGAAGGCTGAAGAGGAAGTAGAGAAAGCCGCAGCCGAAGAAAAGACGGTGGCCCTAAAAGCCATTCATTCCAGAAAGGGTAAGGGTGCTGCTTCTTCCCGTGCGTGGAAGAAGGATGAAGAGGAAGACTCTGAGCCAAGCTCCTCCGGCTCAGAATTGTCTGAGGAAGACTTCTCTCTTATCACACGGGAATTCAAGAAGTTCCTCAAGCTGAGGAATCAGAGAAAGAGAGACGGCTCCTCCTCAAGGCATCAGAAGAAGAACTATTCTTCTGACAGGTATGTTTCCAAACCGAACAAACACCGCTCTTCTGACATTATTTGTTTTGGTCGCAATAAGCCAGGACACGTCATGACCGACTGCCATCAAGGCAAGAGGGAGAAGGGAAAGGGAGAGGAGCACAGGTCCTCAAAAGACAAGAAGAAGGAGAGGAGTTACATCGCGAAGAAGCCAAAGACACTGAGTGAATCTGACACGTCAGACACCAGCGATGACGAGGAAGCCTACTTTGGGCTAATGGGTCGCTGTGACTCGGAAGGAGATTGCCCCTCATTTACTGGGAAGGTAAAAGCTCACACCCCTCTCTCTGACTCTGACTCTGATCCTGAGTCTCAGGATGATGACCCTGAGGATAGCCCTTCGGCCCGTGAAGCTGAGCTCCTCGATAAGTATGAGCTTCTGCTCAATACTTTCGAGGAATGTCGAAAGCGACTGAAGGCTGAGAAAAAGGAAGTTAAATTCCTTAAAGGTGAGAGTGTATCCCTGAGGGAAGAGATCACCAGTTTGATCTCCCTCCGACAGGAGCACTTGGACCTGACTTCAAAGCATTCCGAGTCCCTTAAACTCCTCGATCTTAAGCAAGAGGAAATCGACAAGTTGGAAGAACAACTTGCGGCAGAAAAGAAGATCGTTAAGAGCTTTTCTATGCCTAAGACAGTTCTTCCACTAGTTGATACCTTCACTGCTCAGACCAAAGGAGCTGGTTTGGGGCACGTAGGGGCACCTGGTTCCTCTTTCAGGAGAAATAGGAACCAGAGGAAGAATAAGGCTGCTAAGAAGGTCTCTGCTGCTGAAAAGGGAAAGGCCCCACTCAGCCCTGTTAAGTTCAGAAAGCCCAGATTTCCCTATAACCAACATGATTTTGAGTCAACATATGGCCATCATTTCAGGCCCTCGGTTGCAAAGCCAAAGAGCCGGTATGATGGTTAGACCTTTCCCCGCAACTTCAGTGAGAGTGTCTTCAAGGCACCTTTTGAGGAAATCCGCGTGGAAAATTATGGTCACTTCTCTAGCGGCCATAATCGGAAGCAGGCACCTAAGGCCAAGCCTGTCACACTGAAAAGCCAAGAGGTGAAGAAATCATGTGACTGTGGTCATCTTGATGCCTCCACCTCTAGGTCCTCGGCCCCAGTTGAACCCTACGTTCCAAGGTTGAAGCAGGCGCCTAAGAGGAGGTATAACAGGTTTGATTGCTGGTGCTGTGGAAAAGTTGGTCACTTTGCCATGGATTGCTGGTTTAATCCAAGGAATAACGAGACTCCTCATGTTGGCAATGCGAGGCCGACCACTCGTAGGGCTAACCAATCGAGGGGGAGTATGCTAACGAGGAATCTAGGACCCAAGTTCGATTGGGTTCCTAAGGCAAATTAATTCTATTTTGCAGGAATGTCCAAAGGCCAACAAAACTCCCATTTGGTATTTGGACAGTGGATGCTCCCGTCATATGACTGGGACAAGAAGCCTGCTGCGGGAGTACTCTCCAGTCGAGAATGGACCCAAAGTTATATTTGGGGGATCTGATCGGGGAGTCACCAGAGGTTACGGTACGATTTCCAACGGTATACTCTCTATCACTAACGTAGCTTATGTTGAGGGGTTAAATCATAACCTGATCAGTGTAAGCCAGTTATGTGATAAAGGGTATGACGTTAAGTTCTGCAAGGATAAATGCCTGATAATATCATGTGCCTCTTCGGAGACAGTATTAACTGGCATTAGGAGCAGAAATATTTTCTGTTTAGATTTTCTCAGTCTAGATTCTTCTACCCCAGTATGCCTCGTTGCAAAAGGCAGTGCATCTCTTTGTGAACAATGACACAAGAGATTGACACATATTAATTATAAGACAATTAATATGCTGTTTTCCAAAGACTTAGTAAGGGATGCTCCCATTATTAAGTGCATTAAAGATAGTCCCTGTCCTGCATGCCAGATGGGCAAGTAGACTCGGGCTACCTTTAAGGGCATCCCAAACAAAGACTCCTCCAGATGTCTTTATCTTCTGCACATGGACTTGTTTGGTCCAATGCAAGTTCATAGCTTAGGAGGGAAGTCTTATACGCTAGTGATTGTAGATGATCACTCTCGGTTTACTTGGGTGTTCTTTTTAAAATGCAAGTCTGATACGTTTGACATCTTCACCAGCTTTGTCAAGCAGATTCAGAACGAACTTAACTGCTCAGTGGTCAAAATCAGAAATGACCATGGAACAGAGTTCGAGTCTGGTGCTATGACAGAGTTTTGTGAAGAACTTGGTATCTTTCATGAGTTTTCCTCCACGCGCACTCCTCAACAAAACGGAGTTGCGGAGAGGAGAAATAGAACACTCATTGAAGCCTGCACGACAATGTTGAATGACGCTTCACTCCCAGAATACTTCTGGGCCGAGGCTGTCAATACGGCTTGTCATGTTCAAAACCGGGCGTTGATCAACAAAAGTCATCGTAAGACGCCATACGAGCTACTGAAAGGCAGGAAACCAACCATGTCCTATTTGAGGATCTTTGGTTGCAGATGTTATGTACTGAATAATGGGAAGTACCGGCGTACTAAGTTTGGTGAAAAATGCTTCGAAGGCATATTCATGGGCTATAGTAGCCATAGCCGGGCTTATAGAGTTTTCAACAAGAAAACCCTAGTGGTAGAGGAATCAATAAATGTTGTATTTGATGAAGGAAGTTTGCTTAATTGCAAGTCTTCTAGTGGTCTTCTTGAAGATGCAGGTGCCAGACTCGAAAAGCTACACCTGGATGAGCCCGAGAAAGTTGCAACTCCAAAATACGTCAAGGTCTCCACCTCAACGCCAATCGGAGAGGATGACAATCAGGATGGAGCAGTCCTCCCTGAAGAGGAAGGAGCCCCAAAAATCACTAGAGCTCCTAATGCAAGACTTCTAGAGCTCCGACACGTGAGGGATCATCCTAGAGATCAGATCATCGGAGATCCTCGCGACGGTATCAGAACTCGAAGAGGTACTATTAATGAGATTTTGCATCTTAGTTTTCTATCACAGGTTGAGCCAAAGAAGTTCGACGAGGCGAACAAAGATGCAGCATGGATATTGGCCATGCAAGATGAACTACATCAATTTGAAAGATGCAACGTCTGGACGTTGGTTCCCAGACCAAAGGGGCAGAACGTGATCGGCACCAAGTGGATCTTCAGAAACAAACTAGATGAACATGGTGTCATCATAAAGAATAAGGCCAGGCTGGTGGCTCAAGGATACCGATAGGAGCAGGGGATTGACTTCGACCAGATGTTTGCGCTAGTTGCACGGCTCGAGGCAATCCGTCTGTTCCTAGCCTATGCCTCTCATAAAGGATTCACTGTCTATCAGATGGACGTGAAATCGGCATTCTTGAATGGAGACTTGAAAGAGGAAGTATACGTCGCTCAACCTCCAGGTTTTGTCAATCCTACTTATCCTAATCATGTCTACTTTCTCAATAAAGCTCTATATGGCTTAAAACAAGCTCCTCGAGCTTGGTATGAGACATTGTCTAGTTTTCTTCTTGAGAACAAGTTCTCTAGAGGAAAAATAGACAAGACATTGTTTCTCAGGGAAGTCAAAGGCAAGATCTTGCTGGTGCAAATCTATGTCGATGACATTATATTCGGGTCAACGGACAACAATCTTTGCAAAAAGTTTCTAAACTTATGCAAGGAAAGTTTGAAATGAGCAGTATGGGAGAGCTAAAGTATTTCTTGGGACTTCAAGTGAAACAGTCTGAGGAAGGAATTTTCATTTCTCAGACAAAGTTCACCAATGAACTCCTCAAGAAATTCGGAATGGAGAATGCAACCTCTATGAGGACTCCAATGGGATCCACCATGTCTCTGGATAAGGATGAGAAAGGGAAACCTTTTGATGAAACCAAATACAGAAGCATCATTGGATCCCTGCTCTACTTTACTGCAAGTAGACCGGATATCATGTTCTCCACATGTGTTTGTGCCAGATATCAGGTGAACACTAAGGAATCTCATTATGTCGCTGCAAAGCGAATTCTTAGATACCTTAAAGGTACCCCTAATCTTGGCTTGTGGTACCCGAGAAACAATGATGTCGAGCTAATAGGTTTTGCAGATGCTGATTTTGCAGGGAGTAGGGATGACAAGAAAAGCACTTCCGGGACGTGTCAATTCCTCGGAAGAAGGCTCATCTCATGGAATAGCAAGAAGCAGAATTGTGTAGCAACCTCCACAGCAGAGTCTGAGTACATCTCGGCTGGCAGCTGTTGCGCACAACTCCTATGGATCAGAAATCAGTTAGCAGACTATGACCTTCAGTTCAAGGAAGTACCAATGTACTGCGACTCCTCCAGTGCAATTGCTATTGCCAACAATCCGGTATCACACAGCAGAACGAAGCATATTGAAGTGCGCTACCACTTCATTCGGGAGCACGTGGAGAACAAGGACATCTCTCTCTGCTATGTCCCCACGGACAAGCAGATTGCAGATATTTTCACAAATCCCTTAGACGAGGCCAAGTTCAGTCTCTTCAAAACTGAATTGGGGATGCTAAACTATGAGGAATGAAGACTACAGAAGCTCCAGGCTCGTGCATCTAGGGGGAGCATCTGCCAGGAACTCAAGTGTAAGCACAGGTGCAAGAACTGAGGGGGAGCATGGTGTCAAATGCACCAGACCCAGATTTGCAGAAGCTGAAAAGGGGGAGATTACCCTCTCGGTCGGCTAAGGTGCTAAGGTGTATGCTCCAAATGCTCTAAAGATAATGGTATAGATTTTCAACTCACTCTCGTTTTTTAAAGTTGTGTTTTCTTCCAAGCCGTTATATTCACCTTAGCTTGTAGGGTTTAGGCTTCTTCAAATAGGGGGAGATTGTTGGGTATTGTATCCACAATGTACCTGATTTGAAGAAGCCCCTAAACAAACTAAGATGAATTGACTATGTATTTGATGAAATCCTTCTAGTTGTGCTTGCAGCTATTCATTGTTAAGTACACACCAATGTCAGGGTGCAGTAGGTCAATATACATGGGTCTGCACAACGTAATCCCTCATTGAGCAGATCAGTGGGTTGGCTTACGTGTACTCTCTCTATTGGAGTGTACTTATTTCTAAGCACAGAGTCATGAAAGATCAAGAGCAGACAAGGAGCAAGGATGGGCCAAAGACCAGCTCACGGGTGGAAAGACGAGAAATCGTCTAAGTCCAAATCGTCGAGAATCACTAGCTGATTCTCGCCGGTTGGAGCCGGCAGTCTCAATGCCGCCAGAAATTTCTCTAAGGCAGAATCGTCGAGAATCACTAAGTGATTCTCGCCGATTCGTCGAGAATGACTTTGCATTCTCGACGATCCGGCGAGAATCAAGTGTGACTCCCGCCGATTCTCCCCGGCTTCTATATCAGTGCAGCCAGAATTCGGCTAAGTAGAATTCGGCGAGAATCGTAGGTGATTCTCGCCGATTCGTCGAGAATCACCTATGATTCTCGCCGAATTTGACTTGGGCAATTTTCCGATTCTTTCTGGACCGGTCCATGTTACCTGTGGTATTTCTAACCTGACTTAGGTCTTTTTATGGGTGGGGCCCACAACGGTCATGTGCTTGACCTAAGGTATATATACCTCCGTATGTATGAGCGGAAAAAGACACGGAATACGCGAATTCAAAAGACGAGCCGCCGTCGAGCCCTACAGCGCGATCTTGCTCCGCCGACCGTCTCCGCCATTCGTGTAGTTGGTCGGCGCCGCTGATCAAGGCTTCTTCCAGATCTCTGGTGACAGAAGCTTAGTCTCGCATAGCGTCTCACGCGTCTAACCAGAGATCCCTTGTATCTTGATTCGTTGATCGGGAAAAACCTTCCCCTTCCGAATCGATCGAGACGACCGATCCTAGTGTGACCGCTGGAAGAACTTGCTTCCTTTGCTACGAAGTTTGAATCCCCATAGCACTACAGCAGCTCTCCGTCGCCGCCGCTTATTCCGAGAACCTAGCCACTGCTCCAAGCCGCCGCCGGTTTTGGGAAGGTTCATTCCAAGAGAGATCTAAGGTTGTAGACTCTTCGTTGACTTCAAGAACACGTCGTCGAACGAAGAGCACCTTAATCTCCATAAGTTGTTTGTATTCCTTATACATTCTAGTTTCTATTTCTTTGTAAAGGAACAGTTGGTTCCTAGTTGTAAGGGTTGGGTGCAACCCGTATTGTGGGAGTGGTGACTCCTACGTATGGAAGGGTTCCTTCCGTTAGTGCAAGGATTGGATTTCAATCCAGTTGGTGAAGTGACCGAGTCGTCCCTAGTTGGGAGATAGGTTGAAGGGGGAAAGTGGACGTACCCAAATCGGGGAACCACTATAATTTGTTTGAGTCTTTTCTGTGCTGTGTTGTTTGATTTACTTGTGCAGGTACAGTTTTTTATTCCGCAAAAACCCCACAAGACACCTATCCCCCCATAGGTGAAGCTAGTTGGCACTAGATGGACTTTCAAAAGTCTCATACCGATTTATACATTGGGATGTCGGTTGTATGCAAATATGAGCGTAGTGATATGCTGTGCCATGACTCATGCAAGTGCAACTCACGCACACGACTCTATGTGCACAGACCTTTAGTTCCCCCTGTTCGGCTAGCTAGCTTCACTCCCAGGAACCTCCGTAGTGGCAAACAGAGATAGTGGGTCGGGCCCCCCACTCCTAGGCGGGTATCCACACTACCGGGCCTAACCCTTCCGTACGCCCTTAGAAGAACACAACCTAGAGTATCCGCGTACTAGTGCTGGCTATATCCACCAGGCTTTCTTTGGCTAAGTGTCCCATACCGCCGAGTCAATGTACCGATGTCCGTGTGAACGACAATCAAATACCGAAGACCACCACCTTATTCTGTACTCAAAACCCTCGAGCCCCCGGCTCCCCGGACAGTCCCGTCCGTGCATCTACCTTCAGAGCTGCCGTCTGAATGGCAACCAAACCAACTTATTCTACCTCCCTATCTACCGGGGTGTGTGAAAGTGCAACCCTAGTTATACTAGTTGCTCTTTTAGCTTATCATTCCTACGGTTTACGTTAGCTCAGGAATGCCCCCGGTGTTCCCCGTGAAGGGCTCTCAAAGGGCACTAGGAACTATGATGGTAGCTGAAGCCCACCGTTCCCTTTCGCAAGGCACTTATTGTTATTGGTTGATACCCATTACCCGATCCCTTTTAAATTACTTTAGATCTAGCCCTAGAGTATTAAGACTCTTCCTCTCCTACCGGGGAGGACGATCTTTCGTCGATCCCGGACGCCACTTAACACTAGTCAATCTCACACCCTACCCATCCTGACTTCCAATAATGAACTTGATTTAACTTACCCTATCCAAACCAGCAAAATACCAAAATTCCATCTCCCCAAGTTCATCACCCACTCTAGTTCAGCTTCTGCAGTTTTTACTAAACGCAGACCATCCTAAGCTATATGAGGTATGCAAGGGGTGATACTCCAAATTGTCTTCTGAATCTCCTATAATATTTACTGGAGGTCTATCATGACATAATTAGTCTAAATCCAGAAAATAATAATTTTCCTAATTAATCTTATATTTATTTAATTTCCTCCAAAACTAAGCCATGAGTGATTTGAACATGAAGTACCCTTTTCAGGTATGATTAAAGCCCCATAAAATTATGATAAATACTAGGCAATAATTTGACAGTAAATTTATATCTCTCAGAAGTTTTTACCAAATTTAAACCCTTAATCCTTAATTGTGAACATTTCACCAATTAGTCATTTAGAGAAGTAAATACCATAAATAAGCTTCTAAAAATTCCAAGGAAATTCAAGTATTGTTTTCATGCCTTAAAAGTAATACTGACAAGGTTTCCAAATTTTTCAGTGAGTATTAACCTCAAAATCTTATTTAGAAATATAACCCCCTTTCTTAACTTAACAAAGCAACCACTGCAAATATTCATCTAAAAATAAAGAATTAATTTACACATCAATGTGTTGACCTCATAACTCTACTGATAAAGTTACATAATTTTCAAACAACATATAATCTCTGAATCAATTTTTTTGAATAGAATTGCATTACTAAAAGCTTGTAAAGGAAGTACTAAAAATAAACCTCCAAAAATTATAATAAAATTCCAGTGTGATTACATTAGGCTAAAACACTCTTTGCCAAAATTTCATGGAGATCAAGTAACCACAAAGATCATCATAGATAAAAGCCTATTGGGGAAAATTCATGAATTATGTGATAAGGACTTGAAGTGCTATCCCATTACAAAATAAATACCAGAGGACTTGGGCTATCCTAGCATCCACTCTACCAAATTTCAAGCTCTTACAAGGGCATTTGACCCCATGCCCTTCACAAGCCACCAAGGTCCATCCTTAGGGTTTGGCCTTGGTTCCTAGGGTAAATTTACCCCAATCCACCTCAAACTCCATGAGGGGGTGCTAGAAAGCATTCTAAGTCAGTGGTCAAAATCTCATCCTCTATTGAGGTGATCTGACCATTCAAGTCTCAAAGTGCACTTTTGACCTAAGACCCCTTATTAGGGCAAAACTTAGGTTTGTTCATTTCCAATCTAAAACATCTTCAAATGAGATGAAAAATTATACAGAACCTTATGATAAACCCAGGGACCACTCACCAAAATTTGGGAGGGTTTAGAAGTCATTAAGCCATCTAATTAATTTACCCTAGGATTATTAAATTTTTCTAAAAACTTTAGGAAACCATTCTCCAAAAATTCCCATTTTAGGACAGTCACTAGGTATAGCTAGGGTAGGATCCCTGCCAAAATTTCAGATCATTTGGTCAAAGGATGAAGGGTGGGCACACCTTCTGGTCTCTGCCTAGCTCGAGGTCTAGGTCCCACCAAGAGAGGTGCCCGGGTCAAACCAGTTGACCAAATTGACTCAAATCAATTTTAAAATATAGTAGACCCATAGGGATACAAATTACTTGTTGACCATTTCTTCATATAAAGCCCTTAGGTATTTTTCATAATTTATCTAAGGTGGCTGTTATTTTAATACAAAAAAATGCATATAAAATAAAAGCTTAATTAAATGCACAGATCTTGAAGCAGGATCTAAGGGCCCTGACATCGTCTTCCTCCTCCAGCCAAAGGCCACAATTTGCCCGACCAGGAGCTACTTCCAAGCGCAGCCGCCGGCTGTCCAGCCTCCTCCCTGGCCGGCCACCGCCACCACCACCTCTGTTGAGGTGGTGGCCATCACCGGGCGGTGGCGCAGTCGCTGGAGAGGCGGAATCCGGCGAACCCGAGCATAATTTTTTTGCTGGAAAAAGGGAAAAGGAGCTCTTCCGATCGGGCTCAGTTGAGCCCGATTCTTAATCCTAAGAAGGCTAAGATCTACTCGTAGAGAGAGAGGAGGGGAGGACCTTGTTCGCGGGCTGGAGGCGTGCAGACCGTCGGGATGCCATTGGTGCGGTGGTGGCGTCGCCGGAATTCTCAATAGCACAGTGGGAGGCTCGAAAACTTCATGTAAAGGCTGAGAAAACCTCCTCTTGGGCCTCTGAGGGTGTTTAAAAGCTTGGTCAAGGAGGGGGAACGACCAAAACTTCAATGGCCATTATTTGTCCATTAAAGCTTGGGTCGACCATGGTGGAGGGGGGCTGAAACGGCTCAATCCAGCCAAGCTAACGGCTCTAACTCCTCCTCTTCCCTAGAGGAATTGAATCCAGCCGTAAAAAGGGGAGGGGGAAAGGCCACGACATCAAATGCCATTCATGGCCATGACAGCAAGCTCTCGGCCATGGCCGTAACCGCCCTTTTTGCAAAACTGTCGGTCCATGTGTCACAGTTGACCGATCAACTTAATTTAAATAAGACTTATTAGGTCTTATTAGGAGAAAACGGTCCACTCCTAGACCGGCCCGATTCAGCTGAACCAGCACCCAGCCATAACAAATCTGCCAGAAAAGACTAAGTAAAATGGCGTTGAGTGAGCTCTGCTCACTCAACGCCATCCATGCTACGACGTTAAGTGAGCTCTGCTCACTCAATGCCATCCCAGATACGGCGTTGAGTGAGCTCTGCTCACTCAACGCCATCCAGAATGGCCTCCCAGGCTATGGCGTTGAGTGAGCTCAGCTCACTCAACGCCATCCAGAATATGCCCTTTTAAACGATGGCGTTGAGTGAGCTTAGCTCACTCAGCGCCGTCCAGATTATGGCGTTGAGTGAGCTCTGCTCACCCAACGCCATCCAGACAACACCAAATGGAGTTGAGTGCGGTCAGTGCACTCAACGCCGTTAAATTTATGGCATTGAGTGCACTCAACGCACTCAACGCCATCCCGCCTGACAGATTACGGTGTTGAGTGAGCTAAGCTCACTCAATGCCATCTAGTCTACGGCGTTGAGTGAGCTCAACTCACTCAACGCCAACCAGACGACACATGGCGTTGAGTGCAGTCAGTGCACTCAACGCCATTCAACTTATGGCATTGAGTGCACTGACCGCACTCAACGCCATCCCGTCTGAAGGATGGCGTTGAGTGCAGTCAGTGCATTCAACGCCATTCGTCCTGAAAGATGGTGTTGAGTGCAGCCAGTGCACTCAACGCCATTCTGCTTATGGCGTTGAGTGCACTCAACGCCATCCCGCCGGAAAGATGGCGTTGAGTGTAGTCAGTGCACTCAACGCCATTCTGCTTATGACGTTGAGTGCACTCGACGCACTCAACGCCCGAGTCCTAAACTTATTTTAAGCAAGTTTGACCCACTATTTGTAGACCAAGGTGATTTTCGCCTTTCTTCCTAAGCTCCCTTGGTCTTTTGGGTTTCCTAGGGTTTTGTCGTGACCTAGTCATGACAAAACCACCCCCGGAGGGTCTAGCCGGAAATGGGATTTTACAAATCCCAATAAACAAAACAAAGATTTCGTCCCTGAAATCAAGGTTAAGCCTACGGGGGCTCCAATCGGGAAAAAAAGCTTGTAACATCCCATGAAATTCGAAAGATTTACTTCTCTATTCTTGAAATTTCAGTCCTATTGGTTTAAAACAGGAAAGAAAATTGATTGTCCGGAGGGGTTGTGAGGTATACCTAACTGAAAAAGTTCCGGATACTTCTATCGCATCAAGTCCTGTGGCTCCCATGTATGCTCCTCCTGCCTATGATTGTTCCGCAGAACCTTGACTAACAAGAACCTTCTTCCGTCGCAAGACCCGCACTGCCGTGTCATCGATCCTGATAGGCTCCAAGTTGACTGACCGATCCGAGACCACCGGGCCATCTACCGAGGAAATCAACTGCTCAGGGCGTAGCAGAGCCTTCCGTAGTGAGGTGACGTGGAAGACGTCATGCAGTCCCGCTAACTCCGGCGGTAGCTCCAGTTTATAAGCCAAGGGTCGGATCTGCTCCAGGATCCTGTAAGGCCCCATATATCTCGGACTGAGCTTCTTTCGCCCGCGAACCCGCGAGACTCCGTGCATCGGCCGTATCTTCAAGAAAACCCGGTCTGCCACCTGGAACTCCACCTGACGATGCCTCGCATCGTAGTATTTGGCCTGCCTGCTCTGGGCTTCCAACATCCTGTCCCGGATCAATCTAATCTGGGCATCTGTATCCCCCACAAACTCCGAGCCCAGTGCCTGCGGATCCTCATCCTGAACCCATGATAGTGGGGTCCTGCACCTCCTTCCATACAACGCCTCGTATTGAGCCTTGCCTATGCTGGACTGATGGGCGTTGTTGTATGAAAACTCAACCAGTGGCAACAATCTCTCCCAAGGCTCGCCGCGGTCTAAAATACACAAGCGCAAAAGATCTTCCAGTGTACGGTTGGTGCGCTCTGTCTGCCCGTCGGTCTGAGGGTGAAAAGTTGTGCTGAATGTCAATCGAGAACCCATATGGGCCTGGACCGACCTCCATTTCCTGGATATAAATCGCCCATCCCGATCCGAAACGATAGTCTTGGGCACCCCATGATAACGCACAAACTGCTCAATGAATCTCGGTACTAATACACTAACCAGAGCGTCCTTCGCCACTGGAATGAATCTGGCCACCTTTATTAGCCTGTCCACTATCACCCAGATCGAGTCTTTCCCCGCACGGGATCGAGGTAGCTCATGTATGAAGTCCATTGCTATATCCTCAAATTTCCACTCCGGCACCGGAAGTGGCTGCAGCAAGCCTGCCGGGTTCCTACACTCTGCCTTTACGAGTTAGCAGGCCTCATAATGTGTCACAAAGTACGTAATGTCCCTCTTCATACCCGGCCAGTACATCGTCCTCCTCAGATCTTTTACCATCTTGGTGATCCCCGGGTGTACTGAGTATCGGCTGTAGTGAGCTTCTGTCATAATGTCCTCCCGGATCTGGCCTCCTGCCGGTATGTAGACTCTACCTCGGAAACACAGGAGACAATCCCTCAAAGAGTAATCTCCTGTTGTGCCTTCCTCCAAGGCTTGGAATATCGGCTCAGCTCTCTCATTCAGTATCTGCCCATCTCTGATGCGGTCCTGAATATCATCAGTAGTAACCATCGACCCCAGGTACTCCATGTATAACTCCGGGTCATGCTCAGACACTAGTGATATCTGCATCTCCTCGAATGCTTTAACCAACTCCAAGGCCATCAGCTGCGGGCCTACTCCAGACGTACTCGCTCTCCGGCTCAGAGCATCTGCGACCACATTCGCCTTCCCCGGATGGTAGTGCATGGTATACTGGTAGTCCGACAGAAACTCTACCCAGCGTCTCTGCCTGATGTTTAACTCCTTCTGGGTGTCTACGTATTTCAAGTTCTTGTGGTCCGAGAAGATATCATAGTGAATTCCGTAAAGGTAGTGTCGCCAGATCTTAAGAGCAAAAACAACTGCCGCCATCTCCAAATCGTGCACGGGGTAGTTCTGCTCGTGCTGCTTCAACTGACGGGAGGCATAGGCTATTACGTGCCCGTTCTGCATCAGAACGGCACCCATCCCTTGATAGGAAGCATCTGTGTACACCTGGAATCCTTCCTTCCCTAACGGAAGAGCAAGGATGGGAGCCGAGGTAAGACGATCCTTCAGCTCCTGAAAAGCAGATTCGCATCGTGGTGTCCAAATAAAAGGGGACTCCTTCTTCGTCAGAGACGTAAGAGGGAGGGAAATCTGAGAGAACCCCTTTACGAACTTCCGGTAATAACTGGCAAGTCCTAAGAAACTTCGAACATCCGAGGCCGACTTTAGTGGCGGCCAATCCCGTACTGTCTGGACCTTCGCCGGATCCACTGCCAGACCTGCTCCACTGATGACATGGCCCAGAAAGGCCACCTCCTTTAGCCAAAACTGGCACTTGCTGAACTTGGCTTATGCTCCCACAGCTTCTCCAAAGTCAAGGCTAGATGCCTCGCGTGCTCCTCCTCCGTCCTTGAATAGATAAGGATGTCGTCGATGAATACGATAATAAAGACATCCAGATACTCTTCGAACACACGATTCATCAAGGTCATAAATGCGAAGGGTTCGTTCGTGAGACCGAAAGGCATTACGGTGAACTCGTACAAACCATATCTGCTGCTGAAGGCCATCTTCGGGATGTCCTCCTCCCGAATGCGAAGCTGGTAGTACCCCGACCTCAGATCCAGCTTTGAGAACCAATGGGCTGTTGGAGTTACCATGGTGATCTAGAAGTGGTCAAACATGTAATCTCACTGTCAACAAAATATGAGCCTGCAGGGTCGCACATAAGAGCAGTGGAGAAGTTGGAAGATTGACTGTATTGGAAAAGGTTACCAATCACCATAAAGTATGGGGGTCCGGCAATCGTTGCTAAGAAAGTTCATTGAGAATGGTTAGTCGAGAGTCGTCGAGTTTGACTCGACGACTAAGACTGTTTCGACGAGAGTCGTCGAGTTTGACTCGACGACTATGGTTGTTTCGGCGAGAGTCGTCGAGTATGACTCGACGACTGTGGCTGGGTCAACGAATATCGTCGACCGCCGTTCGACGATTGTCGTCGAACGCGGCTCGACGATTATCGTCGACAGCCGCTCGACGATTGTCGTCAAACGTGGGTCGACGAATGTTGTCGACCGCCGTTCGACGAATATCGTCGATCGCCATTCGACGATTGTCGTCGACCGCCGATCGACGAGAATCGTTGAGAGTCGTCGAGTATGACTCGACGACTAAGGCTGATTTGTCGAGAGTTATCCTTGATTCTCGTCGATTCTGGATCTGATTCTCGCCGAACCTGGAACTCATTCTCAACGAATGATTCTGTGACCCTATACTGTGTGGTCTGCGGATAGCGGTACTTTTAGGTCTGTTTATACTTTTAGTATAAATAGGGACTTAGGGTTTTGGGAAAAGTATGCGTTGTTTTTGCGGCCGAATAGAACCCGACGGAAAGAGATCTGCTGTTCTACCGATTCGCAGAATCCCGAATCCCGCCGGCTGGAAGCGTTCCGCCGCCGCATTCGCTTCGCCGACCTCCTCCTCTCCGACGATAGTCGTCGGTGCTGCGCTTCCTGGAGCGGACCTAGCAGTCCGTGGAAGTGTAAGGTGCGGTCGATCTCTTTCCGATCATCCATGTGACGGAAGTTTGGAGTTCTCCCGCTCGTGTGGATTTCTACATAGACGTAGATATTATTCTTCGTGGAACTCGCCATCGACAAGGAATCTTATTTGGAGCATCTTCGTTGAGTTGTGACTCAACGCCATCAAGGTAATTTTTGCCTAATGTTTGTTAACTTCTTGATTCAACATTCATGGCCCGATCCAATCTCTTTTGGGTTGTTCTAGATTTTATTACTTCCGCTGCGTGCACAAGTGTTGTGCCAACCTTATAGAGAAACCCAACAGTGGTATCAGAGGGAGGTTGTCGGCCATGTTTGTTGTATTGGAAGTTAGGTTATTCCAGTACGTGTAAACCTAGGGTTTTAGAAGTGTTCTAAATGTCTAGATTTAATCTTGGCACCCCGCCGGGAACGTCTGGAATCTTGTAGTAATTTCTAATCATTAGGAATTACTGTCTCCTTAGCAGTAACCATCCTTCGATTTTGTTTTGGATTTTGAATCCAATAAGGAGAGATGAGCTTGTCTACTGCTTTAAGTTGAGTTGCCTTTGTCCCTTGTCCAATGCATGTAAACCTGAAGATTTGGAAGTGTCCAGATGTTCAGATTTATCCCTTTTCTTCTATCAAATGTTGATAGTGTTCCGTTGTGCACATAAGGGATGCATGGGGATTTTAGTGAAGTGTTTTTCTTTGGATGTGCACATTGATCAAATGTTGATCATGGTTAATTGTTAACCTATTATCAAAAATTCCCTTCATCAAATATTAAGTGTTCGGATGCCTTCCGATGGATGACACTCTTCCTACCTCGATCGATGAAGTGTGGGCTTGCCAAAGCAAGGTGCATTAATCTATCTTGGTAAGGGTGCGAGCGGATAATTGTGATATCCCACTGTCGACATCAGGTCAAGCTTAACTAGGTGACCTCAAAGGTTGAGTGCCTAGAGGTATAGGGTTGGCATGCACCATATGATGGATGCGAATAAGGAGTTATTCACCAACCATACAAGAATTGCATGAGGATGAAATTAGCAAGCGTTGCCTACCTAAATAACCACATTGTGAGAGGAAATCCAAAGCTGACTCATTGTGTTGGTGAAATACGGATCTTGTCCACTAAGAGAGTAGCTCGCATGAACTCTCCGAATTGATAGTGAGGGCTATTATTTCGAATAAAATAGTGGGAGTTTTAGTTGAAGTCCAAACTAAGAAAAATAATTATATTTTGAAATTTTGGTATTGATTTTATTATGCATAAATTCTTGTAGAATTCCATGGCAAGTGGTTCGCACTCCACTCTGTCTCTGAGAGCCATCCTTGAGAAGGATAAGCTCAGTGGGACTAATTACATGGACTGGTACAGGAACCTGAGAATTGTTCTCAGGCAAGAGCGAAAGCTCTACGTCTTGGAAGAAGAAGCCCCCGAGGTGCCGACCGGGAATTCTTTCTGTGTTGATAAGGATGCTTATAAGAAGTATACTGATGACGCCTTGGACGTCGAATGCCTTATGATTGCCACCATGAACTCTGAGATTCAGAAGCAACATGAGAACATGGGGTGCAAGGAGATTGACGAGCATACAAGAAAATATTTCAAGGGCAAGCTTGTCAAGAGAGGTTTGACGTCACCAAAGCGTTGTTTCAGTGCAAGATGGGAGTTCGAGACTCAGTAGGGACTCACGTACTCAAGATGATTGGGTATATAGAGAACCTTGAAAGACTGGGTTTTCCTCTGGGTCAAGAGTTGGCCACAGATCTGATCCTGCAATCGTTGCCGGATAGTTACGAGCAGTTTTTCTTGAACTACAACATGAATGAGATAGACAAGACACTGCCCGAGCTCCTAGGCATATTGAGAACTGCCGAGATCAATATGAAGAAGGCCAAGCCTGCCAGCCCCATACTAATGGTGCATAAGGGCAAGGGCAAGGCCAAGGGCTTCAAGAAGACAAAGGTGGGACCTAAGTCACATCTTGAGCCCAAGTCTTCTGCATTGATGAAGAAGAAGAGCACGGTGAAGGAGGGGAAATGCCACCACTGTGGCAAGGCTGGTCATTGGAAGAGGAACTATCCTTCGTACATTGAGGGTCTGCAGAAAATGAAGGGAGGTATGACTTCCGCTTCAAGTATTTACATTATAGAGATAAACCTTTCTGCTCCTTCATCTTTTGTATTGGATACCGGATGTGGTTCTCACATTTGTACAAATGTGCAGGAACTGGGAAGGAGAAGATTGCTGAGTAAAGGGGAGGTGGACCTTCGTGTCGGCAATGGAGCAAGAGTTGCTGCTGTGGCCATAGGGGTTTACCGTCTTTCTTTGCCCAGTGGGCTTTTAATAGAACTAGATAACTGTTATTTTGTTCCGGCAATAACTAGAAACATTATATCCATTTCATGCTTGGACATGATTGGATTTTCTTTTATGATTAAGAACAACTGTTATTCTATATTTAAGAATGATGTTTGTTATGCTGTAGCCCAATTGTTTAATGGTCTTTATGTTTTGAACTTGGACCATCAGATCTATAATGTAGAAAATAATAAAAGACTAAGAACAAATGACTCAAACCCTACATATCTCTGGCATTGTCGTTTGGGCCATATAAACGAGAAGCGTATATCCAAGCTTCATAAAGATGGACTTTTGGACTCATTTGATTATGAATCATTTGAGCGATGCGAATCTTGTTTGTTAGGCAAGATGACTAAGGCCCCTTTCACTGGTTATACTGAGAGGGTTGAGGATCTCTTGGGTGTTGTACATAGTGATGTATGCGGACCCATGAGTTCCATGGCTAGAGGTGGGTATTTCTAATTCGTTACATTTACTGATGATTTCAGTAGATACGGATATGTGTATCTTATGAAGTGCAAATCCGAGACCTTTGAAAAGTTCAAAGAGTTCAAGAATGAAGTAGAAAACCAGTTGGGTAAAAGGGTTAAACCACTCCGATCTGATCGAGGTGGCGAATACCTGAGTCATGAGTTCCGTGATCATCTGAAAGAGTGTGGTATTGTATCACAGCTCACTCCACCTAGAACACCACAACATAATGGTGTATCTGAGAGGAGAAATCGTACTTTGTTAGACATGGTACGTTCGATGATGAGTCATGCAGACTTGCCTGTTTCCTTTTGGGGTTTTGCTTTAGGGACTATAGCAATGACACTAAATCGCGCTCCAACGAAAACGGTTCTGAAGACACCATATGAGATATGGACTGGGAAGCATACTAGTATGTCGTTCATTAAAATTTGGGGCTGTGAGGCATACGTGTGACGTCAAATGCCTGACAAGCTGGAACCCAAATCGGATAAATGTTATCTGGTGGGATATCCTAAGGAAACGAAAGGGTATTACTTTTACCTACCGTCCGAGGGCAAAATGTTTGTCGCAAGGACTGATGTCTTCTTGGAGAAAGAGTTCTTATCAAGAAAGACTGAAAAGGTAAAACTTGAAGAAGTTCAAGAACCACAAGTAGTGAATGAACTGGAATTTGATTCTGAGACAGGACTACAAGATGTTATAGCTAGAGAACCTGCTCAAGAAACACAAGTCCTACGTAGATCTGGTAGATCGAGGTTTGAGCCTGAGAGATATGGATTTCTCATGTCTTAAGCAGGTAATGTGTTGCTTATGGATCATGATGATGAACCAGCAACCTCCCAAGAGGCTATGAATGGACCGGACTCCGACAAATGGCTTGAGGCTATGAAATCCGAGATGAAATCCATGTATGCAAACCAAGTTTGGAACTTGGTGGAACCACCTAAAGGGGTATGACCCATAGGGTGCAAATGGGTCTTCAAGAAGAAGACCGACATGGATGGGAATGTACAGACATTCAAAGGGAGACTGGTGGCTAAGGGTTTCAAGCAAATTCATGGTATTGATAATGATGAGACCTTTTCCCTTGTTGCCATGGTAAAGTCCATAAGGATATTGCTTGCTATTGCTGCGTATTATGACTACGAGATCTGGCAGATGGATGTCAAAATGGCTTTCCTTAATGGAAACCTCCTTGAGGAAGTGTACATGACAAAACTCGAGGGTTTTGTATCCCCAAATGAAGCCACTAAAATATGCAAGCTGAATAAGTCCATCTATAGACTGAAACAGGCCTCTCGAAGTTGGAATCTTCGTTTTGATGAGAAAATCAAAGAGTTTGGTTTCATCAAGAATGAAGTTGAGCCTTGTGTTTACAAGAGAATCAGTGGGAGCATTGTTGTCTTCCTGATATTGTATGTAGATGACATACTTTTGATTGGGAATGACATTTTTACCCTGAAAGTTGTTAAGAACAACCTAGGTAACTGCTTTTCTATGAAGGACTTGGGTGAAGCGACTTACATACTCGGTATTAAGATCTATAGAGATAGATCAAAGAAGTTGCTGGGTTTGACCCAGAGTACATACATTGAAAAGGTGTTGAAGCGGTTCAACATGCTTGAGTCCAAGAAAGGATTTTTACCCATGTCTCATGGTGTGAATCTCTCTAAGGACCAGTGTCCAAGATCTTGTGAAGATAAGGACCGCATGAAGTTGATTCCATATGCTTCGACAATTGGATCAATCATGTATGCAATGTTATGTACTCGACCCGATGTCTCCTTTGCTTTGAGCATGACTAGCAGGTATCAGTCAGACCCCGGTGAATGTCACTGGATTGCAGTCAAGAATATCCTGAAGTACTTGAGAAGGACTAAGGATGTGTTCTTGCTATATGGTGGAGAGGAAGAGCTCGTTGTAAGTGGTTACACAGATGCTAGATTCCAAACTGATAGAGACAATTCAAAGTCTCAGTCAGGGTTTGTGTTTTGCCTTAATGGAGGAGTTGTGAGCTGGAAGAGTTCCAAGCAAGAGACAGTTGCTGATTCTACAACAAAGGCCGAGTATATCGCTGCGGCTAACACAGCGAAGGAGGCTGTATGGATTAGGAAATTTATCGGCGAGCTTGATGTAGTTTCTAGCATTGTTAGTTCCGTAGTTCTCTACTGTGATAATAATGGTGCAATTGCACAATCTAAGGAACCTAGATCCCATCAGCGCTCCAAGCACATACTTCAGCGGTTTCATCTTATTCGTGAGATTGTCGAATGAGGAGATGTGAACATTTGCAGAGTGCCGACTGAGGAGAATATTACGGATCCACTGACAAAGCCTCTCGCACAGAAAAAGCATGATGGTCATACTAGATCAATGGGTATGCGATACCTAAGTGATCAACTCTAGTGGGAGTCTTGTGGGTTGCATGTAAACGTATATTCTGTTGGCTGTTTATTGTTCATTCATATGATGAATTGTGTACCAAATGTTTCTTTTTGCAATTAATGGCAAGTACTTTTATTGTGATTTTTCTATGTGATAGTTAAATTGTAACATAATAAATACCCTTAGAGTGTTCGCTTCCATAGGACATCAAGTACGTGACTTGAATGTGAGAGCCTATGATTTATTTGAATATTCATTCTTAAAAGGTCCCTGGTCGTTGTATTGTCATAGGAACTAAGGGTGATGATGATACCTTAAGACTGGCACGTGCGTTGACTGATGAACAGTTCTCACAGGTCATGATATTGTGATATCAAGTCATCACGTGGGTACTTGTTAATGAACAAGTTGTACTGGACAGACCCATCCTGAGACTACTTTGTGGATTGTTATCTAATCGTGTCACAAGTAGGTCTCTATTGGCAATGGTGTTGTGGTCCTTTGACATGACGTCGCAGCATTCATCAAGTGAGGAAGAGCGTGCTTTGATGCCATCTAAAGTCTTCTTGAGAAAGGTTGATGATAAGGGTGGTTGTTGGGTACGTTACGAATCATTTGGGTGTTTGTGTGTAAGCAGATATGAGATTTGTCCTCCTATATGACAGGAGTTGCATCCATGGGCCCCTTGATGGAACTGGACTGAGAAATGCATGGCCATGCTTGGTTGAGTAGGTATGTGATATTGGACTCACCATTCTCTGGAAGTACGTTCTAGATCAAGAAACTTGGATTGAGCTATTATGAGGGTGACACGGTCCATGCCTCTAGTTCTTTCCGGATGTAAGGGACAAAGGGACAAAGACAACGCTGGAACATTGGTCATGAAGGCTTATGAGTTATGAACTCTTATTGCTTGGGGAGCAATGATGCATTGCTAGATGCCGCTCATTGTTTGTGAGGTTTTTTTTTGGTTTGATACTTTCAAGATCAAGTGGGAGACTATTGAAGTTACCATGGTGATCTAGAAGTGGTCAAACATGTAATCTCACTGCCAACGCGATATGAGCCTGTAGGGTCGCACATAAGAGCAGTGGAGAAGTTGGAAGATTGACTGTGTTGGTAAAGGTTACCAATCACCATAAAGTATGGGGGTCCGGCAATCAATGCCAAGAAAGTTCATTGAGAATGGTTAGTCGAGAGTCGTCGAGTTTGACTCGACGACTAAGACTGTTTCGACGAGAGTCGTCGAGTTTGACTCGACGACTAAGGTTGTTTCGGCGAGAGTCGTCGAGTATGACTCGACGACTGTGGCTGGGTCGACGAATATCGTCGATCGCCGTTCGACGATTGTCGTCGAACGCAGCTCGACGATTATCGTCGACCGCCGTTCGACGATTATCGTCGACCGCCGTTCGACGATTGTCGTCGAACGCGGCTCGACGATTATCGTCGACCGCCGCTCGACGATTGTCGTCAAACGCGGGTCGACCAATGTCGTCGACCGCCGTTCGACGAATAACGTCGATCGCCGTTCGACGATTGTCGTTGACCGCCGATCGACGAGAATTGTCGAGAGTCGTCGAGTATGACTCGACGACTAAGGCTGATTCGTCGAGAGTTGTCCTTGATTCTCGTCGATTCTGGATCTGATTCTCGCCGAACCTGGAACTCATTCTCAACGAATGATTCTGTGACCCTATACTGTGTGGTCTGCGGATAGCGATACTTTTAGGTTTGTTTATACTTTTAGTATAAATAGGGACTTAAGGTTTTGGGAAAAGTATGCGTTGTTTTTGCGGCCGAATAGAACCTGACGGAAAGAGATCCGCTGTTCTACCGATTCGCAGAATCCCGAATCCCGCCGGCCGGAAGCGTTCCGCCGCCGCATTCGCTCCGCCGACCTCCTCCTCTCCGACGATAGTCGCCGGTGCTGCGCTTCTTGGAGCGGACCTAGCAGTCCAGGGAAGTGTAAGGTGTGGTCGATCTCTTTCCAATCATCCGTGTGACGAAAGTTTGGAGTTCTCCCGCTCGTGTGGATTTCTGCAGAGACGTAGATATTATTCTACATGGAACTCGCCACCGACAAGGAATCTTATTTGGAGCATCTTCGTTGAGTTGTGACTCAACGCCATCAAGGTAATTTTTGCCTGATGTTTGTTAACTTCTTGATTCAACATTCATGGCCCGATCCAATCTCTTTTGGGTTGTTCTAGATTTTATTACTTCCGCTGCGTGCACAAGTGTTGTGCCAACCTTATAGAGAAACCCAACATGGGCTCCCTCTAGCTGGTCAAATAACTCGTCTATCCTTGGCAAGGGATAAGTATTCCGGACCGTCAGCCTGTTCAAGGCCCGATAATCTATATACAGCCGAAGGGTTCCGTCCTTCTTCTTAACGAATAACACTGGAGCTCCCCATGGTGAAGAGCTAGGCCGAACAAACTCGGCCTCCACTAACTCCTGAAGCTGGCTTTGAAATTCCACCAACTCCTTTGGGGCCATTCGATAGGTAGCTCTGGATACCGACTTAGCCCCCGGTACGAGCTGAATCTAAAAGTCCTTCTCTCGGTGCGGGGGTAGCCCTGGTAGCTTCTCCGGAAACACGTCGGCGAAGTCCCGCACTACTGGAATATCTGAAATGGGTTCCTTGGCCACGACCGCCTCAAAAAGGACCTGATAAACTTCTTCCCCCTGCAGGTGGGCCTTAACGGCCTGCACAGACGATAATAAGGTGCAGGGTGCTGGTATAATACCTTCGATGACAATGAAGGAGTCGCCGTGCCTCACAGTGATCCTCTTCGGCACGCAGTCGATCTGGGCATGGTTCCAGCACAGCCAAGTCATGCCTAGGATCAGATCGTAATCTGGCATCTTCAGAATCGTCGCTGGTGCCTCGAACGCCTTCCCGCCGATCTCCGCTTCCATATTGCAATGAGCAGAGGTCATTATCTCTGATCCATCGGGTAGGCGCACCCTCATCATCTTCCCGGTGAATGGCTCCACACCTGCCAGTCCTTTCACGAAATCCTCTGACACGAACGAGTGCGAAGCACCAGTGTCGAAGAGAGTGTGAGCGGGCTTGCCGCTAACGAAGATTATGCCTGCGATAACCTGCTCCGGGTTCCGGGGCTGTGTCAGGTCTAGAGCATACACCTGCTCCCTCTCTGGCCTGCGGCCTCGGTCCTGAAATCCTCGTCCTCAATCATTTCCTCGGCCGCCAATCTGTCGGGGAGGTGGGGCGCCCTGATATGCTGGTGGGGGTGCTCGCCTCATAGGGCAGTTCCTCTTGATATGCCCCGGCTGATTGCACTGAAAGCATACCGGTGCCTGCTCTGTTGTCCTTGGCCTCTCCAGCATCTGTAAAGGTTGGGGAGTCAACACTCCCTGACTCCTTTGCTCCTGCCCAATCTCCTGACGAGGCTGCTCCCCGTTCCTTCTCTCCCCAATAACCTGGCCTCGAGGACGGTCTCTACAACCTCCAATCACTGTATCATCAGCCGGTCTCTTCCGGCTCTTAACTGTAAGCTGATCTGCTTCTCTCTTCTTAGCCATCTCCAGAATCCTGGCCAGACTCCCCTCTGAGACGAAGAGGAGGGCCTGTCTCATGTCGTCTTGCAGTCCCTTATAAAACCTCCTGGCATAGCCAACTTCATCTAACTGGTAAGCGTCCGCATAGCGGGCCAGGTGAGTAAACTCCTGGTAGTACTCCAGTACCGTCTTGTTCCCCTGCCTCAACCGCAGGAACCTATCCTCCAGGTCGTCCCTCGCCGACTGAGGTACAAAATGTCCCAGGAGTGCTGCTTTGAACTCCTGCCAAGTAATATCAGCGCAATCCATCCCCGCAAAGGTGGTGTCCAGCTGAGATATCCACCACCTCTTTCCGTGTGATTCCAGGCAGGAGACTGCCAAAGCAACTGCCTCCTCAGTGGGGGCATCGAACCCCCGCAAGCGTCTCGTAAATGGTATCCAACTATTCCTTCGTACGTACTGCAGACTCCGTCCCCAGGTAGGATGGATGGGAAAGTCCCCGGAATACAGTCATCCAATTGGCCCTAGGGTTTGGCTGTGGAGCCGAGGCTTGCTGAGCTCTGAAGGCCTCCAGAATGGCCGTCAGTGTTTGCCCCATCTCCGTATGCTGGAACGGAGCTGGAGCCGGCGGAGGCGGGACCACATTCGGAGCCTGAGGGGTCCCCTGCTGTGATGCTGGGTTCGTCGCAGGCTACAAGGAAGAATTCCATTTGTTAGAGAGCGAATGAATGGAATTTAAGAAGGGGTAGGATGGACTTTCACATGTGATTTCCCTTATGGGCATACCACTGCTTCCGCTGCTAGTTTGTCCGCAAACTAAGCTCGCACGGGGGTGGCCCAAGGTTTTGTGGACTACTTCTCTTCCGATCGAGGTCTTCTCTGATACCACTTTTAAGACCCCCTTTTTTTTTCTTTATCGAACACCGGGGTCTTAGCCCAGAATTGCCGCTTTGTGGTGGCACCGACACACAGGAAGGCCGCCACTACAAAACGCCAATTCTGCCGGCCCTTTTCGATCACAAAAAGAGAGAAGTAAATATTACACTGATTGTAAACAAGTCCACAGAACACATAAGAATAGAAATCACATCATGCCCATCAATAGATAAAAATAGAAAGTTCTGCAAAGATCAGTTAAGAAGAAATATAAAGGAACGGGCTCGAGCCCGGTACATCAGAGTCCTCACTACAAATCACTCATCGCGGAAGCTATAAAAATACTAATCACTCACGGAGCTGGTCGCAGGTGCACCAGTGCTAGACTGGCCCACCTCCATGCGCACCGTACTCCGCTGGTGCTGGTCCCTGGGCTGCTGGTCCCTGTCTCCCATCCGGAGCTCCTGTAATGTTGTGGTTTGAATACCATTAGTCATAAAGTCTAAGCCTTATCATCCCCTACCCCTCCCCCCACGGCTCCTAAGCACCGAGCAGAAAGGAGGAAAGGGAAGCTACAAAGGTGGAGAATAATCAAGCAGATAACAATGGAGCTAGTCTAACAACTATCATGGTGTATAAACAACTATCTAGAATAAAGTACATCTAGCAATTCTACAGTAGTGAGCAGTAAGGTAGACATGTGGTAAGTAGTATAACAAAAAAAGACAAGTAGAACAAGTAAGTAAGTAAGCAACCTTAAGTAAGTAAATAAGTAAGTAACCTTAACTTATATGAATGCTCATACCTTCTTATAAGTTAAGGGGTCTTCTGCAAGACTCCCATCGTATAAAAAGTCCCATACCGATTTATACGTTGGGATGTTGGTTGTATGCAAATATGAGTGTAGTGATATGCTATGCCATGACTCATGCAAGTGCAACTCACACACACGACTCTATGCGCACAGACCTTTAGTTCCCCCTGTTCGGGTAGCTAGCTTCACTCCCAGGAACCTCCGTAGTGGCAAACGTAGACAGTAGGTCGGGCCCCCCACTCCTAGGCGGGTATCCACACTACCGGGCCTAGCCCTTCCGTACCCCCCTAGATGAACACAACCTAGAGTATCCGCGTATTAGTGCTGGCTATATCCACCAGGCTTTCTTTGGCTAAGTGTCCCACACCGCAGAGTCGACGTACCGATGTCGGTGTGAACGATAATCAAATACCGAAGACCCACCACCTTATTCTGTACTCAAAACCCTCGATCCCCCAGCTCCCCGGACAGTCACGTCCGTACATCTACCTTCAGAGCTACCGTCTGAATGGCAACCAAACCAACTTATTCTACCTCACTATCTACCGGGGTGTGTGAAAGTGCAACCCTATTTATACTAGTTGCTCTTTTAGCTTATCATTCCTACGGTTTACGTTAGCCTAGGACTGCCCCCGGTATTCCCCGTGAAGGGCTCTCAAAGGGCACTAGGAACAATGATGGTAGCTGAAGCCCACCGTTCCCTTTCGCAAGGCACTTATTGTTATTGGTTGATACCCATTACCCAATCCCTTTTAAATTACTTTAGATCTAGCCCTAGAGTATAAAGACTCTTCCTCTCCTACCGAGGAGGACGATCTTTCGTCGATCCCGGACGCCACTTAACACTAGTCAATCTCACACCCTACCCATCCTGACTTTCAATAATGAACTTGATTTAACTTACCCTATCCAAACCAGCAAACTACCAAAATTCCATCTCCCCAAGTTCATCACCCACTCTAGTTTAGCTTCTGCAGTTTTTACTAAACGCAGACCATCCTAAGCTATATGAGCTATGCAAGAGGTGATACTCCAAATTGTCTTCTGAATCTCCTATAATATTTACTGGAGGTCTATCATGACATAATTAGTCTAAATCCAGAAAATAATAATTTTCCTAATTAATCTGATATTTATTTAATTTCCTCCAAAACTAAGCCATGGGTGATTTGAACATGAAGTACCCTTTTTAAGTATGATTAAAGCCCCATAAAATTATGATAAATACTAGGCAATAATTGGACAATAAATTCAAATCTCTCAGAAGTTTTTACCAAATTTAATCCCTTAATCCTTAATTGTGAACATTTCACCAATTAGCCACTTAGAGAAGTAAATACCATAAATAAGCTTCTAAAAATTCCAAGGAAATTCAAGTATAGTTGTCATGCCTTAAAAGTAATACTGACAAGGTTTCCTAATTTTTCAGTGAGTATTAACCTCAAAATCTTATTTAGAAATATAACCCCCTTTCTTAACTTAACAAAACAACCACTGCAAATATTCATCTAAAAATTATGAATTAATTTACACATCAATGGGTTGACCTCATAACTCTACTAATAAAGTTACATAATTTTCCAATAACATATAATCTCTGAATCAATTTTTTGAATAGAATTGCATTACTAAAAGCTTGTAAAGGAAGTACTAAAAAGAAACCTCCAAAAATTATAATAAAATTCCAGTGTGATTACATTAGGCTAAAACACTCTCTGCCAAAATTTCATGGAGATAAAGTAACCACAAGGATCATCATAGATAAAAGCCTATTGGGGCAAATTCATGAATTATGTGATAAGGACTTGAAGTGCTATCCCATAAATTTCAAAATAAATACCAGAGGACTTGGGCTATCCTAGCATCCACTCTACCAAATTTCAAGCTCTTACAAGGGCATTTGACCCCATGCCCTTCACAAGCCACCAAGGTTCATCCTTAGGGTTTGGCCTTGGTTCCTAGGTCAAATTTACCCCAATCCACCTCAAACTCCATGAGGGGGTGCTACAGAGCATTCTAAGTCAGTAGTCAAAATCTCATCCTCTGTTGAGGTGATCTGACCATTCAAGTCTCAAAGTGCACTTTTGACCTAAGACCCCTTATTAGGGCAAAACTTAGGTTTGTTCATTTCCAATCTAAAACATCTTCAAATGAGATGAAAAATTATACAGAATCTTATGATAAACCCAGGGACCACTCACCAAAATTTGGGAGAGTTTAGAAGTCATTAAGCAATCTAATTAATTTACCCTAGGATTATTAAATTTTTCTAAAAACTTTAGGAAACCATTCTCCAAATATTCCCATTTTTGGACAGTCACTAGGTATAGCTAGGGTAGGATCCCTGCCAAAATTTCAGATCATTTGGTCAAAGGATGAAGGGTGGGCACACCTTTTGGTCTCTGCCTAGCTCGAGGTCTAGGTCCCACCAAGAGAGGTGCCCTGGTCAAACCAGTTGACCAAATTGAATCAAATAAATTTTAAAATATAGTAGACCCATAGGGAAACAAATTACTTGTTGACCATTTCTTCATATAAAGCCTATAGGTATTTTTCATAATTTATCTAAGGTGGCTGTTATTTTAATACAGAAAAATGCATATAAAATAAAAGCTTAATTAAATGCACAGATCTTGAAGCAGGATCTAAGGGCCCTGGCATCGTCTTCCTCCTCCAGCCAAAGGCCACGATTTTCCTGACCTTGAGCTACTTCCAAGCGCAGCCGCCGGCCGTCCAGCCTCTTCCCTGGCCGGCCACCACTACCACCACCACCTCCGTTGAGGTGGTGGCCATCGCCGGGCGGTGGCGCAGCCGCCGGAGAGGCGGAATCCGGCGAACCTGAGCATAATTTTTTTGCGGGAAAACGGGAAAAGGAGCTCTTCCAATCGGGCTCAGTTGAGCCCGATTCATAATCCTAAGAAGGCTAAGATCTACTCGTAGAGAGAGAGGAGGGGATGACCTTGTTCGCGGGCTGGAGGCGTGCAGACCGTCGGGATACCATTGGTGCGGTGGTGGCGTCACCGGAATTCTCAATAGCACAGTGGGATGCTCGAAAACTTCAGGTAAAGGCTGGGAAAACCTCCTCTTGGGCCTCTGAGGGTGTTTAAAAGCTTGGTCAAGGAGGGGGAATGGCCAAAACTTCAATGACCATTATTGGTCCATTAAAGCTTGGATCGGCCATGGTTGAGGGGGGCTGAAACGGCTCAATCCAGCTAAGCTAACGGCTGGAACTCCTCCTCTTCCCTAGAGTAATTGAATCTAGCCGTAAAAAGGGGAGGGGGAAAGGCCACGACATCAAATGCCATTGATGGCCATGACAGTAAGCTCTCGACCATGGCCGTAACCCCCCTTTTTTCAAAACTGTCGGTCCACGTGTCACAGTTGACCGGTCAACTTAATTTAAATAAGACTTATTAGGTCTTATTAGGAGAAAACGGCCCACTCCTAGACCGGCCCGGTTCAGCTTAACCAGCACCCAGCCATAACAAATCTGCCAGAAAAGACTAAGTAAAATGGCATTGAGTGAGCTCTGCTCACTCAACGCCATCCATGCTATGGTATTGAGTGAGCTCTGCTCACTCAACGCCATCCCAGATACAGCATTGAGTGAGCTTTGCTCACTCAATGCCATCTAGAATGGCCTCCCAGACTATGGCGTTGAGTGAGCTCAGCTCACTGAACGCCATCCAGATTATGGCGTTGAGTGAGCTCTGCTCACTCAACGCCATCCAGAATATGGCCTTTTAAACGATGGCGTTGAGTGAGCTAAGCTCACTCAACACCATCTAGATTATGGCGTTGAGTGAGCTCTGCTCACTCAACGCCATCCAGACAACACCAAATGACATTGAGTGCGGCCAGTGCACTCAACGCCGTTCAACTTATGGCGTTGAGTTCACTCAACACACTCAACGCCATCCCGCCTGACAGATTACGGCGTTGAGTGAGCTAAGCTCACTCAACGCCATCCAGTCTACGACGTTGAGTGAGCTCAGCTCACTCAACGCCAACTTGACGACACTAGATGGCGTTGAGTGCAGTCATTGCACTCAACGCCATTTAACTTATGGCGTTGAGTGCACTGACCGCACTCAACGCCATCCCGTCTGAAGGATGGCATTTAGTGCAGTCAGTGCACTCAACGCCATTCTTCCTGAAAGATGGCATTGAGTGCAGCCAGTGCACTCAACGCCATTCTGCTTATGGCGTTGAGTGCACTCAACGCACTCAACGCCATCCCGCCTGAAAGATGGCGTTGAGTGCAGTCAGTGCACTCAACGCCATTCTGCTTATGGCGTTGAGTGCACTTGACGCACTCAACGCCCGAGTCCTAAACTTATTTTAAGCAAGTTTGACCCACTATTTGCAGACCAAGGTGATTTTCACCTTTATTCCTAAGCTCCCTTGGTCTTTTGGGTTTCCTAGGGTATTGTCGTGACCTAGTCATGGCAAAACCACCCCCGAGGGGTCTAGCCAGAAATGGGATGTTACAGTATGTTCTTGTACATGGCAAGAGGCACTTGGCCACCCAAAAAGGACAAAAATGATAATAGAGGAAATGCATGCTCTAGAAAAGAACCATGCATGGGACCTGGTCAATTTCCCTCCTCGCAAGAAGATAATTGGTTGTCGATGGATTTTTACTGTAAAGCAAAACTCAGAAGGTATTGTGGAGAGGTTCGAGGCACGGTTGATGGCAAAGGCCACACACAAACTCATGGTATTGACTACCAAGAGACATATGCTCTGATGGCGAACATGAATTGAATCCAGTCTTGTTATCATGTATCGTATGTAAGGGTGGGATCTTCATCAGCTGGATGTAAAGAATGTTTTCCTTCACTGTGAGTTGGAAGAGGGCGTTTATATGTCAATGTCCCCTAGTCTTGGCCCTATCGACTCAGAAGGGATTAATGTTTGTAAATTAAAGAAAACTCTTTATGGATTAAAATAATCTCTGAGAACTTGGTTTGGGAGACTTCACAAAGTCATGACCTCGTTAAGCTATACCCAAAATCATGCTGATCAAACTCTATTTATTAGACGGAGAGAGATGAAGGTAACTCTCATGATTGTGTATGTTGATGATATGGTTATTACAGATGATGACATTGATAAGATCCGTGCTCTGAAACTAAAATTTGCTAGTGAATTTGAAGTGAAATATTTGGGGCAAGTTAAGATATTTTCCAAGGGTTTAGGTGGCAAGATCAAAATATGGGATTCATATTTCACAACAGATGTATGTCATTGATTTATTAGAACAAATAGGAATGATTGATTGCAAAGCTACTGATATCCTTATTGAAATTAACTACAAATTTGGACGAGATGATGGGGATTCAGTGGAAGATATTTTGAGTAATCAAAAGGTAGGAAAACTAATCTACTTATCTCATACATGTTTTGACATTTCATATGCAGTGGGAATGTTAAGTCAATACATGCATTTTCCTAAGGTCAGACATCTTGATGTCGTGCACGGAATTCTAGGTATGTGAAGATCTCACCTGGTAGTAGGGGCATTTTATTCTCACCCAGTGATAACTTAAAAATTGAAGAATATACTAATGTAGACTGTTTTGGATCAATTAGTGATAGGAGATCTACCACAGGATAGTGTTCCTTTGTTGGGTCTAATCTAGTTACTTAAAGAAGAAAGAAAAGCATATAGTAGCTCGTTGAAGTGTTGAACTGAGTTTAGAGCTATTGTTCATGGTATAAGTGAAAGGATGTAGCTTCATTTTCTCTTGGATGATCTTTGTTTACTAGAAATTGACCCTTTTAACTAGTACTATGACAATAAGGCTGCAATCAAAATTGTTCATAATCCTGTCCAGCATGACCACACCAAGCATGTTGAATTTGACCAACACTTCATTAAAGAAAATATTATGAAAGAAATTGTATGTACCCCCTTTCGTGCACTCGGAGGGACAACTTGCCGATTTCCTCACTAAGACATTGAGTGAAAAAATATTTATGACTATTATTAGCAAGTTGGGTATGAAGAACATTATATTCCCAACTTGAGAGGGAGTGTTAGAAATAATTAGTTATTTCTTATTAAATGCTTTAAGTTATTTGCTTATAATACCATCTACTGTAAGTAGAGGGTCTCTTATTATACCAAAATATGACATGATCATGAAATTCCAACATGTTATGGCTAGCTAGCAGGGTCAAGCACCGATGAGCACATTGAATTATCCATGTCGCTAAAAACTCTCAAAGCTCGGTGACATCACAATTTTCATGGGAGTAAGTAGTATGGTAAGTTTTGCATAGAGCAAATCAATTTTGATTAATTTACGACAACTAGATGAACACACTAAGTCGTCAATCATGAATATATCTACTAAAACCGTCCAAATCTCACAAGAGCAGGGCGAATGTCACATATACCCATAAATTTGTCAACAAGAAAATTTATAACATTAAAAAGCAAATCATAAAAACGATTTACCTTCAATCATCCATTAGATGGAAGCTTTAGCCGTTTTCATAATTTTTTTAATTTATGTGGGCTCCTTTCTAAATTTAATCAAAAAGAGAGCTCAATGCCAAATTCTAAATGAAGTGTTATTTAAGAGAAATTTATCATTAAGGAAGAATATATCATCTATAGCCTCAGAGCAACACAAATGATCCGTGCAGAAAAGTCTGGAATTTGTTGAACATCAATTTTATCATTGCTTATGAAAAAAATGAAAAATAAAAGACCTCTGCTAGATTAAGAAAATTGCACTATCTTCAATAGCATTGAACGCTTGGCTATATTACTTCTATTTAGTAGAGCTCATGTTTTTCAATTTTGAATGAGATTTTGGAATGTTTTATTAGAGCCATGGTTCTTGTTTTAGGGTTTGTTTGGGAGGGCTTTTTAGCTCTTTTCCGTTTTGTGGAAAACGTTATCGCACTTAACATGTCGTTTGCAATGTCTACCGTTGGGAAAAGCTATCACCCAAAACTTATTTTTCACCTCTTTTTGAGAAGTCATGGGGCTCCTACTTTTCAATTTTTTGAAAAGCATTTCCTCATCATGGTACACAGTTGACTCTACGAAAAAGTTTTCTTCCTTCGAATTCAGTTCGACAACACTGCGGAAACTCTTGCCATTCTCCAGACGATCAGGTTCTCCTGACGATTCATTTTTCGTCCAGGCGCGTATTTTCCGGCCGAACGCGCATTTTTGGCTCAGGAGCACCTTTTCGACGCAGAGGCGCATTTTTTCGCCCGAGCGTGCATTTTCCGCCCGGGAGCGCATTTTTGCGTTCCGGGACGCATTTGTGTCCGGGCACGCAATTTTCGCCCGAGCATCATTTTTTTGCACAGGCGAACATTTTTTCCCCCGGGCGGGCATTTCTTCGCCCGACCGCGCATTTTTCGCCCGGGCGCGCAGTTTTTGCCCGGGCACGAAGTTTTCGCCCTGGCATTTTATCGGCCAAGCGCGCATTTTATCGTCCGGGCGCGCATTTTTCATCCAGGCGCACATTTTTCACCTGGGCGCCCATTTTTCGCTCAGGCGCGCATTTTTTGCACGGGCGCACATTTTTCCACCCGTGCACGCATTTTTCCTCCCGGGCGCTCATTTTTCGCTCAGGCGCGCATTTTTCACTCTCTCACGCATATTTTTCCCGGGAGCGCATTTTTCGCCAGAGCGCCCATTTATTGCTCGGGCCCGGGCGAACATTTTTCCGCCGGAGCGTGCATTTTTTTCGCCCGGGCGCGCATTTTCTTCTCTGGAGCGGATTTTTCGCCCAGGCGCGTATTTTTTACTCGGGAGCGCATTTTTCCACCCGAGCGCGTAATTTTCTGGCCGGACACACATTTTTCCAACTGAGCGCGATTTGTCTGCCCTGCCACGAAATGTCCGCCCGGGTGTGCATTTTCTGCCCGAGCGTGCACTTTCTGCTCGGGCGGAAATTTACCTTCTGGGTGCACATTTTTTGTCTGGGCGCGCGTTTTTCGCACAGGAGCGCATTTTTCGCCCGAGCACACATTTTGTGCCCAGGCGCGCATTTTCCGCCCGGACGCGCATTTTCCGCCCAGACGGGCATTTTCTGCCCGTGCGTGAATTTTCCGCCTGGGCGTGCAATTTCCGCCCGGGCGTGCATTTTCTGCCCGTGCCCGCATTTTTCGTACGGGCGTGCATTTTTACCCCGGGCACAAATTTTCCTCCCTTAAGCGCGTATTCGCGCATATTCCGTCCGGAGAGCATTTTTCGCCCGGGCGCGCATTTTCCACCCGGGCATGCATTTTTCGGCCGAACACGCATTTTCCGCCCAGGCGCGCATTTTTCGCCGCTCGGACGCACATTTTCCACTCGAATGTGCATTTTCCGTCAGGACGCGTTTTTTTTCGGCTGAGCGCGTTTTTTCCGCACATGCACTCATTTTTCCCCCCGACCGTATTTTTTTGCCCGGGCGCACATTTTTAATAAAAAAGACACTGTAATGAAGATTTGTCAATCAATTTATAAAGTGCTTCTCCTTTTTGAAAATCTCTGAAAAAGAAGTTCTTCCAAACAGATCTCTTTTTGCAATATACATTTTCCAAAAACTCATTTTCCTACCTTACTTTTGTCACCACAACTTTTCCTTTCTGAAAAGCCTTCCCAAATGGGGGGGGGGGGGGGGGGGGGGGGGGTTGAACTAAGCAATCTCAAGTCTTTTGTTGGCTCTTCAACTATTTAAAGCATCAAAACACGCAGAAAGTTGAAACAATCAAATCCTAAACTTATAAAGCAATGCCCTTCTTCGTAATTCAGAGAAGATAATTATATTTACATCTCAAATAACTCAAAAGGTAAAGATTTTAACAATTTTAATTATGTACCTCAGCCCTCTTAGTTTTTGGCATGAGCCTCTTGAGTGAGACTACACAATTTTGTGATGGGGAAATGAAGTCATTGAGGTCAGAAGATCGCAACATAGGAGAGAACTTGTACGACATAATCTACGTCTGCAATCTGCCACATATCAAGAGAAGCAATTTGAAGAACATAAATTAAGACTTTATTCTGTGCCTCTCTAGAGCTCACAAAAATAGTAGAAAATTGTAATGGAAAAATGAGTTGTGAGTAATAATAGTTAGAAAATGTGAGTACTCTTTGAATGAACTATGTTTTCAGAGCAGTGACTAATGTGGGAAAAAATTTGTACAATCCACAAAAATTAGGGTAAAATTTGTTAGTTCAAACATTTGATTTACATGAAAAAGGTAAGCACAAGTATTATCTTAAATCCTCCAATCCACAGAACTCAAGATTAAAATGTAATGAAAAAAGTTCAGTCCAATGTTTTTGGAGATCATGGAGACATTTCAATTGTAAATTTTTGTTCTCTATTTCTGGAGCTCAGGAAGACATTTCAGCTGTAAATTTTTTTTTTTTTTTTGAAAGAAAAATTTGTGTAGAAACCTAGGGGAGAAGCTTTCTGGGTGGCCGTAACGCTGGAGAAAGAAGAATCACCAAATAAAATTTATGATGGAGAACCATTGTGATGCAAGATAGGTTGTGAAAGTAGACCGACTCTAATGCAAACCTCTATAAGTGGTGCAGGCGATCTAAATTATATGATGCATGTATGATAAAAATTTATCCGGTATTAAATTGAGAATTGAATTAGATAAGCTTAGCAACACAACGTTCGCCACAATTTTCAACTGAGTAAGCAAAAGAAATTCTCCTTCGCGCGAAAGGCTCTCAACTAAACTTGCACAAATGAGTTCTATAGGAAAATAAGAAAACAAACAATAGCACAAGCAAATCACGACTTTCAAACAACTATGCGACGTTCATCCACGGATTCAATAAAAAAATATCATACTAGATACACACAAGGAGATCACATGGCGGGAAGTGACCGGCAAGCGGCTGTCGAGAATAGAAGGCGCTTTGGCGGCAAGAAAGAGGGCACAGAGGTCCTGGTAGTACATTGGGAGTGGCGGCGACGCTAGTGGGGAGCGGGGAGGAGTCGTGGCTTGCGGTAAGGATTAAAGTGGAGCGTATAAGATGTTGTGGGAATCCATGAAGGGGTTATGGCTTGCGGCAGGAACTGGAAGGTGGGGGTACCAGTTTGGAGGAACATTGTTTTAAATATCCTCCTACATGTTTCCCGACATGTCATTTTTAAGGGCAAAACGATATGTTTTTAAAAAAAATAGATTATTTCCTTTTGTAAAATATATGTCGACATGTCCGATTTTTTCCGATATATCGGCCGACATGACTTTTAATTATATTGTTCGCTAATTTATTTCATGTTATATTAGCAAATTAGCATATGTTTAAATAATATATATATATATATATATATATATATATATATATATATATTATGTATGTTTAAATCGATTAAACTTATTGTTTTGATTTTTTTAACATTTTACTTTTACAACCAATTTTGTATAATTATTTCACAATTTTTTTATTTCATATTACAAAAAATATAAATATATTTAATACATTTATTAGTTAATTATTTGCGTGTTTTTAATATAAATTTATAAGTTTGAAAAACTTATAATCAATCAAGAATTTTTATCTTTTAAATCTTCTTTATTTATAATAAACTTATTGCTATAAAAATAAAATTACTGTATACTATTAAATATATTTTACAATGTAGCATTTTCTATTCATTAGTAATATTTTATCATACATACTATTTGATTTTATTTCGTGATATAAATGGCTAATTTTTATTTATTTGTTATATTATTTTTTAAATTTTAAAACCTATAATTATAGTTAGTATACATAAAAATAAAAATTTTATTTATAAAATATGAAAATCCGATATTTTAAAATATCTCCGACATGTCTCCAATTTCCGAAATCCAACATTTAAAAACTCAATCTGATATGTCCTCGACATCCAATATTAACAACATTGTGGAGGAGTCGGAGGTGAGGGTTGCGGCCTATGAAGCACAAATACTTCCCCAAAGGCAGCGTAACCACACCGAATACATATCTGGTACCGTTACGTACCCGATACTCGACGGATACACTTATGTGGACGCACTTGGACTTAGCACATCATTTTGTATATTGTGGTAGGAGTCTGTTTTTCTAGAGTAAACAAAAGTTGGCTCTATACTAGAAAGCGTTGGTACGTCCAATTAAGTTGTATATCTGTACCGAGTATGTTTTTGGTACTGGTACGTTTCTCTTACAAGTACATGTACTGAACATGTTGATACGACACCAGTTATTAACAAAATGACTTAACATGTCTCTAAACTAACCGAAGATTGAAGATGTTGATCTCCAGCAAAGAAGTTGATCTCCGACAATGAAGAAGAAGAAAAAAAGACTGATGAGTAGACTTAAGTTTAATTTTATCACTTTTGGTTAACATCTAAGATGTTAAATTTTGTAATATTTACGAATGTTTAATGTTTGAAAACTTCATGTTATGTTGCATTGATTTGTGGACTTGTAATTCAAGTTATGATTTATGTTTGATGTTTCGATATTTTGAGAACTATTTATTGCACTTGTGATATATATATATATATATATATATATATATATATATATATATATATATATATATATATATATATATTGTTATAACATATCATGACTCACTATAACAAATCATGACTCACCTGTATCCTTAGTTTTTAAATTTTGTCGCACCGTTGTACCGGGTATGTATCGTTCCCGGTACTCGTACTTCTTGGGTTGCGGCTTGTAGCAGAAATGGGCGGCAGAAGCAGGCGAAAAAGGGAGGCGGCTAGCAGCAGGAGCGGGCGAGGGGTTTGTGGTTTGAGCGGAGGAAGAAGGATCCGTGCGGTTTGCGGCAGATTCGAAAGTGAAGGATGTGCGAGTAACGAACTGGAGCGATGGGGACGGCGGGCTTGCGGCTAGGCTTGGGGAGATTGCTGGTTTGCATGAACCTAGAGGAGAACCTTCTGTCTTCAGTCGAAACTGGAGAAAACTGAAAGCTCTCTAAACGATATTGTTAGCTCGATGAAGGAACATCGTGGATGGGAGTAAAGTTAATGATAACGTCAATTGGAAGCAACGTCGACAACGAGTGATATGATCGACGGGTGGGTACTCCTCATGGGGGCATTGATGTCTAACGTGGATGCCGACCAATGGAACATTGATGAGGCCGACTGCAAGGCTTAGGGGTGTCGAGAGTAGACGGTGGAATCGTCCCATGAAAAACAACGAAGGTTTTTCGGCCCGGGTACCCCGGACAGGTGGACATCGGCAATGATCGCCCACGACTACAAGAGGGGTTTGCTCTTCCCTTTAGGTTTGTAGTTTCCGCTCTTTCCTTTAGGTTTTTGTACCGATCTCCATTCCAAAATCTACATCCGGGAGAAGCCTTTACTTATCGCATGGAGGAAGCGGCGAGGAAGGTGAAAGGCGAGCGAAAACTAAAAACCTAAAGGGAATAGCGAACCCATCTAGTAGTCAAGCACGATCATTCCTAGGGACCGAAAATTTTTCGGAAATAGGACAGCGATTCCTTCTTGTTCTCGTGGTGGTCGTCCCATGAAAATTGATAAACTTTTTGGTGTGTATAACAAGCGATTTTTGACTCGTATAATATGAATTAATCCCTGAAGTTGAGATTAGAGGCTCCAGTATCCTCCAATACCCGGACGAAAAATTGTTTTGCATGTGGCATGATATTACAGGCTCTGGTATCCTCTAATACACCGACCCAAAAATTTCTAATGCACGGTTCTGACCGTACGGACCACATTTTTGAAAACATAAATTTGGGATATTTTTTCACTCCTAATTTTTTTTCAACCCACCCAGAAAAGGAAGAAGACAAATAAGGCCCTCCACCCTCATCTCGTCTTTGTGTTATCTCCCAGACAAAACTTCTGGATCCTCACTTTCTTCAAAAAGTGCACTCGATGAGCAACTTAAAAGTACTTCACCGACTGAAAAACCAACAGCTCATGGCCAAACAAATTGTTGTCGATATGGAGAACGTATGTCAATAAGCTATTCCAGTAATTTTCAAGATATTATATCCTAGTTTCAGCATATTTGTTCTACTTGTTATGTTCTGGGTTGAGAAATTTCAGTCGTTTTTCAGTTTGTTCGGGTATTGATGATTATCCGGTCAAATTTTCCATTATAATTAATGTGCATCATGCTGGATTTTTCATTATAATATCTATCCGGTCAGATTTCCTATAAACAACCCGAATTATCTGGCTTGATTTTTCATTTTATTACTTCATGCAATTAATAGACAGTAATGGAATTTTTCTCCCCAATCCAAGAAGGAAAATGTTGTTTTCCATATTGTACATTCCGAGCAAGAGGCATATATTGTGAGTATGCTGGCAAAACTAGATTCAGTATGCGAAAATAATATATTTATCATTGGACTCATATGAGGGTTATCAAAGGTAAAGAATATTCATGTGCAAAAGCGGATCTAAAGAGTACAAAACCAATAAAGGATTGACATAAAAAGTACCATAAAATGGGTACTCACGCCGAATGTTTGGTGTGTACACTCTTCAATGCCGACAAAGAGGGAAAAATTGGCTAGTATCCAAATTTGTGGAGGAGCATAATCATTCGCTTGCATTGGAGAAGGACGCATATTTGTTGAGATCTCATTGACATATAGATGACGTTCAAGCAAGTCTTATTAAGAATATGATTGGAGTAGGGATTAGAACTGTCAACGCATACAACTTCTTAGCCGATAAAGTTTGAGGTTTCGAAAATATTGGGTTCTGTAGGAGTGATGTTTAAAACTTTGTTCAACAAAAAAGAAGAGCAGTAATACAAAAGAATGACTCAGTAGTTTGCCAAAAATATTCAAGGAAAGACAATTGGAGGACATGTTTTATATAATGTGCAGACAATTGAAATGAATAGACCGACCATTTTCATTTGGATAGATGGGGGCATAGTAAACTTGATTATGACTATTCAGTGATATTTTTTTTATACAACTTATAGGTCGAACAAATATAATTTGGCTTGTGTTTCATTCATTGTGGTTAACCATCGCTGGCATGATATTTCTGTAGGCGGAGCCTTCATAGCAGAAGAAATTATTAAATCTTTTTGTTAGGTATTCAAGATTTTTTTAGATTTGTTGGCTGCAAATAAATAACAATAATATTTACAGATCAAGTGATGATCGTAGCAATTGAGAGTTTTTACTTCTAATCGACATCGTTTGTGTCAGTGACGCATATCCAAAAAAAAGTACCATCAAAAGTTCCAATCTTCACCCATGACAAGCATGTACGATCCTTATTCCATCAATTCATAAGGAAATGTTGGTTTAAGAACGAGTTTGAGAAACATTGGAGAGAAATGATTTCAAGGGAAAAGGTGGAGGATAACAGAAGATTGAATGATCTATGCAGAGTAAGAATTAAGTGGTTCGCTACATTTAATAAGAGCATTTTAGATTTTGGTATTCTGCCCGCACAAAGAAATGAATTAGCTAATAATTGTTTAAATTGATGTTCAAAAGAAACAAGTTCATCAATTAATTATTTTATTGGCATGAAGAAAATGATTTCATCTTGGCGTAGATGTGAACACAATGAAGATTTTAGATACAAGCAGATGTAAACAAAAATTACTGGATAAATTTTAAAATATAAAATTTGAAACAAATTAAAGTAAGCAGCACTTCTCAAATTTTCACAAGCGATTTTTTGCAATAAACGACTGAGGAATAGCGAGTGCGCATAAATGTCTAACTTTTGGGTACATTCAACAATACGAATTAAGTCATTCACACGCTATTCAACGATAGGAAAACAATCGACATTCCAAATTGACAACAAACAAGCAAAATGACATTTAAGGCAAGCTCTGAAATTTATTGATCAAAATAAACATTAAGCATAAAATTAAACTTGCAAAATAAGTGGGCAAAAGAGGAGTAAAAGTTAAACCTCAAACCATAGAAGGAGTGCCAAATGAATGGATCTCTGGAAAATGGAAGACCTCGGGAATCGGGTTAGCAAGTGTGAGGGAACCAGTTGTTGGAACTGCTGGATTAAGGAGGGAAAATAACTGGGAATCGAGAGGCAGGGTGGAAATGCCCCTGGATCACAGGATTAGTCGGCCTGGAGAGCGGCCGCCGATGGTGAGGTCACCGGAGATAAGACCTACTGAGGTGGGGCCGCTGGAGGCAGGAACTCGGGCGGCGGTGTCAAGATCTGGAAGCAGGAACTCGGGCGGCTGGAAGTAAAACGATCGACGGAGCATTCATCAGAATGGCTGCAGGAGACGAACTGGACGTTCGCCGGAGCCCTTGGAGTGATGGCCGACGGCTGTGAGAGCTGTCGAGAACGCCTAGGCCGAGAGCGGCACCGTCGCGCCTGGAGAGAAACGTAACGAGACTCCTTCAGTTTTCCAGAGAATCAATAAATTAAATTCCAAATGAAAAAAAAGTGTTTGGTATGTACAAATTAATTTTGGATAGGTATAGACTAATTTTAACAAATCAAAAATTTATTTTCTCTAATCAAATTATTACGTGCAAACTAAAATAAATCTTTTTAAATTCTTTAGCAAAATATGAATAAATAGTTTAGCATCAATATTATAAAATTTAGCATATTACAAAAGTTTTAAATTAATCGTAGAAATTCTCTTTTAGTGATGAGTGCAACTTTTCAACGTTTTTTTTCACTTGAGAAATACGAAAAGAAATTATGAAGATGAGAAATACAAAAAGAATGGTTTAAACCTACAGCTTGCTTCAAATCAAGGAAGTTGAAGATGAGCAATTGTAAGACCCCATTTTTTCTTTTTCAAATCCCCGGGGTCTTATGCCTAGAATTATCGTTTTGCGGTAGCACCGACACTCGGGAAGGCCGCCACTACAAAACGCCAATTCTGCCGGCCTTTTCGATCACAAAAGAGAGAGAAGTAAATATAAACTGAATATAATCAAGTCCACAGAATCATATATAAATGAAAAAAAGAGTACTGCAATAAAACAGTACAAACGAAATATAAACGGGTTAAAGCCCGGTACATCAGAGTCCTCACTACATATCACTCATCGCGGAAGCTATAAAAAAGACTAATCACTCACGGAGCTGGTCACTGGTGCTCTGGAACTAGACTAGCACACCTCCATGCGCACCGTACTCTGTTGGTGCTGGTCCCTGGGCTGCTTGTCCCTGGGCTGTTGTTCCATGTCTCCCATCCGGAGCTCCTGTAATGTTGTGGTCCGAAAATCATTAGTCATAAAGACTAAGTCCTATCATCCCCTACCCCTCCCCCTCATGACTCCCGTTAATAACCTCATTTCACTTACCAGACCAATGCACTAATATATCATCTCCCTAAGTTAATTTTGCAACATAATATGATTCCTGCAGTTTTTACTAAACGCAGACCATCCTAAGCTATATGATGTATACAATTGGAAGTACTCAATATATTTATCCAAATGTTATAAGTTATTTACTGGGAGTCTATCATTACATGATCATGCTAAATCCAGTAATTAACAATTTTTCTAATTTGTTTGATATTTAATTAATTTCTTTCCAAACTAATCCATGCTTGAATTGAACATGATGTACAATATTTTCTCAAGTAATGACCACCAAAAATTTATGAACACTAGATAACAGAGAATTAACAATACATAACAAATTCCATAATTTTCCTTAAATGCTTTGGCTTCTAATTAATTAATCCAATGTAATTCCAACAATCATGGATAAAGAAGGAAGAACTACAATTTATCATTAGAAAATTATAGAAAAATTACTAAATCTTAAGGGTGACCAAATAAGACCTATGAGCAAATATCATAATTTTTCAAGCCTACTAGGTACCAAAATTAATTCAAATTGTCTTACATGGAAAATATCACTTTGTGAAGCAACCCATATAACATAACTTCCAAAAATTCCACAAATATTTACAAAGCTTTATAACATCATAAAAGGTCCTCTGACTGAATTCATAAGATTCTAGTGAGTGGTTAACTCATAAGAAATTTCTAAGTAGATAGTACAATTTGATGGTTTGTAAAATAAGTACTATATTTATTGATCTAAAATTCATAATAGAATTTCCAGATATGAATATCACTATGAAAACACTCCCACCAAAGTTTCACTAAGAATCAAGGTCATATGACGCATTATAAAATTCCTAGGGTGTAAAGACCTAAATACTTATTATGTAGTTTATGTGAGGTATTTATGTCCAACTACTACCTAATCACTTCCTAGGGCATTTCACCACCCCAAAATTATTTGTACCAAATACCAAGTCCATACAAGGACATATCACCCTATGTCCTTCACAAACCCTCAAAGTACAACCTTAGGGTTTGAACTAAGGTCCTAGGGCTAACCCACCCCAATCCATCTCAAACTCCATGAGAGGGTGTTTTAGCTGACCATGGGGCTCTGGCCAGGGTCCCAACACATTTGGGTGAGAATGGGCACCTCCATGCCCCAAATACTATTTGCCCTAATTTACCCCTCAGGAAACCAAACTTTGGTCACACCAAAACCTATTCAAGTCCAACCCAATTGGGATGATTTTTCTCAAGGTCAAACAATGACCCTAAGAGTCAGCCACAAAAATCTTGGTGGGTTTAGATGTCATTAAACCCCTAAAATAATTCATAAATGATTTCTAAATTTTTTTCAAAAACTATAGGACAAAGTTTTCCCAAAAATTCTCATTTTTGGATATGTTCTAGATATATATTCTAGTAACCCCCATCCAAAATTTCAAGTCATTTGGATGGCTGGATTGGTGGGGGCACTCAAAATACTATTTGGTCTAACCTAGGTATAGACCCCACCCAAATGGGTGTTGTGGTCAAACCACTTACCCAAATGGATTCAAACAAATTTTAAATTAAATTAGACTTCACGGGCTATAACTTTCATGTTAGACATCTTTCCTGTAGAGGGGCCTAAGTATTTTTAATATTTAATTTAAAACCACCTAGTAAACGGACAAAAATTAGAATAATAGGAATTAATAATTAAAACCAGCACGAATCTTAAAGCAAGATCTAAGGGCCCTGACATCGTCTTCTTCCTCCAGCCAAAGGTCACGATTACTTCATCCTGGAGCAACTTCCAAGCGCTACCGCTGGCCATCCAGCCACCTCCGTGGCCAGCCACCGCCACCACCACCTCTGCTGAGGTGGTGGCTATCGACAGGCGGCGACACAGCCGCCGGAGGGGCGGAATCCGGCGAACCCGACCCTTAATTTTTCACGAAAACGGTGATTTTCCATCACCCGATCTGCTCAACTGAGCCCAATCCTTAACCCTAAAGAATGCTACGATCTACCCATAGAGAGAGAGGAGGGGAGGACCTTGTTTGCGGGCTGGAGGCGTGCCGATCGACGGAAAGCCATTGGCGGTGGAGGTGTCGCCGACGCTCTGAAACAACACAATGAAGTCTCTTATCTCCTTCGGGCAAGGTGTGGAAACGAAGGCTTGGAGTCTAGTGAAGCTTTTAAATCAATAAAATGGGGGAGGGGAGGGGTCTAGCTGGTGGTGGCCATTAATGGCCCTTTATGGTGAATCTCGGCCATGGTGGTGGGGGATGAACATGGCTTAATCCAGTCAAGTAACGGCTGGAAACTCCTCCTCTTCCCTAGAGGAGTTGAATCCAGCCATAAAAGAGGAGGGGAAGGAGGCCAAGGCATCAAGTGTCATTAATGGCCATGCAAGCCAACTTTCGGCCATGGCCGTGAGCTTTCTCTCTCCTCCATTAACACCCAATTTCGGGTTTAAAACCGTCTTAATAAAAGAACCACTTAATATTGTTTTAAATAAGTTTTAATAAAAGAAATGACCAATTAACTCATCCTGACACAATTCCTGAAACGGTCCGGTTCAGCTGAACCAGCAACCAAACCAAAATTTCCAGGAATAATCAAAGTAAAATGGCGTTGAGTGCACTCGACGCTCTCGACGCCATTCATCCTATGGTGTTGAGTGCACTCGACGCCATTCAGCCTATGGCGTTGAGTGAGCTCAATTGAAGCTCAACTCACTCAACGCCAGAATTCGGCAGAAATACTCTAAGAAAAATGGCGTTGAGTGAACTCGATGCACTCAACGCCATCCAGTTCATGGCGTTGAGTGCACTCCACGCACTCAACGCCCGCCCCAAAATTCTCCCCAAGTATGATGGCGTTGAGTGCACTCGACGCACTCAATGCCATTCAGCCTATGGCGTTGAGTGCACTCGACACACTCAACGCACGAGCCCCAAGTTCTTCCTGAGTAAGATGGCGTTGAGTGCACTCGACGCACTCAACGCCATTCAGCCCATGGAGTTGAGTGCACTCAACGCCCGAGTCCAAAAGCATATTTAAGTAGATATCCGATCTATTCGTCGAGTCTTGTCGACTCACTCGACGCTCCCCGGACTTGAGTCAACTTGGCCTCTTTTTGGTTGATCGCAATGAGTCCTTAGCGACATATTGGCCTCCCTTAGAGTTAGAGATGTCATGACGGAATCATGGAACCAGGTTAAAACCCTAAGGTCATGCCTAAGGTAGTAATTGGGATTCTGCTACTTGCAGACCAAGGTGATTTTCACCTTGAGCCTGGGTCACTTGGCCTCCTTGGGCTTTCTAGGGTTTTGTCATGACTTAGTCATGACAAAATCGCTTATAGGGGGTCTAGTAATTTAAGGGATGTTACAACAATAATGTCCGGCACCAATAAATCTGGAGCTCCTACAGTGGCAAGAAGTGAGGATGTATGGTAGGTGTCGTTGCGTATGGCTTGCAATCGGCGCTAGCAGTGGTGTCGGCGACAGCGATGGTGTGGGCGTCGGCGACAACGGTAGCGTCGGCATTGGCGACATCGGCATTGGCAGCATCAGCATCGGCATTAGCGGCATCGAAGAGAGACGTCAGCGGTGGTGGCGGTGTCGTCGGATATGGCTTGCTCCTATCAATGTTATGGGGAAAATGATTTGCCTCTATCAATTTTACCATAGGATTTTAAATAATTATTTAATATTTTTTATTTTAAAAGTTGATTTGCATCTGTCCAAAATAGATTTGCTCATAACAATTACAAAAAAGAATTAACTTTGTGTTGAAACCGGAATCCGGTCTCTGTGGAGTTTGAGGTCCCAAAAGAGGGGTGTCCGCGCACCTACTACACTCAAGTGAATAATCTAAGCACAAGACTAGGAACACAAAGGACAGACCAAAGGTCTCATCGTAGAGGTCCCACCTTATACCCGGAAAACTAACAAACTCTTCCCCTCCCAAGCCAAAGACTGAGCTAGTTAGACACCTTTGGAGGGCTCTCTTGGCTGACCAGAACATCTAAGGAGGATCTCAAGATCCACTCCCTCTTAACTAGAGGTGTCACCTCGGATCTATGCAAAATGCCCTTCATCTGCCCTACTAATAACATAACCTCGCTGAACAGTTCTATTTTATGCATCCCCGATTGGGCCGCCAACAACGTAATATAAGCCTTATACGACCGGCAAAAGGCATCGCGGGCATTTTAAATTATAGGAATATAAATTCCATACTTCGACACGCAGGCCGGCAACATAAGCACAATAGGCCTTCTAGGGCCGACACAAACTTGGGCTTAAGCCCATTGCTTCCCACTAAATAAATAATACACAACTTCCTCTGAGTCTTCTCCGGGAACCCCAGAACATCACCAATCCGTCTTACACGTCCGGATGGGCTTCACACAGCATGCCTAAATCCGTACTCACGCTTCCGGATACTAATGCAGTTAATAGAGGGGATGTGAACATCAACCCGTCAGAGAGGACCTTTCCCCCACCCGTCGGTGGAGAGGAGCTTCCATGCAAATATGGAAAATAAGGGCATCACATGCCCAAGAAGAAATTTCGTTACCCTTGACACGTGTTTTTGTCGGTGGTGCCGGGAGAGGAGCTCCTGGCTGTTCTTGCTAAAGACGGTTGCGAAGGTGGCCGATCTCCTCTCCAGGCCGAGACCTGCTCCATGTCGTGCCCTAGCTCCAGGCCGAGCCTTGCTCCAGGCTGAGCCCCGGCTGCAAGCGACCGTGACGGTGGCCGGTCTCCCTTTAGGCAGCTGGCTTTTCTCCCCCCCCCATTTTGCCGATCGTGAGAATGAGGGGAGGCACTATGCGGCTGGCCCTCCTCTCCTTGAAGAAAACCCGATCTATTTATTAGGGTTGCCCCTCCTCTTTTATTTCTTTCTTTTCCTCCTCTTTTTTATTTTCCTCCCCTCTTTTATTCTCCCACATATAAATATATACATATTGTAACAAACCGACCCATTAAATAACATATAATAGAAGGTCCGGCCGGGGCCCCACATTATATGCCATAAACAGACGGCGAGGTCACAGGTTAATACCAAAATACCACGCATCCTAACTCAGAGCATTCTAGCGGAAGCTTACAAGTTGCACGAACTTAATCCATGAATGTCCAATAATATATAAATAACTCATTTATATATAAGACCAGGAATGTAAACAAGCACACCGCTCACGGCCTTAAGGCCTTACAAGTTTCTCTTTACAAACATACGACTTCATACATCGGCACGCAGCCCGGCCACACATGAAATCCAAAGCTTCGCACAGCCTTCGAGGGCCTAACAGCAGCAGCAAGGGCTTCAGCCCGCTCAATCCATTTCAGCATCTACAAGGGCAGCACCTGTATAGAGGCATCCACCCCATGGGTGACAAACAAAGCAATGGTCAACATTCAACTGACCAATTATAACGACCCTACCCCCTACCCGGGGCAGTGGTTCCTTCCCTGCATGTATTCCAATCTCAAAACATATATACAATACACATTATCATCACAAACGCTGTCCTTCGTGCCAGACGTTTCGTGCACTCAGGGCACACTTACGGTGTACCAAACTCCTCATGGTTCCACCACCGATTCGAGGTGTTTACTTATTGGCCGGGCATAAGCCTCCAAACCTCTGTTTAAGACCTCACGCACCCGTCCACTCAGAGGCACACACCTCATAACAAACTGTGAGCGCTATCAGTCGACCTACCCTCATAGTGTAACAAGCCTAGGGAAATCGCCCCGCTACATTGCTACAAATCGCCCGCTCACCCGATTCTACCATTGAACTTGTTGGGTGGCCCACCCACTCAGAGGTTCTTAACTTGTTGGCTATGGGCATCAGCCGCCAAATCCCTGTTGGAGGCCTCTCATACCCACCCACTCAGAGGTGTTCGCTTACAACAATCCGATCAATGAACTTGGTGGGTGTCCTACCCACTCAGAGGTTCTCGCATTCCTTCTCAACACCGGCACATAGTGCCGCTTTCCACTCCATCAATACAGCTCGTGCTGAACATACAACCACAGGAGCTATACAAAGCTAATCACAATCGTCCTCACCATCTCCGTAAGTTAACCGATGTATACACGGAGTCTTCTCTGGTTCGCAACATCACAAATCCAGACATCTATCCAGATGGGTTTCACACAACATTCTTATGCCGTACTACACATTTCTGGCTCTAGATGCAGACTCAACCGCTGGAATCACTTATGTTCTTCCATCTTTTGATGGAGGATTCCACAGATATACATGCATAAACAAAGGGCTTCGCCTGCCCAAGGAAGAAAGACCGTTACCCTTGACGATCACTTCGGCGCCATGAAGGAACTAGCAAGAAGGAAAGCACCGCAGCAGCCTTGCCTTCGCAACGCTGAACTCGGCTCTCGATTCGGACCGCTGAAGCTCCACCGGTGGTCGGAAAGCTTCTCCTTCTTCCTTCCTTGCTCTCCTCTCTCTCTTCACTTAGAAAGAAAATGGCCAATATGAGAATGAGATATTCATCTCCATTCTCGGCCTTATAAGAGAAGGGATGAGTTTGGACCACAGGATCCAAATAGAAGGGAACGAACGGCCTCGATCGCTTTGAAAAGCATCTAAATACAGCTGACACGGCTTGTGACATGCCCATTTCACAGGCTGTGTCCCTTGAGCGGCTACAGAACCAACTCAATCTGGAACAGAACACGGGCTACGACACGCCCATGTCACTCTCTGACACGCCCATGTCAACCATTACACGGCTGTGTGGATGGCCCTGTCACCTCATCAACACAAGGCTGAAACACCCGAGAAGGACACGGCTAAGGCACACACCCGTTTCCTCGGCCGTGTTCTTAACACCCCCCTGTGACACGCCCATGTCACAGGCCGTGTACCACACTCAACGCCAATCAACGCCACTCAACGCCACTCAACGCCACTCAACGCCACTCAACGCCACTCCACTCAACGCCGCCCGAGCAGGACACGCCCTTGGATACACCCGTGTCCCAGGCCGTGTGCACCGGACACGCCCTGAGACACATCCGTGTCCCAGGTCGTGTTACCCAGCCTGAACCTATTTTGGGACTTAGGGTTTTTGGGGTGTTACAATCCTACCCTCCTTATAGAAATTTCGTCCCGAAATTTAGCGCAACGACAATGGTAACACAACAATGCAATCGATGCACTATCACCCAAAATGATCCGGGGTTACTCTCCCTATGTCCTCGCACCAACAAAAGTGTTTTCACAAACACACATACATACAATATATACAAAGTACAACCTATAAGCAATAAAGTGCACCCTCCACTTTATTTCCGCTCATACGCGTCTCTAAGCAGCTTTTTGACAGCCTCCTGCAACTCCAGGTTAAACACTCAAGGTTGTTGCACTTCATGATGTGTGCTTTGCAGCTCCTGCACTCTGAGATTGTACACTCGCAGTTGCGCCCGGGATACAGATGATTCCGCCAATGCCTCACCCTTTTCCTCATAGGATGCACCTGTCTTTTGCTCACTCTTTGACGGGCCTTTCTAACAGTAACGTGCTATATGCCCTGCTTTCCACAATTGAAACAGGTAGGAGACTCAACACGTCCTTGACAAAACGTCGTGCCCGAAGCAACATCCGAAGATGTTTGTTCAGCAGGCCTGAACCTCTTCTTATCCCGTTTCCTAAACTCCGACTGTTCGGACTGCGGGACTTTGAACTCTGACTTGTCCGCCGCCAAGTTCTTCTTGTCGTGTACTCGTTTCAAATCTTTTTCCAGCACAGGGGATGTATCTACTAAGGCTTGGAAGCCTTGGTTCTCTGAACTCGGAATCGCCAATCTCAACTCATCTCGGAGTCCCTCATAGAATCTGTTCGTCTTCTGCGCTTCTTCCACAAAAGTCGACCCCGCATAACGTCCCAGCCTGGTAAATTCATGCAGGTAGTCATCCACAGTCTTCTCACCCTGCACCAGACGTTGAAATTCGGTCTCCATAGTAATTCTCCATAATACTGGCAAATATTTTGCCCAAAACAATCTGGAGAATTCGTCCATCGAAATCTCTCCCAGGCCTCTGCCTGCCAACTGGTGCATCTCGACGTCATCCCACCACAATCTCGCCTCTCCTTCCAGTAGGAAAGTGGCTAACGTCACTCTCTGCCCCTCATCAATCCTGAGCGCTGTCAGGATCCTCTTCACTCTTGATAGCCAATCTTCCGCCTGCGTTGGGGAATGCGCCCCGACAAACGTAGGTGGATGAAAATCCATAAATCGCTTCAATTACTCTTCAGTCGCTCGCTCGTCCACTCGAGCTTCCACATGCTCTTGCCTTGCACCAACCCGAACTGGCTCCACGACAGGCCTTGCTTGCCTAACAGGTTGTGCTTGAATCATGGAAAATACCGCCTCCGCAACTAGGCATGCAGTTTCCGCAGAAGGAGGAGGTGTGGGCACCTCGGCTGGTGTCGCACTCTCATCCGAACGCTGGGGCTCAGATTGCCCAGCACAAATCCTTGTCACCTATATGTGAACAAGATATCAATAATCAACCTCCAATCCAAAACGGCAAACATACCGAATACACACGCGCACATTCCTAGTGAACATTCTTGAGTTCAATTATGTTAAAACGGTTTGCACGTACACGTGCTCGCCACCCGACAAAAGAATTCGACCACGAATTCGAAAGCGGAAAACCGAGAGGCCTATGATACCAAAATATAACAACTCGACCAGTTAAATAACACATAATAGAAGGTCCGGCCGGGACCCCACATTATATGTCATAAACAGACGGTGAGGTCGCAGGTTAATACCAAAATACCACGCATCCTAACTCAGAGTATTCTAGAGGAAGCTTACAAGTTGCACGAACTCAATCCATGAATGTCCACTAATATATAAATAACTCATTTATATACAAGACCAGGAATATAAACAAGCGCACTGCTCACGGCCTTAAGGCCTTACAAGTTTCTCTTTACAAACATACGACTTCATATATCGGCACGCAGGCCGGACACACATGAAATCCAAAGCTTCGCACGGCCTTCGAGGGCCTAATAGCAGCAGCAAGGGCTTCAGCCCGCTCAATCCATTTCAGCATCTACAAGGGCAGCACCTGCATAGAGGCATCCACCCCATGGGTGACAAATAAAGCAACGGTCAGCATTCAGCTGACCAATTATAATGAACCTACCCCTTACCCGGGGCAGTGGTTCCTTCCCTGCATGTATTCCAATCTCAACACATATATACAATACACATTATCATCACAAATGCCGGTCTTCGTGCCAGACATTCCGTGCACTCAGGGCACACTTACAGTGTACCAAGCTCCTCATGGTTCCACCACCGATTTGAGGTGTTTACTTGTTGGCCGGGCATAAGCCTCCAAACCCCTGTTGAATACCTCATGCACCCGTCCACTCAGAGGCACGCACGTCATAACAAACTGTGAGCGCTATCAGTCGACCTACCCTCGTAGTATAACAAGCCTAGGGAAATCACCCAGCTGCATTGCTACCAATCGTCCGCTCACCCGATCCTACCACTAAACTTGTTGGGTGGCCCACCCACTCAGAGGTTCTTAACTTGTTGGCTATAGGCATTAGCCGCCAAACCCCTATTGAAGGCCTCTCGTACCCACCCACTCAGAGGTGTTCGCTTACAATAATCCGATCAATGAACTTGGTGGGTGTCCTACCCACTCAGAGGTTCTCACATTCCTTCTCAACACCGGCACATAATGCCGCTTTCCACTCCATCAATACAGCTCGTGCCGAGCATACAACCACAGGAGCTATTCAAATCTCATCACAATCGTCCTCACCATCTTTGTAAGGTAACCAATGTATACACAGAGTCTTCTCCGGTTTGCAGCATCACAAATCCAGACATCCATCCAGATGGGCTTCACACAACATGCTTATGCCGTACTACACATTTCCGGCTCTAGATGCAGACTCAACCGCTGGAATCACTTACGCTCTTCCATCTTTTGATGGAGGATTCCACAGATATACATGCATAAACAAAGGGCTTCACCTGCCCAAGGAAGAAAGACCGTTACCCTTGACGATCGCTTCAGTGCCATGAAAGAACTAGCCGGAAGGAAAGAACCGCAGCGGCCTTGCCTTCGCAACGCTGAACTTTGATCTCGATTCGAACTGCTAAAGCTCCACCGGCGGTGGGAAAGCTTCTCCTTCTCCCTTCCTTTCTCTCCTTTCTCTCTTCACTTAGAAAGAGAATGGCTAATATGAGAATGAGATATTCATCTCCATTCTCGGCCTTATAAGAGCAGGGATGATCTTGGACCACAGGATCCAAATAGAAGGGAACGAACGGCCTCGATCGCTTTTAAAAGCATCTAAATAAAGCTGACACGGCTTGTGACATGGCCTATGACGTGTCACAGGCCGTGTCCCTTGAGCGACTACAGAACTGACTCAATCTGGAACAGAACACGGGCTGCGATATGCCCGTGTCACTCTCTGACATGCCCGTGTTAACCAATACATGACCGTGTGGATGGCCGTGTAACCTCATCAACACAAGGCTGAAACACCCGAGAAGGACACGGCTAAGGCACACGCCCGTGTCCTCGGTCGTGTTCTCAACACGCCCCTGTGACACGCCCGTGTCACAGGCCGTGTACCACACTCAACGCCACTCCACTCAACGCCACTCAACACCACTCCACTCAACGCCGCCCGAGCAGGACATGCCCTGGGACATGCCCGTATCCCAGGCCGTGTGCACCAGACACGCCCTGGGACACGCTCGTGTCCCAGGCCGTGTTACCCAGCCTGAACCCATTTTGGGACTTAGGGTTTTTGGGGTATTACACATATAATAAATTTTGAGAGTAGCGAACAGGCGAAAAAAAACACTCCAGAAATTTAAATAATTGAAAGTTTTATTATAAAAAAGTTAATTTTTACAAAGGTATTTCCTCCCTTTTATTGAATGGAGGAGAGTTGAGAGAGTACAAATAAATAATGTGGGACTAAAAAATTACAGAGAGCTGGAGGCTAAACAAAAAGAGACCGATCAGACCGCGCGGTCAACAAAGGTCTAACTGCTCGGCAACACAAGAAGGAAGCGACCAAGTCGCGGTAGTGGACCGCTAAACCGCCCGGTCTCCAAGCATCTGAGATAATCCGCCAGACTGCTCGGACAATCAACAGCAACAGTCTGGACATCTAACCGCAGGAGAGAGACCGCCTGACCGTGCGGGTAATCAATCCGCTAAGCTAAACCGCCAGACCGCACGGTCTCTTACTTCAACACTCCCCCTCAAGCTGGAGCATAGATATCAATCATGCCCAGCTTGTCACAAATGTGGAAGAAGGAAGTAGAAACCGGCTTTGTGAAGATATCCACCAACTCTTTATCGGAGGTGACGAACGTAGTACAAATCTATTTCTTCAGGACCTCTTCCTGAATGAAATGGCAGTCAACTTCTATATGTTTTGTTCTCTCATGGAAGACCGGATTTCTGGATATGTATATGGCGGCCTTAAAGTCACAGAACATAGGAAGAGGATAGTCGTAGACCTCTCCTAAGTCAAGCATGAGAGCACACAACCATTTTAACTCACAGGTGGTTGACGCCATACTCCGATATTCAGCTTCTGCACTGGATCTGGATACAAAAGAATTTTTCTTGCTCTTCCAGCTCACAAGATTTCCTCCAACAAATGTGTAAAAGCGTGATATAGATCTGTGGTCATTTTTATCATTCGCATAGCTAGAATCTGAGTAGGCTTCAACCTTTAGATGACCATTCTTCTGAAAAAGTAATCCTTTTCCTGGTGCAGCTTTGACATACTCTAATATCCTCAAGGCAGACTGAAGATGGCATTCCCTAGGAGCTTGCATGAATTGACTAACCTTACTTACATCATAGGAGATGTCTGGTCTAGTCACTGTGAGATAAATGAGTTTGCCCACCAGACGTCTGTACCTCGTGAAATCAGAAAGATGAGGCGAGTCATCTGTCCATGTTTTGTCTTCTCCAGTAGCCATGGGACACCGGGCTGGTTTGACACCAGTCAATCCTGCCTCTTGTAGAAGATCAAGAGCATACTTCTGTTGAGAATGAACCAACGAGTCGGAGTTTCGAGAGATTTCTATTCCCAAAAAGTATTTTGGGAAGCCCATATCCTTTGTGACCAGGTTAATGAAGGTGTTTCTTTGTCAAGTCCACACCAACCTGGTCATTGCCAATAAGAAGAATATCATCCACATACACCGCCAAAACCACCAGTCTCAAGGCGGTTTTGCGAATAAATAAGGAGTAATCGGCCGAACTCCTTATAAAGCCGATAGCAGCCACAATGCCACTGAACTTGTCGAACTACACCCGAGGGCTCTATTTTAGGCCATAGATAGCCTTCTTAAACTGGCATACACATGTCTCCCCCTGAGCAACATACCCAGAGGTTGCTCTATGTAGACGTCCTCCTGAAGATCCCCATAGAGGAAGGCATTCTTGATATCAAGCTGGGAAATAGCCCAATCCCTATTGACGGCCACAAAGAGAAGAACGTGGATGGTGCTGAGGCGAGCGATCAGAGAGAAGGTATCAAAGTAATCAACCCCATAAGTCTGAGTAAAGCCTTTCGCCACCAGCCGGGCTTTGTAGCGATCCATAGTGCCATCTGGGCGAAACTTCACAACAAACACCCAGTGATAGCCAACTATATTAGTACCAACTGGTGGAGGAAAAAGGGTCCAGGTTCCCCTCTCAGTAAGAGTGGCAATCTCCTCATCCATGGCAGTTTTCTTGTGAGGAATAACAAGAGCCTCCTGGTAGGTGCGAGGAGTGTTAGTAGCCGAGATAGCCAAAGCAAAAGACCTGCGAGAAGGAGTAAGCTGATCATAAGAAACCACTGCCGCAAGCGGGTGTTGAGTACATGCCCGCACCCCTTTACGAAGAGCAATGGGAAGATCCAGGTCGACGCGTTCCTCAGTGACCGGAGCGTCCGTGGCGGAGAAGGCTGGCCCGGGACTAGAGAGATGGCTGCGGAGAGGAGGGAGAAGGGGGAGGGGATGGAATGGAGAGAGGAGGAGACAGAGGAGGAGATGAAGTAGGAGGAGAGATATCGATAGGCGGGGAAGGAATGGAGGGAGACGGTGGTGAATCAGATAGAGTAGGGAGAAGTGGGGATGCATGAGAGAAGTAGGGCGCATTCTCGAAGAAGGTCACGTCCATGGAGACAAATTGCTTGCATAGAACGGGGTCAAAGCAATAATAGCCTTTCTGAGTTGTAGAATAACCCAGAAAGACACACTTGGTGGAACGGGGGGAAAGCTTGTTGCAGGTAGCGGAAGGAGCATGCACAAAAGCTGTGCACCCAAAGATACCGAGAGGGAGAGGAAATGGTTCCTTGCCCGGGTAGTGAATGGAGAATGGGGTCTTGCAGTGGAACCGTAGAGGGAACTCGATTGATGAGATAGCAGGAGAGGAGAACATTATAGCCCCAGTAGGAGCGAGGTACCTGCATCTGCATCATGAGAGTGCGAGCGACATCAAGGAGGTGACGGTTTTTACGCTCCGCCACCCCATTTTGCGGGGATGTGTAAACACAGTTGGTTTGATGAACAATACCATGTTGCATACAAAAAAAGGAGAACTCATGACTAAGATATTCTTTAGCGTTATCAGAGTGCAAAATTTTAATAGAAACATTAAACTGAGTTCGAACCATACAATAAAATGATTGGCATACAGAAAATAGTTAAGAACGATCTTTTAATAGATACACCCAGGTACATCGAGAGAAATCATCAATAAACATTACAAAGTAAGAACTACCCCAACCAACAGTGAGGGTAAGAGAAGGACCCCAGACATCAGAATGAATGAGATCAAACGGATGAGAGGAGCCACGACTCTTCTTTGGCGGGAAGGAGGAGCGGTGATGTTTGCCAAGCTGACACGCATCACAGTTGAGCGAAGGTCTGGTCAGAGGTAGGTGGGGCAGAAGCTAACGAAGAATCCGAGGAGGAGGATGTCCAAGGCAAAAATGCCATTGAAGCAGATCTGTAGAAGAGGAGGAGAAGTCAGACAGAGTAGAAATGTTGTCGAGAAAGTAGAGGCTGCCGCTCTCAGTCTCAGTAATAATCATCCATTGGGTGCTCGGGTCCTGAAAAGAACAAGAAGTGGGAGTGAATAAGACGGAGCACTGAAGTTGCTTGCATAATGTAGTAACAGATAACAAATTGCACGGGAACTTCGGTACATAAAGGGTGTCTGCCAAACGAAGTGACGGGGTGACTTGAACCACGCTCGTCCCGTGAACCGGGGAAGGCGATCCATTTGCAATAAGAACCGGGGGCAACCGATCATGCGTTTCGAGGAGAGAGAAGAATTGAGGGTTGCCGGTCATGTGATTCGTCGCACCAGAGTCAATCAGCCATTTACCTTGAGTAACGACATGGGCACTACCTGAAGTCGTGGCCACAGAGGCAGAGAGGAGCTGGAGGTGGAGGAAGATGCATTACCAGAGGGGCGAAGATGTTGATGTTTCTGCCAGCAGCGGTCAACAGAATGACCGGTACGACCACAGTGAGAGCAGAGGAACCTGGATGAACCGCGCCTGCCGGACTGGCTACGGCCACTAGGGCCACCCCGCTGAGCTTGGTGAGCATAGGAGTCCTGGGGAGGAGGGGAGGACAACAAAGGACGATGGATCAGCGAAGTAACAACGGTGATGCGAGCCGCGGTGACATCCAAAGTTGGAGATTCCACCTCACCAAAGATTTGTTGGCGGATCAAATCATAAGTATCCGGAAGTCGCAAAAGATAACAAACAACCAAGAGTTCTTGGAAGTGCTTGTGCTGCTTGGCTAAGTCCGCGGAGAAGGGGCGATTCTGGAGGATTTCTACACCAAGAGCCTGAACCTGCTGATAAGCCACAGCAGGAGACATGGAAGGGCGGGCGAAGAGGTCCGCATAAAGAGTATAAATGCGGGACATCTGGGCCCCCTTTGAGGAGAGAGCAGCGAGGTGAAGCCAAGCAGCCTTAACCGTCTCATCATGGAGGATGACGAGAAGGCATTCATCAGAGTGGCGTTGGTCAGCCAAGTGCGGACAAGCGCATCACTTGCATTCCAGTACTCAAAGTGAGCAGAGTCGGGAGGAGGAGGGTCATCAGTGAGGTGATGACGTTTGTGCTGAGAACGAAGAAGAAAGGTGAAAAAACGCTCCAATCCGGATAGTTGGAACCAACTAGTTTAGAAACCATGCCAAGGTTTCCGGATGGAGGAGGAGCAGGATGGGCCATTGGAGTTGTGGAGGTAGAGATGACGGGGGTGGAGATATAAGAGTTGGTCATAGAGAATAAGGAAACAAAGGAAGCTGCGTGAGTAGAACAGAGGTCACGCGGATAGAAAGCAGGGAAGCCATGTGAGTAGAACAGAGGTCGCGCGGATAGAAAGCAGGGAAGCCGCGCGAGTAGAACAAAGGTCGCGCGGATAGAAATCAGGGAAGCCGCTCGAAGAAGAAGGAGTCCACGACACCAGCAACAAGAGAGAAGAAACCGCAGCGAAAAGGAAGAAAACCGCAGCGGCTAAAGAGAGGAAACTGCAACGGTCACGGTGTCAGCACACCAGCGGCAAGAAGGGCCACGACCAGGAAGCAGATCAAAGCACAGGGGCAGAGGTCACACAAACTAGGAAGTTCGCGAGAAAAGGGGAGATCGCGCGAATAGGAAAGAGTTCAGGCGAACAAATAAGAAGTTGCGCGAACACACAGGGTTCGAGTGAACAAGAAGAGAGAGCGGAGAGGCTGCGAAGACAGGTCGCAGAAACGAGGGAAAGAAGTCGCGCAAACAGGGGAGCGACAAAGAAAGGAAGCCGCGCGGATAGGCAGGTATCCGGGCGAACAGAGAACAAAGCTGCGTGGACAGAAGAGACGAAGGAATCAGGTGGAATCGGTCGTTTCCTCTGATACCATGTGAGAGTAGCGAACATGCGAAAAAAACACTCTAGAAATTTAAATAATTGAAAGTTTTATTATCCAAAAAGTTAATTTTTACAAAGGTATTGCCTCCCTTTTATAGAATGGAGGAGAGTTGAGAGAGTACAAATAAATAATGTGGGACTAAAAAATTACAGAGAGCTGGCGGCTAAACATAAAGAGACCGATCAGGCCACGTGGTTAACAAAGGTCTAACCGCCCGGGAACACCAGAAGGAAGAGACCAAGTCGCGGTAGGGGACCGCTAAACCGCACGGTCTCCAAGCGTCTGAGATAATCCGCTAGACCGCTCGGACAACCAACAACAACAGTCTGTAAATCTAACCGTAGGAGAGAGACCGCCTGACCGCGCAGGTAATCAATCTGCCAAGCTAAACCTCTAGACCACACGATCTCTTACTTCAACATAAATATATATGTATTATGATATTACCCAAATCCTTCATACATAATAAATACATATTTATATATATATTTAGACACAATCTAGTATTGCAACACATAAAAAGTCTCCACACGCATGCACGCGGGTTCGCACGTCCTCGAACGGGGCTGCTCCAAATCGTCGCTCCTAGCATACCTAGCCCGTTACCTGGGGATGGTCCCACTTGGCCGGATACGGGGTTGTACACAATCCCCGCTCTTTTCGAGGTTGGCACAAGCACAGAAAGAAATGTTCAACCCCAAATATCCGGCGAGTGGGAGCCGACCCGAAAAAAAGAGAGAGAGCTCCTCACTTGGAGATAGAGGGAGCTCCACACCAGAGCTTAAATCAAAATTAACTCGCTATCATGAACATGATGTAAAATCCAATCTATTTATTAAAAATCAAACTAAATTATCAACTGATGTGGAAGTCAATGGCAATACATGTTTTGAAATGCAAGGGACTATTATTTCAGATGGGCATACCTCTTATAAATACAATGATTTTGTTACCTCCCAAACATTTTGTGTATCAGCAAGATCAACATTAAAAGAAATAAGATCGATAATGTTACTTTTTATGTCATGAAAGAGGATGATGTTTTTGATCTGGCAGACTTTGTAAATAATTTAACTATTTTCATAAGGCATGAAACAAGTGATGTATTAATATTAGTCTATTCAGTTCATCAAAATGAAACTATTGATCTCAACTATGGTTTAAACTATGATTATTCCCCTTTTAATACACACAAGCTAATGAGAGCATGGACTATTGATCTCAACTAATGGTCTGGATACTTTGCAACTATGGTTGAAACTATTGATCTCAACTATGAGTCAGCGGGCCTACTGCCCTGCCCAGCTGATGCAGGCCACACCTACGCGACGCTAAATTGAAAATAAGAAAGGGGAAGCCTAAGGGGAATTAGAGCGAACACCTAACGTGCATTTAGAACGTCCTATGAAGCATTTCTACGAACATGTAAAGTGCGTGCAAAGTTGGAATTTCCGGCGGTGTTTTGTTCGTAACGGCTCGACCTCACAAATGGGTATTTCCCAACCACACCTACACGAACATCCACAAACACATTGCATAACCTAACACAACACCTAAGCATTCATTTCCAAGCATTTTCTATATAAATGTGGAGGTTGTTCCGGACTCAAGCAACGATCCAAAGTAGTCCGAATTCAGCCCTCAAAACAAATCTCAACGAGGATATACCAAATCCCCTTGAATCATCCGAAACCAAAGGGCTAAACCAACCCCGATTTACAAACGCCCAAGACGACCTATCCTTCCAAACCTTCGCGAAAATCGGACATAAACACTATAAATTTCAGATTTTTAACACATGCAATTGGAGACAACAATTAGGATAAAACTAGCATTCATAATCTCCACAAGCTCACAAAAATTAAGAGGGATCACAGAAGGTTTTAGGGGGAGAAATCGTTACCCAAGGTTCCGAAATTAAAGAGGAGGAGGAGGAGGAGAAGGAATGATAAATGTGGAGAATCGCTCTTCCACGGGGTTCACCGGAGTCGCACTGGATGAGGGAGAACCGAACCGCCTTCTTCGGAGTCACACCGGAGGAGGGAGGAGTCGCCGGAGCCGCGCGGAACAGCCCCAAAGAGGGGCGGTAGCTGCAGGTTGGCGGGATCCTGGGAGGGTCGGGTTTCGGCCAGGCCGAATAGAAAAGGGAGGGGGGGGGGGGGGGGCGGCTGAGGGCCAAGCTCCTTCTTAGGTTTTTTTTCTTTAATCTTCAATACCTCTTCTACTCCTCATACACACATATATATATTATTACACCTCACTCCATCATCACCCTTCATCATACTCAACTAAATCCTAGCCACTAAAATGTTTTACATAACAACTTATAAATCACAACATGACAAATATGTTTATAAGTTTATAATTTCTAATTTATAAACTTATAAACTTATTAAATGAAAACAAGAGAAAGGGTTTAATGTTATTTCATTTATTTTGAAATAACATTAAATCAAGTTGACGCGACGGTGGCGGCGGCGGCGGTTGCGGCGACGGTAGCGGCGACGGATGCGGTGGCGGTTGCGGCAACGATCAACAAAGTTTACGAACATGTCGCGGCGATGGCGGTGGTGGCGACGACGGTTGCGGCAACGGCCATCAATGTCCACGAACATGTAGCGGCGGTGGTCAAACGTGAAATCCATGTCGACACGAACAAATGGCGGGGGGTCCTCGCCATCAATCCTCCCTCGCTCAAAATCACTCATCACCGATGAGTGGCCAAGGAGAGAATAGCAGGAGACAGCAACATCCCCGGGGGGCATAGCGAGAGCGGACATCCACGGGGCGTCCGCAATAGAACAGAACCTGTCATGAGCAAGAACAGCAGAAAACCTAGCAGATGTGTCAGCATAACGAAAAACAGTGCAGTTCTTACCATCCAATGCGAGAACCAGAAAACCCAACTGGAAGAGCGACACGGAAATAATCTCACCTCTCAACCCAAGAGAATTTGAGGTGGTAGAGGGAAACGTCAGAGAAAGCCACTCATGTGGAAACAAGATATGCAAAATTAAATCCGAAAAGTTGTAACACGGCGTAAAACCGATTGCATCGTAAGAATCCGAAAAAATTGCGTTAAATCCGAAATCCGAGAAAATCATGTAAGGATCGGCGCTCCAACGTGTGAAATTCATTACAGAACCCGAAGGTATCCACTCGAGGGACGACAAGACTAAACTCAGATCAATCACTCCGTAGTCAGGAACTCTCCAACATGTATAGTCGTGCAAGTGAAGCAAAGCAAAGGCACAGGTATAAGGCGGCGCCCTATATACATGAAGTTCTTGTCAGGGCGAATGAAAATAATGTGCAAGACGACTTGATGGGTGGCCATATCGTAATGACACCAAATCAAAATGCACAAGCATAGGGAGATCACGCATAGTCACCAACGAAACACTATCCGTCGAGAGATATCTCGTGAAGTGATCCGTCTCGTATGAAGCATGAGCAGGATAACGTGGTGCAGTGACAAGATCAACATTTATTAGGATCGGCTCGAGAACATCTAAACGAGGGGCCAACGCTAGTGTAGGGGGTATCCAAGTAGGTATATCATAAAAGCGTAGACTATGACTAGCGGATCCACGTCCTAAAATGATATCAAATGTAGGCACACAAACAGGAGGGAGGGTCGGTAAAATCGAGCCCGGGACTAAATCCAAATCAAAATGAATCTCACGCAATGGCGACTCAAACAAGGGGCAATCATCCGGGAAACTCACGTCCGGGCAAACATCAAAAAAATCGTCCAAAGATACCCTTCCCTCAAGAGGAAACTCATCCAAAATAGTAATTGAGAAATCCTCAATCTCGGGCTCCTCAGATAGCTCAGATCGGACCGCAGAAAGATCAGGTCGAGGCTCACTCAAAATAGGGATCAGAGACTCGAGAGGGTACTCAATAGTAGGGTGATCTGAAACATCACTATCATGACACGTAGTGGCTAAAGGGGTACTCTCACAAGTCGAAATATCATTATCATCCCAAGAATCATCATCCAAGTCGCTAGGATATCCATTCTCCTCATCGTCAGATAAATCTGCCTCGCCCTCAGTGGCGGGCTCAGACGTCGAAGCTAAAAGAGCCGAAGCTCTAGGCTTAGTGGGGCACTCCACGGCATAGTGGCCAATCGCTCCACAAGCATAACATGTAGCGCTCTCCTTGCAATTCTTAACTATCTTCCTATGCTCAACTCGCGGTTTTGGAGCATCCCTAGTAATGACTATGACAGGTGGCGGGACAGTGGTCCTAACCTTTTCCCTCTCCCTAACGGTAGGGGTAGGGGTACTCAAAATGGTAAGATCCTTTTGGGACAAAGATCTAACGCGTGGCTTATCGTCACTCTTATAATCAGAAAGGGGTGTAGTGCCCTGGCGGGGTGAGATAACATCACGAGACGTCCTCATACGGGAGTATGGGGGAACGTGCTTGCTCGGTATAGGCAAAATCTCAGGCGGCGCTACACTCGGATAACCAGAAGACTGAGAACGGCAGTATGAGGGATAATACTCATCCGTCAACAAGTTCTTCATAAATTGCCAACCCACACGTGAGCCAACGAGGGACGACCCAAAACGTCTCTCCTCATTGACCCAGAATGTTAGGGCTCGGCCAGATAATTGCAATCTCGCAATGGGAATCCGGTGGGGGTCCACGAGACGATATTGCTCAAAGTAAACTTCCATGTCATCTACCCAACGTAAGAAAACCCGCGGTTCACCTAACCCATCGTAAGTCGGCGCAGAAATTCTAACAGACCTAGAAGTGCGTGATGGTGGTGTCGTGATCGCTTGACTAACCGTACTTGAAGGAACATGGGTCCTAAGCGGTTGCCTAGGGGCATTAAGATGCGGTGTCGGAAGCCGACCACCAAGTTGTGCTAACATATCTATTATGTCATCACATTGGCGAGTCATCTCCTTGCGAAGGGCACCAATCGGGGAACATGGGGGAAGGGGACTCCCAACGCGTGCCATGACAGACTAACGAAAAAAAAGACTCAAATTAGGAAAACACTTAAAACTTTTTTTTTGTTTTTAAATAACTAAAAATAAAATTTTTAAAACGAACGAAACGTACCTAAGTGCAAGTGGGGGTAGCTTGGTTCGAGCGGATCGTTGTCAAGTTGAGAAATTAACAAACCTGGCTCTGATACCAAATTTGATGCAGGCCACCCCTACGCGACGCTAAATTGAAAATAAGGAAGGGGAAGCCTAAGGGGAATTAGAGCGAACACCTAACGTGCATTTAGAACGTCCTATGAAGCATTTCTACGAACATGTAAAGTGCGTGCAAAGTTGGAATTTCCGGCGGGGTTTTGTTCGTAACGGCGCGACCTCACAAATGGGTATTTCCCAACCACACCTACACAAACATCCACAAACACATTGCATAACCTAACACAACACCTAAGCATTCATTTCCAAGCATTTTCTATATCAATGTGGAGGTTGTTCCGGACTCAAGCAACGATCCAAAGTAGTCCGAATTCAGCCCTCAAAACAAATCTCAACGAGGATATACCAAATCCCCTTGAATCGTCCGAAACCAAAGGGCTAAACCAACCCCGATTTACAAACGCCCAAGACGACCTATCCTTCCAAACCTTCGTGAAAATCGGACATAAACACTATAAATTTAAGATTTTTAACACATGCAATTGGAGACAACAATTAGGATAAAACTAGCATTCATAATCTCCACAAGCTCACAAAAATTAAGAGGGATCACACCAGGTTTTAGGGGGAGAAATCATTACCCAAGGTTCCGAAATTAAAGAGGAGGAGGAGGAGGAGAAGGAATGATAAATGTGGAGAATCGCTCTTCCACGGGGTTCACCGGAGTCGCACCGGATGAGGGAGAACCGAACCGCCTTCTTCGGAGTCACACCGGAGGAGGGAGGAGTCGCCGGAGCCGCGCGGAACAGCCCCAAAGAGGGGCGGTAGCTGCAGGTTTGCGGGATCCTGGGAGGGTCGGGTTTCGGCCAGGCCGAATAGAAAAGGGAGGGGGGGGGGGGGGGCGGCTGAGGGCCAAGCTCCTTCTTAGGTTTTTTTTCTTTAATCTTCAATACCTCTTCTACTCCTCATACACACATATATATATTATTACACCTCACTCCATCATCACCCTTCATCATACTCAACTAAATCCTAGCCACTAAAATGTTTTACATAACAACTTATAAATCACAACATGACAAATATGTTTATAAGTTTATAATTTCTAATTTATAAACTTATAAACTTATTAAATGAAAACAAGAGAAAGGGTTTAATGTTATTTCATTTATTTTGAAATAACATTAAATCAAGTTGACGCGACGGCGGCGGCGGCGGCGGTTGCGGCGACGGTAGCCGCGACGGATGCGGCGGCGGTTGCGGTAACGATCATCAAAGTTTACGAACATGTCGCGGCGATGGCGGTGGTGGCGACGTCGGTTGCGGCAACGGCCATCAATGTCCACGAACATGTAGCGGCGGCGGTCAAACTTGAAATCCATGTCGACACGAACAAATGGCGGGGGGTCCTCGCCATCACCAGCTAATAAGAGCATGGACAGTGATTCTATCTGGGGCCGAGCGCACTCGGGGTGTCCCTTACCCCAACATGCGAGCCAACAGACCTGCCAGCTAGTGAGTGTATGCGTAGCAGGTCTACCTGGGGCCGAGCCAAGATCGGGGTAGTGCAAAAGTCTCCAAACAACCTTCAACCACCGAGTGAGCCTACAGTCCTGCCAGCTAGATGGGAGCCTGGTCAGCGGGTCTTCTCGAGGCCTCCTCTCCAAACATCCTCCTACCACCGAGTGAGCCTACAGTCTTGCCAGCTAGATGGGAGCCTGGTCAGCGGGTCTTCTCGGGGCCTCCTATCCAAATAACCTCCAGCCACTGAGTGAGCCTACAGTCCTGCCAGCTAGATGGGATCCTGGTCAGCGGGTCTTCTCGGGGCCTCCTCTCCAAACAACCTCCAGCCACCGAGTGAGCCTACAGTCCTGCCAGCTAGATGGGAGCCTGGCCAGCGAGTCTTTTTGGGGCCTCCTCTCCAAACAACCTCCAGCCACCGAGTGAGCCTATAGTCCTTCCATCTACATGGGAGCCTAGTCAGCGGGTCTTCTCGGGGCCACCTCTCCAAACAACCTCCAGCCACCGAGTGAGCCTACAGTCCTGCCAGCTAAATGGGAGCTTGGTCAGCGGGTCTTCTCGGGGCCTCCTCTCCAAAAAACATCCAACCACCGAGTGAGCCTACAGTCCTGCCAGCTAGATGGGAGCCTGTTCAGCGGGTCTTCTTGGGGCCTTTTCATCCATCTGTTTACTCCCATGCTGTAACACCCCGAAACTCAAAAGAGGGACGAGTGACGTTTTAAGCCAAGTATGGGACTTGGAGCAGGTGTCACGGGCGTGTCACGGGCGTGACACGGGCGTGACACGGGCGTGTCACACTTGGGAGTTTTCTTGGTCATGTACATGGGTCATGACACGGGCACAAACACGGGCGTGTCACATGTGACACGGGCATGTCTGGTGCCGTGTCACAGACCGTGTCCTTCTCGGGTTAAGATTGTTGGTCGTTGTACATGGGGGTGACACGGGCGTGACACGGCCGTGTCGCATGCGACACGGGCGTGTCAGAGGCCGTGTTGAATGCTGTGTGCTGGTTATCGCGTCGGTCGAGACGACGAATGGGTGACACAGCCATGCACACGGCCGTGTTGCAACCCGTGTTCGGCCCAGATTTTGTAATTTTAGGCCTAATCGTGGCCGTTCGTTTCCTTGGCTTTGGATCCAACGGTGGGGGGCTATTCCTGAGAGATTTTAGCCGAGATTTAGGGCTAGAATCCCTCATTTCATCCAAGTGAATCTCTCTCTAAGTTTTAGAGAGAGGGGAGAGCAAGGTGGAGGAGGAGACCAAGATCTGGCCACCGGTGGAGCGTCGGAGCTCCGAATCGCGATCCGAGTCCAGATCCGCGAAGGCGACGCCGTTGCGATGCTTTCCAACCGCGTAGATTTTTCATGGCGCCGCGGAAGAATGCAAGGGTAACGATTTCTCATCCTAGGGCATGTGAAGCCTTCTTTTCCTTTGCATAGGAAGCCCTCTCTCGCGAGTGAGCGAAGAGTTGGAGCGTTCCTTGGGGTAGATATGTGAAGTCCCCCTTGTATAGAGTCCGTATGCGAAAATGGGCATAGGTATTATGTGTGAAGCCTATCCGGACAAGTAGAGCCAGATCGGTGATGTTGCATTGCATATGAACTGGGGAAGACTCCGGATGTTTGGGCATTTTTCGGGTTTTCTACGTGGTAAATTGCAGCAGGGAGCCTTGGAGATTAACTCCAAGGTGCACCCGGAAAACTGGGCAAAAGCGAGTTTTGCCAACACGATGGTCGGGGAGCCAACGTGAACATAACCGGGTTATGTGATTGTTGTGGCAGAAACGAGACTCGGTGAGTCTTGACCTGCGCATATGGCTTAAATTGTCGTTGCGGAATGAGCACGGGTCAGGCGGAACCGTACCCGATCTATGTCGTTCGGTGGGACCGTTGGCATGGATGAGATTCTTCGGCGGTCTATGGCTTAAATTGTCGTGACCAAGGCCAGGATGACAAAATGCTCATGTGATTGGCCGTCCAAGGGGAGGTGGTGGAACGGGAACGTCTATGGCTTGAATTGACGTGACGTTGGCCGGTTCGCCGTGAATGTGCCCTGTGTGGACGAGGTGTGTGGCCGTACGAGCCTATGCCTGTGATGAAGTGTGTTTACACTATTTTATTGCATATACTAATAAAGTGCAGGGAAAGAGCATCGCCGCCCCGATTTTGGGGGCGAGATCATTATAATTGGTCAGCATAGCTGACCGTTGCTTTTGTTTACCACCGGGCGGTGGATTGTGGCTTGCAGGTGCTGCGGAGCCGAGCGGGAAATAGCGGGCTAAAGCCCAAGTCGCTGAGCCGGCCCTCGAAGGCCTAATTTTGAGTGTTTCATTGTAATCATGTGTGGCCGGCCTGCGAGCCGATGTATGAAAACACTTTTATGTCAAGCAAACTGTGTAAGGTTTAAGGCCAGTTCTATTTCTGTGTATTGAAACATTCCTACGGGTGTTATTGTAGTTGACATTCATGCTTTTTAGCCGGATTCTTTCGTCTTGCAACTTAATTTTAATGCTTCTGCTAGGTGCTTGTGTAGGACGTGTAATTGGTTGAATGGTTTCAACGCGTAACCAACCGGTCTGTCCGTAGTATATGGCGTCGGGCCCCGGCCGGAGCTACTGCTATATGCCATGTGACAGATAGGGGTGTTACAAATTGATATCAAACTACTGGTTTCGGTCAAACTTAAATGAATTCGTGGGCGAATTCACTTTAAGGGGTGGTGAGCACATGTGTGTGCGTCATCGTTATAACATGAAAAGAACCCATGAATGTCCACTTAGGAATGAAAATACACGTGTTGGAGGAACCTGCGTGTTCCTATAATTGCTGTTTGCAATATTGTTTGGTCGCTTATCGGTGTTTTGCACGTTTATAGGTGACCAGATGTGGTACTGGACCGTTGGAACGGCCAGGTTCCGAGGCAAGCAGCGCACCAAGTGATGCGCCTGCAACACCTCCGTCTGCCGAGACCATTAGGTTGGTGGCAGAAGCTGTCTTTACTATGATCAATGCGCAACCTGCAAGGCAGGTGCAGCAGCCTGCTCCTGCGGTGGAGCAAGTGTCGCTCCAAGCAGCGGAGCCTAGAAGGGTTGAACAGGTGGCGGTGGAGCCGGAGTTGCCTCGGAGAGCAACTGAGAGATAGCTTAAGCATGTGATGGGCTTCCATCCACCGGTGTTCTCGGGAACGGGAACCCCGACCCAGGCCGAAGATTGGCTCTCAAGAGTCAATTGGGTGATGACAGCAACAGAAACGGAAGAGTGGCAGAAGACCACAATAGCGACGTTCCTATTGGATGGGGACGCAAGGTTATGGTGGGAAGGTCTAGAGCTACACCAGTTGAGGGGAAGGCCGCTGGCCGAAGTATTTATGGAGGAATTTTCGAGACTGTTCATGGCTCGATACCTCCCCTCAGCGCAAAGGATCGCACTAGAAAACGAGTTCCAAAAGTTGGTGCAAGGAGATAGCACTGTAGACGAGTACCTCCACGAGTTTACTCGATTGGGGAGATATGCTAGCGCTACCTTTGCCGACGAGGAGCGAAAGACTAACCGCTTCTTTGAAGGGTTAAGAGATGAGCTGAGGTTGCTACTGTCAGGGCCCATGGTGCAGGGTTTCATGACCCTGGTCACCTCGGCCCAGTCCTTGGAGAAGGACATGAGAAATGTGCAAGCTAAGAAGGAATCCGATGGGAAGAAATCGGAGTTCAAAGCACCGACTACGTCGAAGTTGGGCTATCGAAGATTCTACAAGAAGGCTAGGACGTCGGGTCCAACCCCTTCTGCAGGTGCCTCAGGGACAACTACCAATCAAACCCCGAGCGCTTGTTTCACGTGTGGAAAGACGGGGCACTTTTCCCGCGATTGCTGGAGCGGACGCCCAAAGTCCGAGAGAAAACAAGGAGCTACTTACGAAGAGAAGGGCAAGGCGGTGGAGTCAACCGCGTCCCATTATGCTTTGACTCAACCTAGAGTGTACAACTTGGGCCAGCAGGAGGACATTAAACAAGCTGACGTGGTGACAGGTACGAGTTAATTTATAGCAAGTTAACTTTAAATACTGTTGTCTATTGCTTGTTAGCCTAATATTGTTTGCATAGGCTTTGTTTTGATTAGCGATAGTCCGGCACGACCACTGTTCGATACGGGAGCTTCACACTCCTTCTTGTCCGAAAATTTTATATCGTGCATCGGAGTCCCTTCTTCGATGGCGAAGGACAAGTTGGATGTGCTGCTACCGAATGGGTGCTTGATGCGTGCGGACAGAGTGTGCACCGTGAAGGTTCACATAGGGAGCCAAGAGTTCGACTTGCTAGCGTCATTGCTGTCGCTAGTAGAGTTCGATGTTATCTTTGGGATGGATTGGCTTTCGGAGCAGAAGGCTTTGATTGATTGCGACCGGAAGGAGGTCAAGCTGGGTGTTGGACGGGAGACAACATTCGAGGGACTCAAGGGGTCGAGCAAGACGCTAATGTCTGCTCTTCAGGTGCTAAAGGCAGTTCGTGCTGGTGCAGAGCTGTTCTTTGCAATAGTGGGGGCTGTAGAGCCAAAGTCCACGTTGGATAGCATCCCCGTGGTTTGGTAATACACCGATGTGTTCCCGGATAGTCTTCCCGTGGCCCCACCGCAGTGAGAGATTGATTTCACCATCGAGCTCATGCCGGGTGCCAAACCCGTGTCACTTGCTCCGTATAGGTTGGCGCCTAAGGAGATGGCAGAGTTGAAAGTTTAGCTAGAGGAGCTGATGGAGCAAGGTTATGTGCGTCCAAGCTCGTCGCCTTGGAGCGCACCGGTTCTCTTCGTTAAGAAGAAGGATTGTAGTATGCGGCTGTGTATCGACTAGAGAGAGTTGAACAACTGACGGAGAAGAACAAGTACCCAATCCCGAGGATTGATGATCTCTTTGATCAGTTAGTCGGATCGTCGGTATATTCTAAGTGGGACTTGAAGTCGGGGTACTATCAGTTGAGGATAAGGGAATGTGATATCCCGAAGACGGCGTTCAGCACGAGGTATGGGCACTTCGAGTTCACGATTATGCCGTTTGGACTGACGAATGCAGCATAGGTGTTTATGGACTTGATCAACAGGACATTCCGAGAGTATCTAGACCACTTTGTGATCGTCTTTATTGGCGACATACTAGTGTACTCGCAGTGCGAGGAAGATCACTTCAAGCACTTGCATCTGGTGATGGAGACTTTGAGGAGGAATGAGTTGTATGCGAAATTCTCAAAGGGAGAGTTCTGGCTACCCTCAGTAGCATTCCTTGGTTACATTGTCAGTGGGGAAGGTATAGCGGTGGATCCGGCGAAGATCGTTGCGATACAGGAGTGGCCTGCGTTGTCTTCTGTCGCGAAAGTCCGTAGTTTTCTCGGGCTTGCCGGATATTACAGGCGCTTTGTAGAGAACTTCTCGCGGATAGCGCTACCTCTCACGAAGTTGACAAGGAAAGATCAGAGATTCTTGTAGACGCAGGTGTGCGTGCAAGCTTTTGAGGAGCTGAAGAGACGGTTGACCACGGCGCCAGTGCTTAGTTTGCCGAGTGCTACCGAGGGCTTCGAGGTTTATAGTGACACCTCGGGTAGTGGTTTGGGCTGCGTGCTGTTACAGTATGGGAGCGTGATAGCTTATGGATCACGTCAGCTAAAAGTGCATGAAAGGAACTATCCGGTCCACGACTTGGAGTTGGTGGTCGCGATATTTGCACTTAAGCTGTGGAGGCACTACCTATACGGCGTAAGAGTCGATATATACAATGACCACAAGAGCCTGAAATACTTGTTGGATCAAAAGGATCTTAACATGAGGCAGAGGAGGTGGATGGAGTTCTTGGGGGACTACACCTTCAAGATTCATTATGTACCCGGGAAGGGCAATGCAGTTGCGGATGCGTTGAGTCGCAGGGATCCCGCTAAAGCCAACTAGTTGTCGGTGCATGATGAGCGGCTAGTACGGGAGTTGGAGGAGCTTGAGATCTGTTGCGTTGACAAGCAGACGAGTGCCAAAGCAATGTTGAACTGGAAAGAAGTTCAGTATGACCTGGCTGACCGGGTTCGGCAGGCATTGGAGTTAGATGACTCCATGAAGGAGCTTATGGAGGCAGCGTTGGATGGGTCAAATTCCCAATTTTTAGTGGAAGATGGGTTGTTAAGGAAGGATCATCGGTTGTGCGTCCCAAGCGGGAGTAACCTACGGGCGGAGTCGATGTACGAGGCTCATCATACCAAGTACTCAATCCACCCAGGGAGCACAAAGATGTACCGTGACCTCAAGAAGCTGTTTTGGTGGCCGGGGCTCGAGAAATACGTAGCGTTGTTTGTGGCTAAGTGCCAAACGTGCGCCCTTGTGAAGGCGGAGTGCCAAAAGCCGGGAGGATTCTTGAAGTCCTTGCCTATATCGAAGTGGAAGTTCGATGACATATCTATGGACTTTGTGCATGGTTTGCCAAGGTCGCAGAAGGGGAACGACGCCATCTGGGTGATCGTAGACCGGCTAACTAAAGTGTCGCACTTTATTCAGTATAGGAAGGATGACTCGGTGGAGAAGTTGGCGAAGCTATATGTGGACAATATAGTTAGACTGCTTGGTGTGCCTCGCAGCTTTGTGAGTGATCGTGATGGGCATTTCACGTCAAATGATTGGAGGTTAGTGCAGCAGATGCTGGGGACAAAGTTGAAGTTCAGCACAGCCTTCCATCCGCAGATGGATGGGCAGACCGAGAGAGTCAATAGAACGATTGAGGACATGCTCCGCATGTGTGTTCTAGACTTCGGGAAGCATTGGGAGGACCACCTGTATTTGGTGGAGTTCGCGTACAATAACAGCTACTAGACGAGTATCCAAATGGCGTCCTTTGAGGCCCTATACGGTAGAAAATGTCGCACGTCGTTGTCTTGGTTAGAAACGGGTGAGGCAAGGTTGTACAATAAACATGAGGTGGAGAGTGCTACCTCGTTGGTGCGAATCATTCGAGAGCGCTTGTTGATCGCTCAGGACAGGCATGCTAAGTATTACGATGCCAAGCACCGGAATGTGGAGTTCGCGGTAGGCGATTGGGTGTACTTGAAGATAAAGCCATTCAAGGGTGTTTCGCGGGTGAGGCGCTTGAAGAAGCTGAGCCCAAGATACCTTGGACCCTTTGAGATTCTGGAGTGGGTCGGCGAAGCGGCTTACCGTTTGAGGCTATCGGAGGAGTTAAGTGGGCTACACGATGTGTTCCACATCTCTGTATTGCGGAAGGCGGTGCAAGAGCCTTTACAGGTGATCGCGGTTGATCAAGTGCTGGTGGACAAAGGGTTGACGACTAGGGTCAAGCCCGTTCGTATCGAAGACTCTGAGGTCAAGAGGCTCCGTAATAAGGAGATCTGAATGGTTAAGGTCCGGTGGGATAATTGCGGTCGGGAGGAGCTCTCTTGGGAACGGGGGCAATCTATGCTGGAGGAGTACCCGGAGTTTTTCCGCTCAGGTACCGTTAAAAGCTTTCAGTTCCTATTGTATTCCTTTAGAAAATTTTGTGGGCGAAATTCTTTTAAGGGGGAGAGAGTTGTAACACCCCAAAACTCAAAAGAGGGACGGTTGACATTTTAAGCCAAGTCTGGGACTTGGAGCAGGTATCACGGGCATGTCACGGGCATAACACGGGCGTGACACGGCTGTGTCACACTTGGGAGTTTTCTGGGTCATGTACACGGGTCATGACACGGGCACAAACACGGGCGTGTCACATATGACACGGGCGTATCTGGTGCCGTGTCGCAGGCCGTGTCCTTCTCGGGTTAAGATTGTTGGTCATTGCACACGGGGGTGACACGGGTCGTGACACGGCCGTGTCACATGCGACACGGGCGTGTCGGAGGCCGTGCCGAATGTCGTGTGCTGGTTATCACGTCGGTCGAGACGGCGAATGGGTGACACGTCCATGCACACGGCCGTGTTGTAACCCGTGTTCGGCCCAGATTTTGTAATTTTAGGCCTAATCGTGGCCGTTCGTTTCCTTGGCTTTGGATCCAACGGTGGGGGGCTATTCCTGAGACGTTTTTGCCGGGATTTAGGGCTAGAATCCCTCATTTCATCCATGTGAATCTCTCTCTAAGTTTTAGAGAGAGGGGAGAGCAAGGTGGAGGAGGAGACAAGGATCCGGCCACCGGTGGAGCGTCGGAGCTCCGAATCGCGATCCGAGTCCAGATCCGCGAAGGCGACGCCGTTGCGGTGCTTTCCAACTGCGTAGATTTTTCATGGCGTTGTGGAAGAACGCAAGGGTAACGATTTCTCATCCTAGGGCATGTGAAGCTCTCTTTTCCTTTGCATAGGAAGCCCTCTCTCGCGAGTGAGCGAAGAGTTGGAGCGTTCCTTGGGGTAGATATGTGAAGTCCCCCTTATATAGAGTCCGTATGCGAAAATGGGCATAGGCATTGTGTGTGAAGCCTATCCGGACAAGTAGAGCCGGATCGGTGATGTTGCATTGCATATGAACCGGGGAAGACTCCGGATGTTTGGGCGTTTTTCAGGTTTTCTACGTGGTAGATTGTAGCAGGGAGCCTTGGAGATTAACTCCAAGGTGCACCCAAAAAACTGGGCAAAAGCGAGTTTTGCCAACACGATGGCCGGGGAGCCAACGTGAACATAACCGGGTTATGTGATTGTTGTGGCGAAAACGGGACTCGGTGAGTCTTGACCTACGCATATGGCTTAAATTGTCGTTGCGGAATGAGCACGGGTCAGGCGGAACCGTACCCGATCTATGTCGTTCGGTGGGACCGTTGGCATGGATGAGAGTCTTCGGCGGTCTATGGCTTAAATTGTCGTGACCATGGCCAGGAAGACAAAATACTCATGTGATTGGCCGTCCAAGGGGCGGTGGTGGAACGGGAACGTCTATGGCTTGAATTGACGTGACGTTGGCCGGTTCACCGTGAATGTGCCTTGTATGCACGAGGTGTGTTGCCGTGCGAGCCTACACCTGTGATGAAGTGTGTTTACACTATTTTATTGCCTATACTAATAAAGTGCAGGGAAAGAGCATCGCCGCCCCAAATTTGGTGGCGGGATCGTTATAATTGGTCAGCATAGCTGACCGTTGCTTTTGTTTACCACCGGGCGGTGGATTGTGGCTTGCAGGTGCTGCAGAGCCGAGTGGGAAATAGCGGGCTAAAGCCCAAGTCGCTGAGCCGACCCTCGAAGGCCTAATTTTGAGTGTTTCATTGTAATAATGTGTGGCCGGCCTTCGAGCCGATGTATGAAAACACTTTTATGTCAAGCAAACTGTGTAAGGACATTTCTATTTCTGTGTATTGAAACATTCCTACGGGTGTTATTGTAGTGGACATTCATGCTTTTTGGCTGGGTTCTTTCGTCTTGCAACTTAATTTTAATGCTTCCGCTAGGTGCTTGTGTAGGACGTGTAATTGGTTGAATGGTTTCAACGCGTAACCAACTGGTCTGTCCATAGTATATGGCGTCGGGCCCCGGCCGGACCTACTTCTATATGCCATGTGACGGATAGGGGTGTTACAAATTGGTATCAGACTACTGGTTTCGGTCAAACTTAAATGAATTCGTGGGCGAATTCACTTTAAGGGGTGGTGAGCACATGTGTGTGCGTCATCGTTATAACATGAAAAGAACCCATGAATGTCCACTTAGGAATGAAAATACACGTGTTGGAGGAACCTGCGTGTTCCTATAATTGCTGTTTGCAATATTGTTTGGTCGCTTATCGGTGTTTTGCACGTTTATAGGTGACCAGAAGTGGTGCTGGACCGTCAGAACGGCCAGGTTTTGTGGCAAGCATCGCACCAAGTTATGCGCCTGCAACACCTCCGTCTACCGAGAAACTTAGGTTGGTGGCAGAAGCTATCTTTGCTATGATCAACACGCAACCTGCAAGGCAGGTGCAGCAGCCTGCTCCTGCGGTGGAGCAAGTACCGCTCCAAGCGGCGGAGCCTAGAAGGGTTGAACAGGTGGCGGTGGAGCCGGAGTTGCCTCGGAGAGCAACTAAGAGACAGCTTAAGCATGTGATGGGCTTCCATCCACCGGTGTTCTCGGGAACGGGAACCCCGACCCAGGCCGAAGATTAGCTCTCAAGAGTCAATAGGGTGATGAAAGCAATAGAAACGGAAGAGTGGCAGAAGATAACAATAGCGACGTTCCTATTGGATGGGGACGCAAGGTTATGGTGGTAAGGTCTAGAGCTATACCAGTTGAGGGGAAGGCCGTTGGCCGAAGTATCTATGTTGGAATTTTCGAGACTATTCCAGGCTCGATACCTCCCCTCAGCGCAAAGGATCGCACTAGAAAATGAGTTACAAAAGTTGGTGCAAGGAGATAGCACTGTAGACGAGTACCTCCACGAGTATACTCGATTGGGTAGATATGCTAGCGCTACCTTTGCCGACGAGGAGCGAAAGACTAACCACTTCTTTGAAGGGTTAAGAGATGAGCTGTGGTTGCTTTTGTCAGGGCCCAAGGCGCAGGGTTTCATGACCTTGGTCACCTCGGCCCGGTCCTTGGAGAAGGACATGAGAAATGTGCAAGCTAAGAAGGAATCCGAGGGGAAGAAATCGGAGTTCAAAGCGCCGACTACGTCAAAGTCGGGCTATCAAAGATTCTACAAGAAGACTAGGACGTCGGCTCCAGCCCCTTCTGCAGGTGCCTCAGGGACAACTACCAATCGAACCTCGGGCGCTTGTTTCACGTGTGGAAAGACGGGGCACTTTGCCCGCGATTGCTGGAGCGGATGCCCAAAGTCCGAGAGAAAACAAGGAGCTACTTACGAAGAGAAGGGCAAGGAGGTGGAGTCAAGCGCGTCCTATTATGCTCCGACTCAACCTAGAGTGTACAACTTGGGCCAGCAGGAGGCCATTAAACAAGCTGACGTGGTGACAGGTACGAGTTAATTTATAGCAAGTTAACTTTAAATACTGTTGTCTATTACTTGTTAGCCTAATATTGTTTGCATAAGCTTTGTTTTGATTAGCGATAGTCCGGCACGAGCATTGTGGTACCGTGTATGGAGTACCATAAGACAACGGTGCTCCATACACCGAACCACGAGAATTATGCTCCCATTCTTCAGTGGGGCACTCATCACTGCTATGCCTATAATCCCCGCACCAACGGCAACGAATATTCGCATAAGAATACATGGTGCAGCAAGAAAGAATTCACCACAAGAATTTTCTAAGCAAAAATTAACTACACACAAGCAGATAAATAAAAAGGAATACCTGCTACTGAAATATCAAAATTAGAAAAGGAATAAAGAAAAATAAGCAACAAATTATAAAAACTAAAGCAAAGAAAAATAAAACATGGAATGAACAGATGGAAAAGGGCTTCAATCTATAATCTCCCTCTCCAAAAACTCAAACGACTGTGTTCCCCGGCAACGGCGCCAAAAACTTGATGCGTGGAAAATACGGCAAGCGCACCGGTCGCACAAGTAATAAAGTTTGGGAATAAATTCCCGAGTGTCGGTCTCTTGAGGAACACAGTAAGGGATGAGTTAATGTCGAGGAGGACTTGAGATTGAAGTCCTCGGGTCGGCTCAAAAAAAGGGGGGTTTTGATTGTTGCGGAAACAGAAAGTAAAATCTACAAGCTACTCCTATGCAACGCCGCTATGCGATGCTTCGCCAGGCGGGATGGAAACTACACGGGCCGCTATGCACCGAATCGCTTGGCGGATGGACGAGTAGGCTAGCGGATGAGGTGGTTAGAATGGCGGAATGAGGGTCGTGAGCACCTCTTCGCAACGCACGCCACTAGCAATTGCTAGTGCGGCAAGGGTGGATGGTGGAGGATGGAATATGGCGCACCTCAAGCAATAATAACAAAATCACAATAACTCACATAGACATGAATACTGAAAATGCTAATCAATAAAAATACTTCATCAATACATAGATATTAGACTAAGCTATCAACAACAACATAAGTGGAGTGTGCGAAATCGACCGGGTCCGAAGCCTTATTGAGGGTTCACGGTTGGAATCCCGGGTTGTCAATCCAAGTCCAAGCTCGGTCCTCAACTGCGTCCGGGGTAGTGGAGGCTGTCACTCACTCCCAGTGGCCCGTCTTCTCCGTATCACGCTGCGGAAGATGTAAGCACATGCTCCTCCTAGCTTGATGGAGGAAGCTTGGTCAAATCTCACTTGAAGCTCGAGGATGAAGGAGGAGGCCGAGGGGATGCTCCGGCTTTGATTTGGCGTTGAAGGCTTGCCCGGAGCAACTCCCTATGGTGGAGGATGATGGAGGACGGCGGAAAAACTCGTCGGGGACGAAATACAGCGGAAAATGTCGAGCGATGGCGATCTCCCCGAGTTTAGGGCGAAACCAGCGTATTTATAGATTGCAGAATAAATAGCGCGCACGACCACTGGCGCACGACCAGTGGTCGTGCGCGAACAATGTTAGCGCCCGTGCGGCCAGAACCTGTATAGCCTGCAGTAAGAAATTAAAGCACGCGCACGATCACAGGCGCACGACCAATGGTCGTGCGCGATATGGTCCGTGATCGTGCGATATGGAGGCAGAAAAGTGGAAAAAGATGGCATGACTGCGCACGACCGGCAGCGCACGAGCAGTGATCGTGCGCGGTATGGCTGGTGATCGTGCGATATGGCAGAGGCAGAACTTTCATAAAAGAGGGCAGACTGCGCACGACCAATGATCGTGCGCCAAAGAGGTCAATGGTCGTGCGTGGGTAAAAACGCACGACCACTGGCTCCTTTGTCAAAAATGGTGAAAGCCCTAACCCGGACGCCCACAGGATCCCAGAACCTCCAGGAAAACTGGACGGGATGTCGACATGGCAGTCACAGACATAAATATTATGCACAGTAAAAAGGGAAATACACACACACACACACACACACACACACACAAATAGGCTAAAAAGGGTGCACAAGACATGGAAAACCGTAGCGAACCAAAAGGAGTGCAAATGATGCTAAACGGTGTGCAAAGACAAGAAAATAAGCCTAGATGAGTCCGGAATTAAGTATAAAATATGGACTCATCAGGCTTCGAGGTTTATAGTGATGCCTTGGGTAGTGGTTTGGGCTGCGTGCTATTGCAGCATGGGAGCGTGATAGCTTAAGGATCGCGTCAGCTAAAAGTGCATGAAAGGAACTATCCGGTCCACGACTTGGAGTTGGCGGTCGTGATATTTGCACTTAAGCTGTGGAGGCACTACCTATACGGCGTAAGAGTCGATATATACACCGACCACAAGAGCCTGAAATACTTGTTGGATCAAAAGGATCTTAACATGAGGCAGAGGAGGTGGATGGAGTTCTTGGTGGACTACACCTTCAAGATTCATTATGTACCCGGGAAGAGCAATGCAGTTGCGGATGCGTTGAGTCGCAGGGCTCCCGCCCAAGCCAACTGGTTGTCGGTGCATGATGAGCGGCTAGTACGGGAGTTGGAGGAGCTTGAGATCTATTGCGTTGACAAGCAGACGAGCGCCAAAGCAATGTTGAACTGGACAGAAGTTCAGTATGACCTGGCTGACCGGGTTCGGCAGGCATTGGAGTTAGATGACTCCATGAAGGAGCTTATGGAGGCAGCGTTGGATGAGTCAAATTCCCAATTTTTAGTGGAAGATGGGTTGTTAAGGAAGGATCATCGGTTGTGCGTCCCAAGCGGGAGTAACCTACGGGCGGAGTTGATGTACGAGGCTCATCATACCAAGTACTCAATCCACCCAGGGAGCATAAAGATGTACCGTGACCTCAAGAAGCTATTTTGGTGGCCGGGGCTCAAGAAAGACATAGCGTTGTTTGTGGCTAAGTGCCAAACGTGCGCCTTGGTGAAGGCGGAGTGCCAAAAGCCGGGAGAATTCTTGAAGTCCTTGCCTCTACCAGAGTGGAAGTTCGATGACATATCTATGGACTTTGTGCATGGTTTGCCAAAGTCGCAGAAGGGGAACGACGCCATCTGGGTGATCATAGACCGGCTAACTAAAGTGTCGTACTTTATTCAGCATAGGAAGGATGACTCGGTGGAGAAGTTGGCGAAGCTATATGTGGACAATATAATTAGACTGCATGGTGTGCCTCGCAACATTATGAGTGATCGCGATGGGCATTTCACGTCAAATGATTGGAGGTTAGTGCAGCAAATGCTGGGGACAAAGTTGAAGTTCTGCACAGCCTTCCATCCGCAGACGGATGGACAGACCGAGAGCGTCAATAGAACGATGGAGGACATGCTCCGCATGTGTGTTTTAGACTTCGGGAAGTATTGGGAGGACCACCTGTATTTGGTGGAGTTTGCGTACAACAACAGCTACCAGGCGAGTATCCAAATGGCGCCCTTTGAGGCTCTATACGGTAGAAAATGTCGCACGCCGTTGTCTTGGTTAGAAACGGGTGAGGAAGGGTTGTACAAGAAGCAGGAGGTGGAGAGTGCGACCTCGTTTGTGCGGATCATTCGAGAGCGCTTGTTGATCGCTCAGGACAGGCAGGCTAAGTATTACAATGCCAAGCACCGGAACGTTGAGTTCGCGGTAGGTGATTGGGTGTACTTGAAGATAAAGCCGTTCAAGGGTGTTTCGCGGGTGAGGCGCTTGAATAAGCTGAGCTCAAGATACCTTGGACCCTTTGAGATTCTGGAGCGGGTCGGCGAAGCGGCTTACCGTTTGAGGCTATCGGAGGAGTTAAGTGGGCTACACGATGCGTTCCACATCTCTGTATTGCGGAAGGCGGTGCAAGAGCCATCACAGGTGATCGCGGTTGATCAAGTGCCGGTGGACGAAGGGTTGACGACTAGGGTCAAGCCCATTCGTATCGAAGACTCTGAGGTCAAGAGGCTCCGTAACAAGGAGATCTGAATGGTTAAGGTCCGGTGGGATAATTGCGGTCGGGAGGAGCTCTCTTGGGAACGGGGGCAATCTATGCTGGAGGAGTACCCAGAGTTATTCCACTCAGGTACCGTTAAAAGCTTTCAGTTCCTATTGTTTTCCTTTAGTAAATTTCGTGGGCGAAATTCTTTTAAGGGGGAGAGAGTTGTAACACCCTGAAACTCAAAAGAGAGACGGGTGACATTTTAAGCAAAGTCTGGGACTTGGAGCAGGTGTCACGGGCGTGTCACGGGCGTGACACGGGCGTGACACGGGCGTGACACGGGCGTGTCACACTTGGGAGTTTTTTGGGTCATGTACACGGGTCATGACACCGGCACAGATACGGGCACAGACACGGGCGTGTCACATGTGACACGGGCGTGTCTGGTGCCGTGTCTGGTGCCGTGTCCTTCTCGGGTTAAGATTGTTGGTCGTTGCACACGGGGGTGACACGGGTCGTGACACGGCTGTGTCGCATGCGACAAGGGCGTGTCGGACGCCGTGTCGAATGCCGTGTGCTGGTTATCGCATCGGTCAAGACGGCGAATGGGTGATACGGCCATGCACACGGCCGTGTTGCAACCCGTGTTCAGCCCAGATTTTGTAATTTTAGGCCTAATCGTGGCCGTTCGTTTCCTTGGCTTTGGATCCAACGGTGGGGGGCTATTCCTGAGACGTTTTTGCCGGGATTTAGGGCTAGAATCCCTCATTTCATCCATGTGAATCTCTCTCTAAGTTTTAGAGAGAGGGGAGAGCAAGGTGGAGGAGGAGACCAAGATCCTGCCACTGATGGAGCGTCGGAGCTCCGAATCGCGATCCGAGTCCAGATCCGCGAAGGCGACGCCTTTGCGGTGCTTTCCAATCGCGTAGATTTTTCATGGCGCCGCGGAAGATCGCAAGGGTAACGATTTCTCATCCTAGGGCATGTGAAGCCCTCTTTTCCTTTGCATAGGAAGCCCTCTCTCGCGAGTGAGCGAAGAGTTGGAGCGTTCCTTGGGGTAGATATGTGAAGTCCCCCTTGTATAGAGTCCATATGTGAAAACGGGCATAGGCATTGTGTGTGAAGCCTATCCGGACAAGTAGAGCCGGATCGGTGATGTTGCATTGCATATGAACCGGGGAAGACTCCGGATGTTTGGGCGTTTTTCGGGTTTTCTATGTGGTAGATTGCAGCAGGGAGCCTTGGAGATTAACTCCTAGGTGCACCCGAAAAACTGGGCAAAAGCGAGTTTTGCCAACACGATGGTCGGGGAGCCAATGTGAACATAACCGGGTTATGTGATTGTTGTGGCGGAAACGGGACTCGGTGAGTCTTTACCTGCGCATATGGCTTAAATTGTCGTTGCGGAATGAGCACGGGTCAGGCGGAACCGTACCCGATCTATGTCGTTCGGTGGGACCGTTGGCATGGATGAGAGTCTTCGGCGGTCTATGGCTTAAATTGTCGTGACCAAGGCCAGGAAGACAAAATGCTCATGTGATTGGCCGTCCAAAGGGCGGTGGTGGAACGGGAACGTCTATGGCTTGAATTGACGTGACGTTGGCCGGTTCGCCGTGAATGTGCCCTTTGTGCACGAGGTGTGTGGCCGTGCGAGCCTACGCCTGTGATGAAGTGTGTTTACACTATTTTATTGCCTATACTAATAAAGTGCAGGGAAAGAGCATCGCCGCCCCGATTTTGGGGGCGGGATCGTTATAATTGGTCAGCATAGCTGACCGTTGCTTTTGTTTACCACCGGGCGGTGGATTGTGTCTTGCAGGTGCTGCGGATCCGAGCGGTAAATAGCGGGCTAAAGCCCAAGTCGCTGAACCAGCCCTCGAAGGCCTAATTTTGAGTGTTTCATTGTAATCATGTGTGGCCGGCATGCGAGCCGATGTATGAAAACACTTTTATGTCAAGCAAACTGTGTAAGGCCTTAAGGCCATTTCTATTTCTGTGTATTGAAACATTTCTACGGGTGTTATTGTAGTGGACATTCATGCTTTTTGGCCGTGTTCTTTCGTCTTGCAACTTAATTTTAATGCTTCCGCTAGGTGCTTGTGTAGGACGTGTAATTGGTTGAATGGTTTCAATGCGTAACCAACCGGTCTGTCCGTAGTATATGGCGTCGGGCCCCGACCAGACCTACTGCTATATGCCATGTGACGGATAAGGGTGTTACAAATTGGTATCAGACTACTGGTTTCGGTCAAATTTAAATGAATTCGTGGGCGAATTCACTTTAAGGGGTGATGAGCACATGTGTGTGCGTCATCGTTATAACATGAAAAGAACCCATGAATGTCCACTTAGGAATGAAAATACACGTGTTGGAGGAACCTGCGTGTTCCTATAATTGCTGTTTGCAATATTGTTTGGTCGCTTATCGGTGTTTTGCACGTTTATAGGTGACCAGAAGTGGTGTTGGACCGTCGGAACGGCCAGGTTCCGAGGCAAGCAGTGCACCAAGTGATGCGCCTGCAACACCTCCGTCTGCCAAGACCATTAGGTTGGTGGTAAAAGCTGTCTTTGCTATGATCAACGAGCAACCTGCATGGCAGGTGCAGCAGCCTGCTCCTGCGGTGGAGCAAGTGCCGCTCCAAGCAGCGGAGCCTAGAAGGGTTGAACAGGTGGCGGTTGAGCCAGAGTTGCCTCGGAGAGCAACTGAGAGACAGCTTAAGCATATGATGGGCTTCCATCAACCGGTGTTCTCGGGAACGGGAACCCCGACCCAGGCCGAAGATTGGCTCTCAAGAGTCAATAGGGTGATGACAGCAACAGAAACGGAAGAATGGCAGAAGACCACAATAGCGACGTTCCTATTTGATGGGGACGCAAGGTTATGGTGGGAAGGTCTAGAGATACACCAGTTGAGGGGAAGGCCGTTGGCCGAAGTATCTATGGAGGAATTTTCGAGACTGTTCACGGCTCGATACCTCCCCTCAGTGCAAAGGATCACACTAGAAAACAAGTTCCAAAAGTTGGTGTAAGGAGATAGCACTGTAGACGAGTACCTCCACTAGTTTACTCGATTGGGGAGATCTGCTAGCACTACCTTTGCCGACGAGGAGCGAAAGACTAACCGCTTCTTTGAAGGGTTAAGAGATAAGCTGAGGCTGCTACTGTCAGGGCCCATGGCGCAGGGTTTCATGACCCTGGTCACCTCGGCCCGGTCCTTGGAGAAGGACATGAGAAATGTGCAAGCTAAGAAGGAATCCGATGGGAATAAATCGGAGTTCAAAGCACCGACTACGTCCAAGTCGGGCTATCGAAGATTCTACAAGAAGGCTAGGACGTCGGGTCTAGCCTCATCTGCAGGTGCCTCGGGGACAACTACCAATCGAACCTTGGGCGCTTGTTTCACGTATGGAAAGATGGGGGCACTTTGCCCGTGAGTGTTGGAGCGGACGCCCAAAGTCCAAGAGAAAACAAGGAGCTACTTATGAAGAGAAGGGCAAGACGGTGGAGTCAACCGCGTCACATTATGCTCTGACTCAACCTAGAGTGTAGAACTTGGGCCAGCAGGAGGCCATTAAACAAGCTGACGCGGTGACAGGTTCGAGTTAATTTATAGCAAGTTAACTTTAAATACTGTTGTCTATTGCTTGTTAGCCTAATATTGTTTGTATAGGCTTTGTTTTGATTAGCGATAGTCCGACACGGGCACTGTTCGAAACTAGAGCTTCACACTCCTTCTCGTCCGAAAATTTTATATCGCGCATCGGAGTCCCTTCTTCGATGGCGAAGGACAAGTTGGATGTGCTGCTACCGAATGGGTGCTTGATGCGTGCAGACAGAGTGTGCGCCGTGAAGGTTCAAATAGGGAGCCAAGAGTTCGACTTGCTCGCGTCATTGCTTCCGCTAGTCGAGTTCGACGTTATCTTTGGGATGGATTGGCTTTCGGAGCAGAAGGCTTTGATTGATTGCGATCGGAAGGAGGTCAAGCTGGGTGTTGGATGGGAGAAAACATTCGAGGGACTCAAGGGGTCGAGCAAGATGCTGATGTCTGCTCTTCAGGTGGTAAAGGCAGTTCGTGCTGGTGCAGAGCTGTTCTTCGCAATAGTGGGGGCTATAGAGCCAAAGTCCACATTGGATAGCATCCCCGTGGTTTGTGAATACCCTAATGTGTTCCCGGATAGTCTTCCCGGGGCCCCACCGCAGCGAGAGATTGATTTCACCATCGAGCTCGTGCCGGGTGCCAAACCCGTGTCACGTGCTCCGTATAGGTTGGCGCCTAAAGAGATGACAGAGTTGAAAGTTCAGCTAGAGGAGCTGATGGAGCAAGATTATGTGCGTCCAAGCTTGTCTCCTTGGAGCGCACCGGTACTCTTCATTAAGAAGAAGGATGGTAGTATGCGGCTGTGTATTGACTACAGAGAGTTGAACAAGCTGACGGAGAAGAACAAGTACCCGATCCCGAGGATTGATGATCTCTTTGATCAGTTAGTCGGATCGTCGGTATATTCTAAGTGGGACTTAAAGTCGGGGTACTATCAGTTGAGGATAAGGGAATGTGATATCCCGAAGACGACGTTCAACACGAGGTATGGGCACTTCGAGTTCACGGTTATGCCATTTGGACAGACGAATGCGCCATCGGTGTTTATGGACTTGATCAACAGGACATTCCGAGAGTATCTGGACCACTTTGTGATCGTCTTTATTGACGACATACTAGTGTACTCGTAGTGCGAGGAAGATCACTTCAAGCACTTGCATCTGGTGTTGGAGACTTTGAGGAGGAATGAGCTGTATGCGAAATTCTCCAAGTGCGAGTTCTAGCTACCCTCAGTAGCATTCCTTGGTCACATTGTAAGTGGGGAAGGTATAGCGATGGATCCGGCGAAGATTGTTGCGATACGGGAGTGGCCTGCGTTGTCTTCTGTCGCGGAAGTCCGTAGTTTTCTCGGGCTTGCCGGATATTACAGGCGCTTCGTAGAGAACTTCTCGCGGATAGCGCTACCTCTCACGAAGTTGACAAGGAAAGATCAGAGATTCTTGTGGATGCAGGAGTGCGTGCAAGCTTTTGAGGAACTGAAGAGACGGTTGACCATGACGCCAGTGCTTAGTTTGCCAATTGGGACCAAGGGCTTTGAGGTTTATAGTGACGCCTCGGGTAGTGGTTTGGGCTGCGTGCTGTTGCAGCATGGGAGCGTGATAGCTTATGGATCGCGTCAACTAAAAGTGCATGAAAGGAACTATCCGGTCCACAACTTGGAGTTGGCGACCGTGATATTTGCACTTAAGCTGTGGAGGCACTACCTATACGGCGTAAGAGTCGATATATACACCGACCACAAGAGCCTGAAATACTTGTTGGATCAAAAGGATCTTAATATGAGGCAGAGGAGGTGGATGGAGTTCCTGGGGGACTACACCTTCAAGATTCATTATGTACCCGGGAAGGGCAATGCAGTTGCGGATGCGTTGAGTAGCAGGGCTCCCGCCCAAGCCAACTGGTTGTCGGTGCATGATGAGCGGCTAGTACGGGAGTTGGAGGAGCTTGAGATCTGTTGCGTTGACAAGCAGACAAGCGCCAAAGAAATGTTGAACCAGACAGAAGTTCAGTATGACCTGGCTGACCGGGTTCGGCAGGCATTGGAGTTAGATGACTCCATGAAGGAGCTTATGGAGGCAGCGTTGGATGGGTCAAATTCCAAATTTTCAGTGGAAGATGGGTTGTTAAGGAAGGATCATCGGTTGTGCGTCCCAAGCGGGAGTAACCTACGGGCGGAGTTGATGTACGAGGCTCATCATACCAAGTACTCAATCCACCCAGGGAGCACAAAGATGTACCGTGACCTCAAGAAGCTGTTTTGGTGGCCGGGGCTCAAGAAAGACGTAGCGTTGTTTGTGGCTAAGTGCCAAACGTGCGCCTTGGTGAAGGCAGAGTGCCAAATGCCGGGAGGATTCTTGAAGTCCTTGCCTATACCAGAGTGGAAGTTTGACGACATATCTATGGACTTTGTGCATGGTTTGCCAAGGTCGCAGAAGGGGAACGACGCCATCTGGGTGATCGTAGACCGGCTAACTAAAGTGTCGCACTTTATTCAGCATAGGAAGGATGACTCGGTGGAGAAGTTGGCGAAGCTATATGTGGACAATATAGTTAGACTGCATGGTGTGCCTCGCAGCATTGTGAGTGATCGCGATGGGCATTTCACGTCAAATGATTGAAGGTTAGTGCAGTAGATGCTGGGGACAAAGTTGAAGTTCAGCACAGCCTTCCATCCGCAGACGGATGGGCAGACCGAGAGTGTCAATAGAACGATGGAGGACATGCTCCTATGTGTGTTCTAGAGTTTGGGAAGCATTGGGAGGACCACCTGTATTTTGTGGAGTTCGCGTACAACAACAGCTACCAGGCGAGTAACAAAATGGCGCCCTTTGAGGCCCTATACGGTAGAAAATGTCGCACGCCGTTGTCTTGTTAGAAACGGGTGAGGCAAGGTTGTACAAGAAGCAGGAGGTGGAGAGTGCTACCTCGTTGGTGCGGATCATTCGAGAGCGCTTGTTGATCGCTCAGGACAGGCAGGTTAAGTATTACAATGCCAAGAACCGGAACGTGGAGTTTGCTATAGGCGATTGGGTATACTTGAAGATAAAGCCGTTCAAGGGTGTTTCGCGGGTGAGGCGCTTGAAGAAACTGAGCCCAAGATACCTTGGACCCTTTGAGATTCTGGAGCAGGTCGGCTAAGCGGCTTACCGTTTGAGGCTATCGGAGGAGTTAAGTGGGCTACACGATGTGTTCCACATCTCTGTATTGCGGAAGGCAGTGCAAGAGCCTTCACAGGTGATCGTAGTTGATCAAGTGCCGGTGGACAAAGGGTTGACGACTAGGGCCAAGCCCGTTCGTATCGAAGACTCGGAGGTCAAGAGGCTCCGTAACAAGGAGATCCGAATGGTTAAGGTCCGATGGGATAATTGCGGTTGGGAGGAGCTCTCTTGGGAACAGGGGCAATCTATGCTGGAGGAGTACCCGGAGTTATTCCGCTCAGGTACCGTTAAAAGCTTTCAGTTCCTATTGTTTTCCTTTAGTAAATTTCGTGGGCGAAATTCTTTTAAGGGGGAGAGAGTTGTAACACCCCGAAACTCAAAAGAGGGACGGGTGACATTTTAAGCAAAGTCTGGGACTTGGAACAGGTGTCATGGGCGTATCACGGGCGTGACACGGGCGCTACATGGGCGTGTCACACTTGGGAGTTTTCTGGGTCATGTACACGGGTCATGACACGGGCAAAGACACGGGCGTGTCACATGTAACACGGGCGTGTCTGGTGCTGTGTCGCAGGTCGTGTCCTTCTCGGGTTAAGATTGTTGTTTGTTGCACACGGGGGTGACACGGGTCGTGACACGGCCGTGTCGCATGCGACACGGGCGTGTCGGAGGCCGTGTCGAATGCCGTGTGCTGGTTATCGCGTCGGTCGAGACGGCGAATGGGTGACACGGCCATGAACACGGCCGTGTTGCAACCCGTGTTTGGCCCAGATTTTGTAATTTTAGACCTAATCGTGGCCGTTCGTTTCCTTGGCTTTGGATCCAACGGTGGGGGGCTATTCCTGAGAGGTTTTAGCCGGGATTTAGGGCTAGAATCCCTCATTTCATCCAAGTGAATCTCTCTCTAAGTTTTAGAGAGAGGGTAGAGCAAGGTGGAGGAGGAGACCAAGATCCGGCCACCGGTGGAGCGTCGGAGCTCCGAATCGCGATCCGAGTCCAGATCTGCGAAGGCGACGCCGTTGCGGTGCTTTCCAACCGCATAGATTTTTCATGGCACCGCGGAAGAACGCAAGGGTAACAATTTCTCATCCTAGGGCATGTGAAGCTCTCTTTTCCTTTGCATAGGAAGCCCTCTCTTGCGAGTGAGCGAAGAGTTGGAGCGTTCCTTGGGGTAGATATGTGAAGTCCCCCTTGTATAGAGTCCGTATGCGAAAACAGGCATAGGCATTGTGTGTGAATCCTATCCAGACAAGTAGAGCCAGATCGCTGATGTTGCATTGCATATGAACCGGGGAAGACTCCGGATGTTTGGGCATTTTTTTGGTTTTCTACGTGGTAGATTGCAGCAGGGAGCATTGGAGATTAACTCCAAGGTGCACCCGAAAAACTGGGCAAAAGCGAGTTTTGCCAACACGATGGTCGGGGAGCCAACGTGAACATAATCGGGTTATGTGATTGTTGTGGCGGAAACGGGACTCAGTGAGTCTTGACCTGCGCATATGGCTTAAATTGTCATTGTAGAATGAGCACGGGTCAGGCGGAACCGTACCCGATCTGTATCGTTCGGTGGGACCATTGGCATGGATGAGAGTCTTCGGCGGTCTATGACTTAAATTGTCGTAACCAAGGCCAGGAAGACAAAATGCTCATGTGATTGACCGTCCAAGGGGCGGTGGTGGAACGGGAACACCTATGGCTTTAATTGACGTGACGTTGGCCGGTTCGCCGTGAATGTGCCCTGTGTGCACGAGGTGTGTGGCCGTGCGAGCCTACGCCTGTGATGAAGTGTGTTTACACTATTTTATTGCCTATACTAATAAAGTGCAGGGAAAGAGCATCGCCGCCCCGATTTTGGGGGCGGGATCGTTATAATTGGTCAGCATAGCTGACCGTTGCTTTTGTTTACCACCGGGCTGTGGATTGTGGCTTGCAGGTGCTGCGGAGCCAAGCGGGAAATAGCAGGCTAAAGCCCAAGTTGCTGAGCCGGCCCTCGAAGGCCTAATTTTGAGTGTTTCATTGTAATCATGTGTGGCTGGCCTGCGAGCCGATGTATGAAAACACTTTTATGTCAAGTAAACTGTGTAAGGCCTTAAGGACATTTCTATTTCTGTGTATTGAAACATTCCTACGGGTGTTATTGTAGTGGACATTCATGCTTTTTGGCCGGGTTCTTTCATCTTGCAACTTAATTTTAATGCTTCCACTAGGTGCTTGTGTAGGACGTGTAATTGGTTGAATGGTTTCAACGCGTAACCAACCGGTCTGTCCGTAGTATATGGCGTTGGGCCCCGGCCGGACCTACTGCTATATGCTATGTGACGGATAGGGGTGTTACACATGCCATAGAAGAAAACACCTGAAATTTCATTATATTAGAAGGGCACAACAAATTATAGGTATTGAAAAATGGAAGATACCTATACATATGCTTCTCAAAGATGACAAACTATTATGGAAAGCAAAAGGGATACAAAATTGGAGAAATTACTCATAGCTTATGAAGAATTAAACACAGACCAATTATGGTGCGAGGAGGGTAATTCAATCACTTTTGGAGCATTTTGGTGTATAACCTTGAGACTGTAGTATAAATAACAGTCTCCCTTTTACCCCTATATGGGGGAATTGATATCAACCTAGTACTTGTAGAGAATTGACTAGTACCATTGTTTTCTGTTTCGGTAGATAGAAGATCATGATGATCCCCTGACCAACTGATTTCACTAAAAACTCATTTGGTTGCTTGTAAATAGAAAACAATGATTCAATTTCATTCAGAGTAAAAAAAAATATTACAATTACTTTATGAAGGACTTTGATAAAACTTCTGATATTTAAAATCTAACAAAAAGTTCCACTAAATCTAACCAAATGATGGAGAATCTGGAAACTCAAAACATGTTTTATAACACAAGCAACCCAATAAGCCTTAAGCCAAGTTTACACTTTGAAACATTTTCCATGAGAGAAACTAGAGCATCTAATATTTTTAGACAAACAGCTTCATTAACAGGATTTGCCTAGCGTATATTCAGCTCTTCTAAAAAATAAATAACTCCAAATACAAAATTATAGGCCCATACAAAATATACCGTTCAACACAAACAGTATGTCCAACGTACAAGTTTCATAAATAATAAACTAGACTCTAAGATCAAGGGAAGATATTTTCTATCTAGGTAAGTTTTCTTCATTTTCTTCCTCTCTTCCATCTTTTCTCTCATTTTCCCAGTATCCTTTTACTGATTTTCTTTCTTCCCTCTTCCTAGAATTTGTCATTATCGATTCAAAGATTGTTCAGAAAATTTGCAACAATTTATATTTCATTTGAGTGGTTGAAATTTCACCCGTGTACCTTTTGAGATACTTAATTCTCAGTCATAAATTTAATGTGTGAATAATTAGCCTGCAAAGTTTTACTGATTTTTTGCATTATCTTCAGCATTACAAGGCATATCTTCATTAAAAATATATGAACTTGTATAGTTACACAACTATATAGCTTAGACTTACAGTTCAAAAATAACACAACCAGCTTTAATAGTGAAATAAAAACAGGTAGTTTATACAAATACACAATCACAGGATATTCGTCATTACCTCTACTTTTCACAACTTACAGCCAGGACAACATGACAGAATTTAAGATTATAATTTAAGACATACAAGAAAAAAAATGTATTTTTCTAATCAAATAGTCAACACTAACAAACAAATAGATCACAGTTGGAACCTAATAAACTGAATTAATTATCTAGCCTCGCAGTGGTAATCAATTTACAAAAAGAAAAAAAATAAAGATCTTAAGTTTACCAACATTTCGAGTAAATGTACACATGGCATAACCTAAAAATGATTGACAACGTCGCAATACTTAATAGAAGGTATAAGCTTATACAATTCTGAATAATGGTAATAGGCTTCTCATCAAGTGTCCTCTATTTAAATTATAACAAATAAATTTTGCATATAATATATAACTTATTGAAGGTAATTATAACTTAGTCCTAATCTTGGGCCATACGAATTTCTTCATGAAATAGTATGGTATGGAGTTAATGCTTCTCCTATGAAGAATGCAAGGATTATGCTTTGGAGTTATATTTAAGATGTTTAAACTCACCTGAGGAAATATAAAGTCTCTGATTCAGCTTTGAACCACTATCGAGAATTAACATAAGCTAAGCCAATTTCAAAGTACAAGAAATTTCGAAATTAACAGAACATATGGTACTTGGTTTATCCTCATGTCACGTTAACAGAGTTCTTACTATTGTCAATAATATGGTTATAATCAATCATATTAGAATGGGTCATACTTGTTGGGTACACTGAAAAATATGTACCGGATTTGGAGAAGCCTCATCTTACTCAATGATATACATCAATTTGTATTTGATGTATGTTTGAGTAACTTTGTGCAGGTATAAGATTTGCAAAGAACTTTTTTTTTCTAAGTACAAGTGTCGACACTTGTGAAGAATTGTGTCAACACCCACCAGAAGTTGTGTTGACACCAGGAGCAAAGTTGTGTTGACACTAGAAGCAAAGCTGTGTTGACACCCAGGCATTGTGTCGACACCAGAAGAAGGAATTGTGTCGACACCCAGAATTGTGTCGACACCTAAGGCAGGAATTGTGTTGACACCTATAGAATAAGCTGTGTCGACACCCAGGAGTTATGTCAACACCAGAAGAAAGGCTTGTGTCGACACTCAGGAATTGTGTCGACACCTGAAGAAGGTTTGTGTCGACAGCTAAACACACACTCAATGCCATCTTACAACAACAACTATACTGAGTCAGAAGGCTTGTGTCGACATACAGGACTTGTGTCAACACACACTCAACGAAAGCTATACACACACTCAACGCCATTTGTCTGCAGCAGCTAAGTAAAGACCAGAAGTAGTTGTGTCGACACACAGGACTTGTGTCGACAAACACACTCAATGACAGCTGGACATACACTCAACACCATCTGTCTGCAGCAGTTATGTCGAGATCAAGTGCAGTTGTGTCGACACATAGGACTTGTGTCGACACATACAAAGAGAAGAAGTGTCGAGTAGATGAAGAATGACTATGTCAACATCTGGAGTGTTATGTTGACATCACTAAGAATTGTGTCGACACTTAGTCTATTTGTGTCAACACATATGAAGCAGATTGCTGAGTTGATCGTGCTGAGTTGTTAAGTCTCTAAGGAATCAACTGTCATGACTGGTGGGTTGACAACTGTCATTACCAACAGGTCTGACACCTTTGTCAAAACTGTCAGAAGGTTGTTAAAAACCGGATCAGCCGGTAACCAGGAGAAATCTCTATATAAAGGAATGATCCGTGACAACTTAAGAAAAAACATAACAGACGCAGAGGAAAAAAGTTAATCATCCAGAGGAAGAATTTCACAACAAGTAAATGGGTGACCCTTAAGAAGGCAGATTCTGAACAAGTCTGCAGAGAAGATTCAGATCTTATTCTGAATTCAAGAAAGGAGCTGACAGGAGATCAACTTTTACATCAAGAAGAGTTCAACCTTATTTTGTTCTGTCAAGAAGTTTTGAAATAGCTAAGTCAGGTTGGATCTGGAGATTCAGTTCATTCAAGAACTGATCAAGAAGCTCTCACCCATAAAGTGATCTATCTGGTGATATTTCTGTATTTCACAAATACTCAAATTCTTGTAGGATTTATTGTTAAATCTGAGTTGTAAGCCTATAATTATAAAGGCTGAGGTAGGGCTGAGTGTTTGAGGTGTAGGACTATTGATAGTCTGAATTGTAAGCCTAGTTATAAAGGCTGAGGTATGGATGTGGCCTGAGGTAGGATTCTTGGGAAGAATCTGAGGTAGGACTTGTATAAGTTTGAGGTGTAGGAACCATCTAGTTCTGAGTTGTAAGATCTGTGGATCTAAGCTAGTGGAAGGAAGTTATGCTGAATCTAGTTCTCTACTGGATAGGAGAAGGGGGAAAGTGGATGTACCCATACTTTTGGGAACCACTATAAATCTGGTGTATGCTGTGCTGTGTTTGCTGTGCTGTGATTGTATGTTCTATGCTGTGATAAGAACCTGTTAAATTGTCTAAAATTCTTAAAGATAATTAGAACCTATTCACCCCCCTCTATGTGATTAGGCTCTTGAAATAAGTCTTTCAAGTGGTATCAGAGGGAGGTTGCTCAAAGATTGATTTAACAGTCTGAGTGAATCTCCTAGGCAATTAACAGATTTCAAGAATGGGTTCAAGTGAGAATCAAAAAGAACTTGGATCTATGAAACTGCCTATTTGCAGGAAGGAATGCTTTTGCATATGGAAGGAAAGGGTCAGATTGTTTTTGGAAGCTTCTAATCCAAGAATTTACATCACGGTACAGGAAGGACCCTTCATTCCAATGAAGGTATCAGTACTGGATGCAAATGTGAAAACCCCAAAGAACTATTTTGAGATGACAAAGGATGAAATCATCCAGGCAAATCTAGACAAAAGGGCGCAGAATATCATTGTAAGTGTCATAGATGATGCCACCTTTTAGAATCTGGTGCACTGTAAAACCTCCAAAGAAATGTGGGACACCCTTATTGTCTACATGGAGGGAACAAAAGAAGTTAGAGAAGACAGAAAATCCATGCTGAATCAGGAGTATGAGAGCTTTAGACAAGCCAAGAATGACAACATAGTTGAACGCTACAAGAAATTCTTCAGGATTGTAAATAAGCTGATGACTTATGGAAGAATCTTCAACACTTATGAACTGAATGATAAGTTTCTGAGATCTCTGACAAAGGATTGGGACACCAAGATTTGTGTCATCAGAGAGGTAGCAAGGCTAGCAGATACACCTCCTCCCACACTGTTTAGAAAGCTGCTTTCATATGAAATGCAGCTTACAGCTAGGAAGGAGGAAGAGAAGAGCAGCTGATCTTCACACAAGGAAAAGTCAGTTGCCTTCAAGGCTGAAGGCACAAGAAAGGGCAGGGGAAAATCTCCTTCTCCTCCCAGAAGGAGTGCTGAGGCAAAAGAAGGAATTCCTAACAACACCTCATCAGGCAGCCACACCTCTGATGAGGATTTTGCAGCCTTCACAAGGCAGTTCCAAAGATTAATGAAAAAGAAGAAGTGGAGAACCAGACCTTTTACATCCTTTTCCAAGGATGAGTACTACAAGAAAAAGAAGACTCCCAAGGAGGACATGTATGCTTCTAAACCTAGTAAACAATCTAATTCTAAGATTGTGTGCTATTGTTGCAACAGGCAAGGACATGTCATAGCAGACTGTCCAGACAAGAGGGCTGAATCAACAGACAAGAAGAAACAATAAATGAAGGGCAAGAAGGAGAAATCTTTTGTTGCCCAGAAGCAGAAGAGCTGGACAGATTCTTCATCATCTGAATCAGGAGAAGAAGAAGATACTGAAGCATATATTGGGCTATTCTCAACTGAAGAGGATTCTAAGGAGTTAGAATTCCTACAAATGCTGGACTCCATAAATGGAGTGGAAAAATATTGCTGCAGAGGGCTGATGGCCATATAAGAAAATGATCAATGCCAGGATCAGGCTGGTCCTAGCAAGGTATACAATTCTCCCTCAGCTTTTGACTATTTCAGTGGATCAGAATCAGAAGCATCTGCATCAAGAGATGTGGATGGTTTTGAGTCTGAAGGGGATGTACACCAACTCATTGAAGAGTATGGTGGGTTGTTGCAAGCTCTAAAGAGAAGCAAGCTTCTTGTCAAGGAGCAGGCCAAGGAGATTGAATCTCTTAAGCAGGCAGCATCAGAATCAGCTAAGCTGATTGATTTGAAACTGAAAGAGGTTTCCAAACTAAAGAACATAACTGTTATTCATATGGGAACAATCACTTTCAAGGAAAATCATATCAAGAACCTGGAGGTAAGACTCCAGAAAGAAAGAGAGCTAGTGGCTAAATTCTCTAAGCCAAAATCTGTCTTGCCCTTAATGGACAATTTCATTCCTCAAAAAGGAAAGACTGGTCTAGGTTTTAAGGTAAGAACTAGGGCCACCAATTCTCAAGGAAAAGGTAAGGCCCCAGTTCAGCCACCAGCCTCTAAGCCCCCTATTTTCTTTAGGAAGGAGATGCAACCTACTAACAGGCATGATCATGAAATTACTCATGGTCACTGTGAGTATGGAGATCACATTGGCAAGTGTGCAAATGCCAGTAGGCCACTCTATAGGCAAGCCCATCAGGTTCAAAAGGAATTCTTAGGGTTTGCAGCTCCAACACCTACACTTAACAGGACTGCTGGCAACAAGGTTGTGAGTCTGTACCTAAGAGAAGGTACAATAGATTTGAGTGTTTGTGTTGTGGAAAGGTAGACCACTTTGCCATAGATTGCTGGTTTAACACAAGTGTTAGAACCAAGAGTAGTTTACCTATCAGAAAATCTGTAGGTAAACAGGTTATTTCCCAAACGAATAAGAACCTAGGACCCAATAATAATTTGGGTTCTAAGGATAAGTAATTCTTTATTTGATGTAGGTGAATCCAAGTGACCATACCCCTATATGGTACTTGGATAGTGGATGTTCCATACACATGACTGGAACAAGAAGAATGTTGAGGGACTTTGTACCCATAGAGAATGGTCCCAAAGTCATCTTTGGTGGATCAGAAAAAGGAGTCATCAAAGGATTTTATAATATTTCTAGTGACTCAAGTACTATCACTAAAGTGGCTTATGTGAAGGGTCTGAAACATAACCTGATGAGCATAAGTCAGCTTAGTGATCTAGGTTATGAAATCTCCTTTCACAAAGGGGAGTGCCAAATTAAGAGGTCAAGTGATCAAGAGATCATTTTGACTGGCACTAGGAAAGGAAATGTTTATTATCTTAACCTAGATTGTGAGTTGAACAACTCACCTATTTGCCTAGTTGCAGATGAGAACGCTTCACTATGTGTCAAATGGAACAAAAGACTAGCTCATCTGAACTATAAGTCCATAGGACTGCTGTTTAGCATGGGTCTGGTGAGGAATGGTCCTCAAGTCAAGTGCATTAAAGAGGGAGTGTGTTCAGCTTGCCAAAAGGGTAAATATACCAAGTCCTCTTTTCCTATACTAGATACCAAAGATTCATTGAGATGTTTATATCTCTTGCATATGAATTTGTTTGGTCCTATGCCAATTCATAGTCTTGATAAGAAAGTATATACACTAGTTATTGTGGATGACTATTCTAGAGACACTTGGGTGTTCTTCTTGAGCCAGAAATCTGAAACCCCTAGTATTTTCCAGAATTTTGTTAGACAAGTTTAGAATGAATTTAACAATTCAGTGGTCAAAATTAGAAGTGACCATGGAACTGAATTTCAGTCTGAGTGTATGACAAAATTCTGTGAAGAACTTGGGATACATCAGGAGTTCTCCTCACCTAGAACACCTCAGCAAAATGGAATTGCTGAAAGAAAGAATAGAACTCTTATTGAGGCTGGTAGAAATCTACTCAGTGATACTACTCTCCCTGAATATTTCTGGGCTGAGGAAGTAAACACTACTTGTCATGTTCTCAATAGAGCATCCATAAATAAGAAACTTAAGTTGAATCCCTATCAGATTTTGAAAGGCAGAAAACTAAATATTTCTTATTTTAGAATCTTTGGTAGCAAGTGTTATGTCCTAGTTAATGGTAAGCACTACCAAACAAAGTTTGCTGCCAAATCCATAGAAGAGATATTTATTGGGTACAACAATAACAGTAGGGCATACAGGGTCTACAACTTGACTACTCAAGTTTTAGAAGAGTCAGTCCATGTTGTTTTTGATGAGTCAAGATTGATTAACAATGAATTGTTTAGTTCTTCAGTTAGTTCTACAGGTCTAACAAACAGGCTGGACAAGATGACCATCAATGATGAAGTCCTTGCTAGGATGGATGATGGAAAATATGCATGCTGTCCAGGGGGAGAACAAAACTCACTGGATGATTAAGACAATGAGGAGCATCAGGTGGAGTATAATGAAGAAGGCCATGAGGTAGACAGGTTTTCTCCAGCTAGAAGACACCTGAAGGATCATCCAGCTCACCAAATCATTGGTGATGCAAGTCAAGGCGTTCTAACAAGGAGAAAGAACATGAACACAGTTATATGTTCAAGTTTCTTATCACAGATAGAACCCAGGAAGTTTGAAGAAGCCATGCTAGATACTAACTGGGTTGATGTTATGCAAGAAAAACTGAATCAATTTAGAAGATGCAAAGTATAAGAACTGGTTCCTAAACCTAAGGATCGCAACATCATAGGAACCAAGTGGATCTACAGAAACAAACTTGATGAAAATGGCATAATTATCAAGAACAAGGCAAGGCTGGTAGCAAAAGGCTATATGAAAGAGGAAGGGATTGACTTTGACCAAACCTTTGCCCCAGTAGGAATGCTAGAAGCTATAAGGATGTTCTTGGCCTATGCTGCCTATCAAGGGTTCAAGGTATATCAAATGGATGTAAAGTCAGCATTTTTGAATGGTGACTTAAAAGAGGAGGTCTATGTTGAACAACCATTAGGTTTTGTAGATTCTCATTATCCTGATTATGTATATAGGCTTAGGAAAGCCCTATATGGTTTGAAACAAGCCCATAGGGCTTGGTATGAAAGCTTGTCTACTTTTTTTTATTGAGAATAAATTCTCTAGAGGAAAGATAGACAAAACTCTATTCTTTAGGGAATCTAAAGGCAAGATAATCCTAGTCCAGATATATGTTGATGACATTATCTTTGGATCTACTGAAAATAACCTTTGTAGAAAGTTTGCCAAACTTATGCAAGGGAAGTTTGAGATGAGCAGTATGGGTGAGCTGAAGTTCTTTTTGGGACTTCAAGTAAGACAGACTGATGATGGATTATCCATATCCTAGTCTAAGTTCACTAAGGAGTTGATTAAGAAATATGGTATGGACTCAGCCTCCACCATGAAAACTATAATGGGAACAAGTATGCCTATAGGCAAGGATGAGACTGAGAAACCTGTTGATGAGTCTTTGTATAGAGGGATAATTGGCTCCCTACTCTACTTGACTGCTAGTAGACCTGACATCATATATGCTACATGTGTCTGTGCTAGGTACCAAGCATGCCCAAAGGAATCTCATTATACTGCAGTTAAGAGAATTTTGAGATATCTTAAGGGCACACCTAATCTAGGTCTTTGGTACCCTAAGAATAAGGATTTCACACTAACTGGTTTCTTAGATGCAAATTTTACAGGATGCAAAGAAGATAGTAAGAGTACTACAGGAACCTGTCAATTCCTAGGTGGAAGGCTGGTGTTATGGTGCATCAAGAAGCAGACCAGTGTAGCCATATCAATAGCTGAGTCTGAATATGTAGCTGCAGGCAGTTGCTGTGCACAATTATTATGGATAAAGCACCAACTTGAAGATTATGATATCAAGGTAAGTAGAATTCCACTGTTTTGTGACTCTACAAGTGCTATTTCTATTGCTAAGAATCCTGTTTCACACAGTAAAACCAAGCATATAGAAATTAAGTTTCATTTCATAAGAAAACATGTGGAAAAAGAAGATATTAATTTAGAATTTGTAAACACCAATAATAAAATAACTGATATCTTTACAAAACCTCTGGTTGAAACTAAATTCAATTATTTTAAAATAGAATTAGGTATGTTGAACCTAGAATAGGTCAGCTCAAGTATTCCTAAGTAGTATATGTCAGTAGAAAATTTCTCTGGAAATTTGTCTAAGTACAATGTTTGCGTCGACACAAACAAACTTTGTGTTGACACACTCAGTATGTTGTGTCGACAAAGAAAAAGGATGTGTAGACACAGAAACAGTATCTGTGTCGACAGGAGTATAAGTGTCGACACAACTCTGTCGAGACTTTAAGTTAGCTGATTTTTGTGTCGACACACACAAATCAAAGTCGACACTCCGTGTCGAGGCTTAACCAGTAAATGTCGACACTGCCATAAGTATGTCGACACATAGACGTGTCAACTAAACCAAAGTTTTGTCGAGACCTAGTATTATTACTAAGGAGCGTCTTTTGAACTCCTATTTGCATCTAGACTATAAATAGGTGAAGCCAAAATCTTGTCGACTACGCTTTCAAATTTCTCGACTCTAGCCCTCGTGTCGACTTCGATATTATCTTCTCTTATCTCTCTCTCTCCCTTCCATCAATGGAGCCCATCAAAGAAGATAAGGTGAATGAAGGCTATGAACTGGTTCGTAATGGATTCACGACAGCGTCTCAAAGAAATTCAGGGTGTAATTACCCTAATTTTAGAAACTGGGCTGGAATTCTTGGTTTCAGAACCAACAATGATTTGGAAGAAGGAGGTCATGGAATTTTATTCTTCTGCAACTGTGGACACAGAAAAGAAGAAGATCAAAGCCACTGTACAGGATTCCAGAGTAAAACTTACACTGAAGTAAATCAGGAAATCTCTTCAGCTTCCCTTGGTTAAGGATACTGATGAAATAACTCCATCCCTGACTAAAGAAGCACTAAGTTGGTGCAGACTGAGCCTGATATCAAAGTTGGATCATCCATTACTCGGAAAGGGATGAATTCACAAGGAAAGTTTCTGTCAGAAATAATAGGCAAGGTAATTTTGTGTAAAACTGGTGGACATGACAGAATTTCAATCCATATGTTTAATCTAATGACAAGGGTCATATTCAAAGTGAAAACTGACTGGGCAGCAATAGTGTTTTACAAGATTCAAGAAGGAGTAAAGAAACCAAACTTGGGTAGGATCCTAAGTCTATGTTTATCTTCATTAATACCAGATGTAATGAACCAACTGGTGATGGCGATGGTGATGGCGACGGTGATGGCGACGGTGATGGCGACGGCCACCAGGACGGCCAAATGGAGCATGACTATGTTGAAGATGTACCGGCAAAGGACGTGCGACGTCGTAGCGGTCATGGCTACAGGCTTCGCCCTCGCAACAAGAATCATCTCTGATATTTTTTTGTTTTGGTGTGCTAATAGCCGTTTCATGATGGCTCTTTAAAAACATTATATTATTTAATTTCTGCATTTTTATTTATGTGGTGTGTCTTTAGCCACATGATATTTTTGCTTTGAGATGTAAGCCTATATAAGGGCCTTGAACTCTTCATTTTGGGTAGAATATTATTGAAATCAAATTTTGAATTTGCCTAACTTAATTTCCCCCTCTTTCTCCCTAATTTCCCCCTCTTTCTTCTCAAAACCGCCGCCCCCTCTCTTTCTTTTCTTCCTCCAAGCCGCCGGCCCCAAGACCCTCCTCTTCCCTAAGTGCTCGGCCTCCACCTTTCCCCCTCTTGCTCTCGGCCGCCCCTTCCTCTTAGTGCTCAGTTTCCCTCATCCTTTCTTGCTCTCGGCCAACCGAGATCCACTCTTGAAAGGTGTTTCCGGCCCATGCATGAGAGAGTTGCTTGCTTGCAAGGAAGAAGATAGGTGATTTCCTCCACGGCGTGAAGTGAAGGAGATTAGCACGTTCATCATCCGTAGCGCGTTTCCCATGGACGTTCAAAGGAGGAGCGATCAAACTTGGTAGATCCACGCATCACGGATCTACAAATCCGAGAGGGGTAACGAAAATTTCTACCAAGAGTTTTCTTTCTCTAGATAGTTCTTGTGGTGAACGGATTTTGCGTTATTTTTCCGATTTGTTTTCTTCGCGGTTAATCAAATAATAGATCGGTATTTTTCGTTTGGATTTCCGAAAGATTCGTAAGAGGATTGGCGATCCTCGCTTTTATTTTGTTGGGATAGATCCTACCATATTTCGAATCATTTTGTTCTTGGTGGATCTATTTTGGTACAACCCCAAAGCTCGCTCGGGATCAATATTATCCCATTTAGCCGGAAAGAATTTGGCCTATAGCCAACATTCGATCTATTTGCGGAATGGCGATCCGTATTGTTAGCGCGAACGATAAATAAAATAATTGTTGTGGCTGCGTTTACGTTAGCGTGCGGGTTAGAGGGCGTAGATCGTGTCATAAGCGTCGTCGTGGCCTCCATGACGATTCTCAAGGATATCCCCTACATCAATTTGGTATCAGAGGGAGGTTGTGTTGATTTCCCAATCGACACCATCCTTTCATTTTACCTAGGGATATCCTCGTTCACTAGGGTGCACACTTCCGTTACGAATCACGTCAAATCGGAATTTTACATAGTTGGGCTGCAATTAGTAAAAACACAAAAAAAAAATTTTGCAAAAAAATTACAAAAAAAATTCTGAATTTTCTCCTCATTTTTCTAAGAAAAAAAGTCTGAAAAAGTTTTTCCCGTTGCTCAATAGTTTTGCGTCAAAAAAATTCAAACGCGTAATTTAAATCAGGTCAAAATTGTTGTTTGTACCGTTCGTTCATGCGCACTAGGCTGGGCACGGAATATCTTCCCTCCACCTCACACATGCCCAACAACCAAGGTGATGATCATGCTCCGGCCACGATCGCCGAGCTACGTGAAGAGTTTAACGCTAGGTTTGACGCACTGACACAGTTAATTGAAGGGCTCGCTGTAAACCAAGCGGCACTCCGAAACAACGGCGTTGGCAGAAACCGACCGGGTCCCCAACCCCCGGCAGCCAACCAGCGAGAGGAAAGACAAAATCACCCACGTTATCTGGACGATGAGTACCCACCTCGAGGTCATTATGAGTTCGACGTAACTAGGGCCGTAAAAATAGATTCACCATCATATGATGGTATGGGAGAGCCCCAGCTATTCCTAGACTGGATTATGGGAATCGAGTGCTATTTTGAATGGCACGACCTGACAGACGTTGAGAAAGTGATGGTTGCGCGAATGAAACTTCTAGGAAGGGCTAAGACGTACTGGTTGAACGAAGAGAGACGATTAGGCACAGTTAATGGAGCACCCCCAATTGGGTGGGCTGCCATGAAAGCACTTCTCCACGACCAATATGTTTCCACGTATCACCAGACACAAATGTTCGACGACTTAGCCTCTCTTCGTCAAGGTAGCTCTTTGGTAGCAGAATACATGGGACAACTTAAGGATATGTTGGTGCGTTGCGATGTTCGTGAGATGCCCGAAGTCACACTCTCCCTATTTCGTAAGGGACTCAATTCGGACATTCAAGGAAAGCTCTTGCGTTATGGTCTCATGGACCTCAACACCACTTTCAATGCCGCTTTGGATATTGAAAAACACAACGCCTAAAAAGTCAAAGGGCGAAACTTTCAGAAAGGAAAGTCCCTCTTAGGACCGCATCCATCTTCCTCCGCGCGAGACAAGGGAAAGTATCGATCCACGGATTCGGAGTCCATTATCATTACTGCTAGGAATAATAGAAATCCCACCGGCGAGCGAGTGCCGATAGGACGGATTAGCAAGACTAACACCACGTGTTATTCTTGCGGAATCCAAGGGCACTATTCTAGTGAGTGTCCCACAAAGAGCAAACCGTTAGCCCTATTAGACTCCACGACTGAGCCTGCCGACATCGACTATGGAGCAGAATCTGATCGCGAACCGAGTGACATGGAGGACGATTCTTACATGATGGTGATGAGATGTATTTTGGCCACACCGCGAGTATTGGACGAGTATAACCGGACAAATATATTTACCTTAAATTTTAAGTGCGGTGAAAAGTGGTGCAAACTCATTATTGATAGCGGTAGTTGCATGAACGTCGTTTCGAAAAATGCCATCGCACGCATGCATTTAATCACCGAGCCGCACCCACATCCTTATAAAATCGCGTGGGTAAACATGACGTCAATAGCGGTTTCTAAGCGATGCTTGGTGCCACTAACCTTAAAAAACTACGTTGATAAAGTGTGGTGCGACGTAATTCCCATGGACGTGTGTCATGTCTTATTAGGACGACCTTGGCTTTATGATTATGACGTGACTCATTTTGGACGAGCCAACACTTATGAGTTCAAATTCAATGGTAAGACCATTGTTTTGAAACCATCACTGCCCAAGGATCCGTCACCTGCGTCCAAAGATACCATTGTGCCGGTAGAAAAGAAAATGATAAGTCTAATAGGTAGGAAAGAATTAGAGCGTGAGACTTTCATGGATGGCGTTATCTATGCGCTAGTTTGTCTACAAGCTAAGGAGGATGCACCCTCATTAGCGAGCCTCCCGTTATCCCTTCGCACTCTCTTAGAAGAGTATAAAGATGTATACCCGATGGACTTACCACCTCAGTTGCCACCTATGCGTGATATCCAACATGAGATAGATTTTGTCCCGGGTTCTTCGTTGCCGAATCAACCCCATTACCGCCTCAACCCCTCCTCACATGAGGAGTTGCAAAAATTAATTTCAGATTTGTTAGCGAAAGGGTTTATACGTCACAGTAAAAGTCCTTGTGCCGTCCCTGCCTTACTAGTCCCGAAGAAAGATAAAACGTGGTGATTGTGTGTCGATTATCGGGCTATAAATAAAATAACTGTCAAGTATCGGTTCCCCATTCCCCGCTTGGATGATTTGCTAGATATGTTATCAGGAGCCGTCGTGTTCTCTAAGTTGGATCTTAAGAGCGGTTATCATCAAATACGAATACGGGAGGGGGACGAGTGGAAGACGGCATTCAAGTCTAAGGATGGACTATATGAATGGCTAGTGCTTGGAGAGGGACTTACCAATGGACCGAGTACGTTTTCGCGATTGATGACCCAAGTCTTTAAACCCTACATGGGAAAATTTGTAGTGGTCTATTTCGACGACATTTTGGTGTTTAGTATCTCTCCGGGGGATCATGAAACTCACCTAAGAACAATCCTTACCACATTGCGCAAAGAGAATTTATTTATTAATCTAAAAAAATACGCATTCGGTGTGTCTTCTGTAGAGTTCTTAGGATACATCGTGAGCTCAGATGGCATTCATGTGGACCCAAAGAAGGTTCAAGCAATTAAAGAGTGGCCGGAACCCAAGAATATAAGGGAAGTTCGAAGTTTCCACGGGTTGGCCACGTTTTACCGAAGATTTATTCGGAATTTTAGTAGTATTATGGCACCTATCACTGAATGTATGAAGAAAGGAGAATTTAGTTGGACTAAAGCGGCCACTAGCGCTTTCCAAACGATTAAGGAACGGATGTCTGAAGCCCCCTTACTACGATTACCGGATTTTAGTAAAGTGTTTGAACTATCATGCGACGCATCGGGGATAGGAATCGGAGGAGTATTAAGTCAAGAGGGACATCCGCTAGGATATTTTAGTGAGAAACTATCCGGCCCAAAATTAAACTATTCGAATTATGATCGCGAATTCTATGCCGTGATTCGTTGTCTCCAACATTGGCGACATTACCTTATATCAAAAGAATTCGTGATATTATCGGACCATGAGGCCCTCAAATTTGTTAATTCTCAAAATAAGATTAGCCTACGACACGCTAAATGGATTTCCTACCTACAAGAGTATGCCTTCATTATCAAGCATCTGAAGGGTACATTAAATCGTGTGGCGGACGCGTTGAGTAGGGTCACCTTATTACTAACTACCATGGAAGTATCAGTTATAGGATTTGAGAGGATTTAAGATGAATATGTCCAATGCCCAGACTTTAAGGAAATTTATCTCGCCACTCAGGACAGCTCTCCTACCACCATTTCGGCGTACTATATCCGTGACGAATACTTATTTAAACATTTGCAACTATGTATTCCCCGCTCGTCATTACGACATTTTATCATATGGGAGTTGCATAGCGGAGGGCTAGGCGGACATTTTGGTAGAGACAAAACGATAACACTCGTAGAGGATAAATTCTTTTGGCCGGGCCTCAGACCCATGGTTAACAAAGTCGTAGGAAGTTGTCGTGTTTGTCAACTAGCCAAAGGGAACAAGACCAACACGGGTCTTTACACTCCACTCCCGATTCCATCGGTACCATGGGAAGATGTCAGCATGGATTTTATTTTGGGGTTACCCATGACATTTAGGCGTCACGATTCTATTCTTGTTGTCGTAGACCGTTTCTCTAAAATTGCATATTTCATCGCTAGTAATAATACCTACGATGCGTCAAATGTCGCAAAATTATATTTCAAGGAGGTCGTGGCACATCGGGGTGTTCCCAAAACGATCGTGAGTGATAGGGATGTCAAATTTACAAGTTATTTTTGGAAGACACTCTGGAAACTCATGGGCACTAAACTAATGTTTTCGTCGGCCTATCATCCCCAAACGGATGGGCAAACGGAAGTTGTCAACCGTAGCTTGGGCGGGTTACTTCGTTGTTTAGTGGGCGAACATAAAGGTATGTGGGATCTTATTCTTCCGCATGCTCAACTAGCGTACAATAATTCTAAGAACAGGTCCACTGGGTTGTCGCCGAATGAGATAGTGCATGGTTATAAGGCGCCAGTGCCTCTTGACTTGGTTCCGTTACCGCCTTCTTTTAAGTCAAGTCAATTTGCACAGGATTTCGCTTCACACGTTCACACTCTCCATGAGCACATTGGCAAGACGTTAGCTAAGCAATATTCTATCTATCAATCGAATGCTAACGTACATAGGCGAGCAGTCTCCTTGAACATTGGCGATTTGGTTATGGTTCGTCTTATCCCTGAACGGATGCCTTCGGGCACCATAAAAAAATTAGCGAACAAGAAAGCCGGTCCTTTTCGAATTTTGAAGAAATTAGGCGAAAATGCTTATTTATTAGAATTACCCATTGATTGGGGACTCTCCCCTGTGTTTAACATTTCGGATTTAACGCTTTTTGTTGCTCCACCACCTGAACTGTCTGTCTCTCCGTTTAATAATTCCACTGTACAATCTAATGGGGTGGGGGGTGAGCTCAATTCTGGATCGTTCTCTCCTTCGAATTCTACGGGAGGTATGCCGTCTATTGATGATGACACTTGTTTTTCTGCTTCACCTAACGCTTTTCCGAGGTTTCCCCGGGCAGAGTTCTTGCCTGACAGGATTTTGCAGGATGATATGTTTCCCACCCCCGACGGCGACATTCACAGGTTTTTGGTTCGTTGGCGTGGTCGTCCGGCTTCGGACGACTCGTGGCTCTCTGCTGCACAGATGGATCTTCTTGACGCGGACCTCGTACGCCGTTATATGTCTGCCCGCTCATCGGAGATGAGTCGTTTTGTGCGGCGGAGGATTTATGGCGACGGTGATGGCGACGGTGATGGCGACGGTGATGGCGACGGCCACCAGGACGGCCAAATGGACCATGACTATGTTGAAGATGTACCGGCAAAGGACGTGCGACGTCGTAGCGGTCATGGCTACAGGCTTCGCCCTCGCAACAAGAATCATCTCTGATATTTTTTTGTTTTGGTGTGCTAATAGCCGTTTCATGATGGCTCTTTAAAAACATTATATTATTTAATTTCTGCATTTTTATTTATGTGGTGTGCCTTTAGCCACATGATATTTTGCTTTGAGATGTAAGCCTATATAAGGGCCTTGAACTCTTCATTTTGGGTAGAATATTATTGAAATCAAATTTTGAATTTGCCTAACTTAATTTCCCCCTCTTTCTCCCTAATTTCCCCCTCTTTCCTCTCAAAACCGCCGCCCCCTCTCTTTCTTTTCTTCCTCCAAGCCGCCGGCCCCAAGGCCCTCCTCTTCCCTAAGTGCTCGGCCTCCACCTTTCCCCCTCTTGCTCTCAGCCGCCCCTTCCTCTTAGTGCTCGGTTGCCCTCATCCTTTCTTGCTCTCGGCCAACCGAGATCCACTCTTGAAAGGTGTTTCCGGCCCATGCATGAGAGAGTTGCTTGCTTGCAAGGAAGAAGATAGGTGATTTCCTCCACGGCGTGAAGTGAAGGAGATTAGCACGTTCATCATCCGTAGCGCGTTTCCCGTGGACGTTCAAAGGAGGAGCGATCAAACTTGGTAGATCCACGCATCACAGATCTACAAATCCGAGAGGGGTAACGAAAATTTCTACCAAGAGTTTTCTTTCTCTAGATAGTTCTTGTGGTGGACGGATTTTGCGTTATTTTTCCGATTTGTTTTCTTCGCGGTTAATCAAATAATAGATCGGTATTTTTCGTTTGGATTTCCGAAAGATTCGTAAGAGGATTGGCGATCCTCGCTTTTATTTTGTTGGGATAGATCCTACCATCTTTCGAATCATTTTGTTCTTGGTGGATCTATTTTGGTACAACCCCAAAGCTCGCTCGGGATCAATATTATCCCATTTAGCCGGAAAGAATTTGGCCTATAGCCAACATTCGATCTATTTGCGGAACGGCGATCCGTATTGTTAGCGCGAACGATAAATAAAATAATTGTTGTGGCTGCGTTTACGTTAGCGTGCGGGTTAGAGGGCGTAGATCGTGTCATAAGCGTCGTCGTGGCCTCCGTGACGATTCTCAAGGATATCCCCTACATCAACTGGAAGGATCCAAAATCAACCATATGAGGAGAATGGATGTGAGATTACTTTCTAGATGGGATAGGGTGTTGACAAAGGAAGTATCTACACCACAGAAATAAATAAAGAAAGATAAAAAGAAGAAGAAAGTTGCTCAACAAGTAGAATCCTCCAGTGATTCTGAAGAGCAGGTAGTCTTCAGCTCAGATGAAGACAAACAACAAAAGGAAGCCCAAGATCAAGTGGAGGGCAGTGAGCCCATGGAACAACATATAGTCTCAACTCCAGAAGGAGAAAACCTTAAACAAACTAAGCTGCCTGCCCAAGGGAGAGGCATTGCTGAAGCTGCCCTAGAGAGGGACTTAGCTGCTGATACTGTTATGAACATAGTATCAAAAATCAATAATGAAGCTCAAGACAATGTTGAGAAAGATGCTCAAAATGAGCAAGTAAGTATCTCCTTTAAAAAGAGGGCCCTGGATAAAAATCTGGATGTCCAGGGAAAACCTTTTGCTGTTCAAACTAATCTTGTACCTCCTATATAGGTGCAACAAGAGTTCACTATAGAAGAGCTCTTTTCTGATTTACCTGATGCAAGAACTGAGGGGGGAGCAATCCCAGCTAGAAAAGGATTGGCCAAGGACTAAGGGGGAGGAGATGCTACATGTCCCATCTACTAAGGAAACTGTTGATATAGAAAGCTCCTCACAACCCTCTGATGATGAGGAAATCTCTTTGGCTAAGAAGAGGAAAATTATTGCCATTAAGAAAAGGAGATCAGGCTATAAGAAAGACTTGCAATCAGTCACTCAACAACTAGCTCCAAGCAAGGATTTCAGTTCATTACTGGTCCAATTGCAAGTTAAGATGGATGAGTAAAGGAAGTCTCTAGAAAAATATGTGGATGAATCAAATAAAGAACTGCAGTTTCAGCTGGCTCAGGACATAAAGTCCATCAAATTTGAAGTCAATCTACACAAGAAAGAAATGACAGATTGCTTCTATAAGGGAGGCAATGCTGTGGTGTATTTGGCTGAGCAACAAAAGCTTATCAAGACTAAGATTGAGGACATTGCTACAAAGCAAGTGTATGTTTTGGAAAATCAATTCAGATCTAATGCAAACCTCAAAGACTCCCATGCAGAAATCATCCAGAAACTGGGAAGTATTTCAACAGATTTGAAAACTGAAATATCAAAGCAGATACAAGTAGATATAACTGCTATTCAGACAGCTACTGAAGCCTCCCAAAAGACAATTTCTGATACCTTACTTAAGTTCAAAGACTATTACAAAGAAGGTACAGAATATCTGGCTAATCAGATAAGGTTTCAGAAGCCTGATCTAAGGGATCATATTACTAGAGAAGTCATAAAGGGGGAGAGATTATTAGTCAAAGCTAGCTCTGACCATGCTAAATGGATCTCTAATTCCATCAGAGCTACACTTGGATTTCCTCCTTTATGTGATGATGACAATGTTGCTGAATCTGGAATACAACCTGCTCATGTTGAAAGATATCAGCCTGAAGTTGCATAAGTTATTTACCCTCCTGCTGATTTTGACATGGTTCAAAAAGAAGTGCAGACAATGTACAGTCCTTCACAGGAGGCATCAAAGGTGATCATTGAAAAAGTAGAAATGTTAGAGGATGCCAAGCAAGCTCAAAAGGAGGCACAATTGTCCGAGAAAAGGTTCAGGGAACAGGCTGAATTGAAGCCAGATTTTGAGCAATGGAGCCCTACTTCAAGGAATATCATTTTGACTGCCTGGAAGGCTTTAAAGGATAAGACCCATGATAGGGGTAAGTGGTATTCTGAGCAGGAATGGAACAAATATCAAGCTAGGCAGGAAGCCATTCTTCAATATAGAAGAAGTGCAAAAGCTGGGAAGTTAGCTGCTAATGCTCTGGAGCCTAGCAGGTACTTCCCCAAGCCTTTTCACTATTTTAAAAGGCAAGGGATAAAGGTTGAATAATTAAAGAAGAAGGATCTCAAAGGGTAGAAACCTGCTGAGGATACAGAACCTTCTGTGCAGGCAAAGATTAAGTCTGGGAAAGGCATAATGATTAAGGAGCTTAGCCAATCATAAGATATATAGGCTTAAGTATAGAATAATGTATCTTTTTGTTTTTTGTTCTAAGGAAAACATGTAAACTGGTGTATTTTCTGATTAAATAATAAAATCATCTTCTCTATTAATGTTAATTGTTTACATTGTTTTTATGTTATCCTGCACTGAATTATATGTACATATTTTGTTTATGTGCTTTATTATGAGAGATGTATATCTTTGACTAAGGGTTATGACTTCTCTAAATAGGGGGAGATTGTTGGGTACACTGAAAAATATGTACCAGGTTTGGAGAAGCCTCATCTTACTCAATGATATACATCAATTTATATTTGATGTATGTTTGAGTTACTTTGTGCAGGTATAAGATTTGCCAAGAACTTTTTTTTTCTAAGTACAAGTGTCGACACTTGTGAAGAATTGTGTCGACATCCACCAGAAGTTATGTCGACACCAGGAGTAAAGTTGTGTCGACACCCAGAAGTTGTGTTGACACTGGAAGCAAAGCTGTGTCGACACCCAGGCATTGTGTCGACACCAGAAGAAGGAATTGTGTCGATACCCAGAATTGTGTCGACACCTAAGGCAAAAATTGTGTCGACACCTATAACAGAAGCTGTGTCGACACCCAGGAGTTATGTAGACACTAGAAGAAAGGCTTGTGTCGACACTCAGGAATTGTGTCGACACTTGAAGAAGGTTTGTGTTGACAGCTAGACACACACTTAACGCCATCTTACAACAACAGCTATACTGAGTCAGAAGGCTTGTGTCGACACATACTCAACGACAGCTATACACACACTCAATGCCATTTGTCTGCAGCAGCTAAGTCAAGACCAGAAGCAGTTGTGTCGACACACACACTCAACGACAGCTAGACATACACTCAATGCCATCTGTCTACAGCAGTTATGTCGAGATCAAGAGCAGTTGTGTTGACACACAGGACTTGTGTCGACATATACAAAGAGAAGAAGTGTCGAGTAGCTGAAGAATGATTATGTCAACATCTGGAGTGTTATGTCGACATTACCAAGACTTGTGTTGACACTTAGTCTATTTGTGTCGACACATATGAAGCAAATTGCTGAGTGGATCGTGCTGAGTTGTTAGGTCTCTAAGGAATCAACTGTCATGACTGGTGGGTTGACAGCTGTCATTACCAACAGGTCTTACACCTTTGTCAGAACTGTCAGAAGGTTGTTACAAACCGGATCAGCCGGTAACCAGGAGAAATCTCTATATAAAGGACTGATCCGTGACAACTTAAGAAAAAATAGAACAGACATAGAGGAAAAAAGTGAATCATCCAGAGGAAGAATTTCACAACAAGTAAAGGGGTGACCCTTAAGAAGGTAGATGATGAACAAGTCTGCAGAGAAGATTCAAATCTTATTCTGAATTCAAGAAAGGAGCTGACAGGAGATCAACTTCTACATCAAGAAGAGTTCAACCTTATTTTGTTCCATCAAGAAGTTTTGAAACAGCTAAGTTTGGTTGGATCTGGAGATTCAGTTCATTCAAGAACTGATCAAGAAGCTCTCACCCATAGAGTGATCTATCCGGTGATATTTCTGTATTTCACAAATACTCAAATTCTTATAGGATCTATTTTTAGATCTGAGTTGTAAGCCTATAATTATAAAGGCTGAGGTAGGGCTAAGTGCCTGAGGTGTAGGAATATTGATAGTCTGAGTTGTAAGCCTAGTTATAAAGGCTGAGGTAGGGCTGTGGCCTGAGGTAGGATTCTTGGGAAGAATCTGAGGTAGGACTTGTATAAGTCTGAGGTGTAGGAACTATCTGGTTTTGAGTTATAAGATCTGTGGATCTAAGCTAATGGAAGGAAGTTGTGCTGAATCCAGTTCTCTACTGGATATGAGAAGGGGAAAAGTGGATGTACCCATACCTTGGGGAACCACTATAAATCTGGTGTATGTTGTGCTGTGTTTGCTGTGCTGTAATTGTATGTTCTGTGCTGTGATAAGAACCTATTAAATTGTTTAAAATTCTTAAAGATAATTAGAACCTATTCACCCCCTCTAGGTTTTTAGGCTCTTGAAATAAGTCTTTCAATACTATCGTGATTACAAAAAAAATCATATTACAACTGTAATTGCCAAGCTTGCAGATATTTTGATGTGTATGAATATTGACATAATTCTTGTCAAAGAATACGACAGAAGTCAAAATAGAAGATAATTGAATTATTTAATGTCCATAAATAATTTTAAAAACAAAGCCAAAATATTTATGTGGGGATATATACTTTAAAAGCACATGGAAATGACTGATCCACATGATAAAAAGACCAAAAGAGAAGCGTGCTTCAAAAGGTGCTTCTTGCATTGAAGCAAAGTGCAACGGAACATGAAAACTCAGTGTCTTGTCAAAAGGTGTCCAGAAAGAAGCAGAAAAACGGAAATATTTAAGGCCAGTAAGAAATGTCCACCATTCACATGAAAGTAATTCAGTAGTACTACATATTCAGAGAGACCCTACCACATAAAGCTGAAACGGAAATAGGTTTAGAAAATAAATGGTCACAAGAAAAACTTATTTAAGTACTTTAATATCTAATAGGCCTAAATAGGATTTCAGTTGACAAAAACAACAACAACAACCAAGATTTATGCATCAACTACAAATAAAACTGGTTTTTCAAAACAATGAATTATTTTCAGATATTAAATTAATGGCGGATAAAATGCATCAAGTTGCTAGATTCTCTAACTTACAACATACCTCAACCTCTCTAAGTTTATAGTCTATTGGATTTTAGAGGGGAAGAGAAGCTAAATTTCTAAAACGATTCAAAATTTACTTATTTAGATTCCATAGGAAAGTCGGTAGCTATAGGTTGGGGTAAAAATGTAACTTATAATTAAAACGCATTTTCGCCAACTAGATTTATACAAACTTCATAAAACTAGTTCAATTCCAGATCATAAAATGGTTTTTGGTCCATTACGAAGGAAAATTAAAGAAATTTGTACGATAAGCTATAACAAAGCACACACTATCAAATGATCCTCGCCCTATCTGCAATGGATTGGTGAAGACAACTATAGGATGGGACGACTCCAAGTATAAGCACCTTTCATACGAAGTGCCAGCGCATGACCTTGGTTGTCACTTGGTTCCTCTTCCATGGCCATGATGTTCGTCTGAGTTCTTCTGTGCTGGTAACTCTCCACGCTCACTGCACCATAAATGTTGAAACCGGAATCCGATCACTGTGGAGTTCGAGGTCCTAAAAGAGGGGTGACCATGCACCTACTACACTCAAGTGAACAATCTAGGCATAAGACTAGGAACACAAAGGAAAGACCCAAGGTCTCAGCATGGAGGTCCGACCTCATACCTAGAAGACTAACAAACTCTTCCCCTCCCAAGCCAAATACTGAGCTAGTTAGGCACTTTTAGAGGGCTCTCTTGGCCGACCAGAACATCTAAGGAGGATCTCAAGATACACTCCCTCTTAACTAGAGGTGCCACCTCGGGTCTATGTAAAAGGCCCTTCATCTGCCCTACTAATAGCATAACCTCGCCGAACAGTTCTATATTATGCAGCCCTGATTGGGCCGCCAACAACGTAATATAGGCCTTGTAGGACATGCAAAAGGCATCGCGGGCATTTTAAATTACAGGAATATAAATTCCATACTTCGGCACGCAGGCCGACAACATAAGCAAAATTGGCCTTTTAGGGCCGGCACAAACTTGGGCTTAAGCCCGTTGCTTCCCGCTAAATAAATAATACACAACTTCCTCGGAGTCTTCTGCGGGAACCCCAAAACATCACCGATCCGGCTTACATGTACGGATGGGCTTCACACAACATGCCTAAATCCATACTCATGCTTCCAGATACTAATGCAGTTAATAGCGGGGATGTGAACATCAACCCGTCAGAGAGCACCCTTTCCCCACCTGTCGGTGGAGAGGAGCTTCCATGCAAATATTGAAAATAAGGGCTTCACCTGCCCAAGAAGAAATTTCGTTACCCTTGACACATGTTTTTGTCGGCGGTGCCCGGAGAGGAGCTCCTGGCTGTTCTTGCTGAAGACGATTGCGACGGTGGCCGATCTCCTCTCTAGGCCGAGCCCTACTCTAGGCCGTGCCCTAGCTCTAGGCCGAGACTTGCTCCAGGTTGATCCCCAGCTGCAAGTGACTGTTATAGTGGCCGGTCTCCCTTCAGGCGGCTTGCTTTTCTCCCCCCCATTTTATTGATCGTGAGAATGAGGGGAGGCAGTATGCGGATGGCCCTCCTCTCCTTTAAGAAAACCCGATCTATTTATTAGGGTTACCCCTTGTAACACCCCGAAACTCAAAAGAGGGACCGGTGACTTTTTAAGTCAAGTCTGGGACTTGGAGCAGGTTACACGGCCTGGGATACGGGCGTGCCAAGGGAGGCACACGGCCTGGGACACGGGCGTGTCCCAGGGCGTGTCCTGCTCGGGCAGGTTGTGGTTTTATGCTAAGGAGAATACACGGCCTGGGACACGGGCATTTCCCAGGGCGTGTATATCACACGGCATGTGACACGGGCATGTCACATGGCCGTATCCTTCTCGAGGGAGGCTTGGATTTTGCACACGGGCCGTGATACGGGCCCTGACACGGGCGTGTCACATGTGACTCGGGCGTGTCGGTGGCCGTGTCAGAGGCCGTGTTCTGGTCGGGAATCCCTAGTGACAGCGAATGAGTGACATAGCCATGCACACGGCCGTGTTGCAACCCGTGTTCAGCTGAGTTTTTGTATTTCAGGCCCCGATCGTTGCCGTTCGTTTCTTTGCTATGGGATCCGACAGCTGGGGGTTGGGTCTGAGGGTTTAAACTCGGGAATAGGGTTTAGAAACCCTCATTTCTCTTGAGTGGTTCTCTTTCTAAAGCTAAAGAGAGGAGAGAGTAAGGAGGAGGAAGAAGGGCTAGATCCGGTCCCTGGCGGAGCTTCGAAGCTCCAAATCGCGAGCCGACTTCGGATCCGTGGAGGCAAGGAGATTGCGGTGCTTTCCATCTGCATAGTTTTCCATGGCGCCAAGGAAGAACGCTAGGGTAACGATTCTCATCCTAGGACATGTGAAGTCCTCTTTTCCTTTGCATAAGAAGCCCTCTTACACGAGTGCGCGATGAGTTGAGGCGTTCCTTGGGGTAGATATGTAAAGTACCCCTTGTGTAGAGTCCGTATGCGAAAACGGACATAGTCATGATGTGTGAAGCCTATCCGGACAAGTTGGTCTGGATCAGTGATGTTCCATTGCATAATAACCGGAAAAGACTCCGTGTGAATGGTTGTTTTTCGGGTTTTTTATGAGGTAGATTGCAACAGGGATCCTTGGGGACTAACTCCAAGGTGCACCCGGAAAACTGGGTAAATGCGGATGTTGCCAACATAGTGGCTGGGGAGCCAACTTGAACATAATCGGGTTATGTGAATTGTGTGATGGAAACCGGACTCGGGGAGTCTTGACCGGCACATATGGCTTAAATTGTCGTTGCGGTATGAGCATGGGTCAGGTGGAACCGTACCTTATTTATGTCGTTCGGCGGAACCGTTGGCATAAATGAGGGTCTTCGGCGGTTTATGGCTTAAATTGACGTGACCAATGCCAGGAAGACAAAATGCTCATATGGTTGGCCGTCCAAGGGACGATGGTGAGACAGGAACGTCTATGGCTTAAATTGATGTGACGTTGGCCAGTTCGCCGTGAATGTGCCCTGAGTGCACGGGGTGTGTGGCCGTGTGTGCTTGCACCTGTGATGAAGTGTGTGTTTACACTATATTGCTTGTTTACGCAAACAAAATGCAGGGAAGAGCATCGCCGCCCCGAGTTGGTGGCGGGGTCATTATAATTTGGTCAGAATAGATGACTGTTACTTTTGTTTACCACCGTGCGGTGGATTGTTGTTTGCAGGTGTTGCAGAGCCGAGTGGCAAATAGCAGGCTAAAGCCCAAGTTGCTGTGCTGGCCCTCGAAGGCCAATTATTGAGTGTTTTTCTTATGTACTCATGTGTGACCGGCCTGCGTGCCGAGGTTTGGAAGACATTTTTATTAAGTAAACTCTTGTAAGGCCATAAGGCCATTTTTGGTGTATTATACATTCTTATGGGTTTATTGTAGTGGACATTCATGCTTGGCTGGGTTCTTTTATGCTTGCAACTTAATAGTTTGCTTCCGCTAGGTGCTCTATGTAGGACGTTGTGATTGGTTGAATGGTCTCAATAAGTAACCAACCGGTCTTTCCATAGTATATGGCGTCGGGCCCCGACCGGACCTACTCCTATATGCTATGTGATGGATAGGGGTGTTACACTCCTCCTCTTTTATTTCTTTCTTTTCCTCCCCTTTTTTATTTTCCTCCCCTATTTTATTCTCCCACATATAAATATATACATATAATCAATATATATGTATTATGATATTACCCAAATCCTTCATACATAATAAATACATATTTATATATATATTTAGACACAATCTGGTATTGCAACACATAAAGTCTCCACACGCATGCACATGCGTTCGCACTTCCTCGAACAGGGCTACTCCAAATCATCGCTCCTAGCATACCTAGCCCGTTACCTGGGGATGGTCCCACTTGGCCGAGTACGGGGTTGTAAACTTTGGACTAACGAAAGGATGCTTTCAAATTGTATGAACCCGCTCCACCGAGAGCATGAAAAGAGAGGATTTCAAAGAATATTCTCTCATTTAATTATTTTCTTTAAAATAAGAATTTAATTGTAAATTGAGAAATTAATTTATGGAATTATAATTTTAAAATTAAGATTTGTGTATTTTAATGACTTTTAAAGCTTGTCCTAATTATCACTTAGCCTAATTTGATGGACCAATTTATTTAGGGTCTTATTGGTCGGTCATGGCAATAAGTCGAAACAAACAAGCACGAGTACAATGTACACAAGTAATGATCATGATCGAGATGCATAAATACACATACACAAGAAAAACAACATGTGTGAGAACATGTGTGACACTAATAAATGATGTCACTCAGGTTGCATCAATTCTCCCGGGGTTGAATGAGCTAGACCCGGACGAGACTGTGAAGTGACCTGCAAGTAAAAAATTCAAATCTCGATCAGAGAAATGATGTGATACCTCCCTATTACTACTAATTAACCAAGATCTGTAGATAAAGTCTCATTCCTGAAATAGGCAAACAACTCATCTCCTTTGAAAAAATTTGATCCCCGGTGAGAAACTCAACCATGGAATTATATATTTCCGATAATGCTCGTAAATTGTTAGTCATAATTGTATGCAAAATATTTAAATGATCAATAAAATTCAGAGTATCAAAATGAAGTGAAATACTGGGTGGAAGAGACATGATTGAAAAAGCAAGATAAGAAGAAATCATGAACAACCAGTGGAATCAATAATTCATATTGCATCATATGCTCGCCTCTAGACACTTACGAGTTTTAGCTAAACTCAGATTAACTATCCCATAAATATTATCTGCTAAAGTTTGACTTGAGTGACAAAATTTAAATTTGATCCCAAATTTATTATTTAAAACCATCCAGAGAAATCTCTTAAAGTGTGTATCTGTAACACCCATATTTTTTCCCTCTCGAGGCTCTGGGAGCTACCGCGCGGCGGTAGGTAGCTACCGCCCGACAGTAGTCCCTTTTCGTCGAGACGAGAGTATCGGGACGAATCGTCGAGTGGTAGCGCGCATCGTTAGGTAGCTACCGCCCGGTGGTAGCCCCTTTTCGTAGAGATTAAGCGTCGAGACGGAAGCGTCGAGAGGCTACCGCGTGGCGGTTTTTCTACCGCTGGCGATAGTGTGGAGTTCTAAAGTGGCTATCCTGTTTGTGAGCTACCACAGCGCAGTAGGTAGCTATCGCTCGGCGGTAGCAGACGGAAGCAGTTTCGTAATTGTTGTTTTTTGGCCGTCCAATCTTCTTAGGATTCTGCCATATGGCCCAGAATCCTCCGTCCTTATGCCTTAAGTAGGGCTGAGGGGTTCATCTTCCCAAATTTTCTCATCTTTTAGGGTTTTGAGAGAGAGTTTTGAGGAGGGAGAAGAAGAGCATCTTCCGCCATTAACGAAGCTTCAGTGCTCCGTTCATCGATCTGAGGATGGATTCACGGAGAGGGCTTGAAGTGTACATTTTTATCCGTATAAATCAAGATCTTCATGGCTAGGAATAGGAGTCGTAAGGTAATGACATTTCTCCACTCAGTTTTTAGGATGCATGCATGCCATTTGTTGTGTTTTTGGTTTCTTTCAAGCATTTAGGCACCAGATCTCTCAAATGAGAGGTGTTTGGGTCGCCATGATTCAAAAGGAGCCACCGGGTTGATTGAGTCTGTCCCCGACATATTGTTGAACTAGAAATCCGCTCCGTTAGTGGATTAGGTGTAATTACCTAGGGCCGGCCCACTCTGGATCTCATAAGGATCACTGTGGCCTCACCTGGTGTCGTCCGGGCTACTGACCAAGCACCTAACCCCTCTCCATCAACAAACGGGTTGTTGGTGGCCACAACCTCCCTTTGATGAGGCAAACTCGATAGTCAAGCGCGCATCACGGGGACTTCCCAGGAGGTCACCCATCCTAGTACTACTCTAGCCCAAGCACACTTAACTATGGAGTTTTTCCACTTCTCATCACCAATTCGAGCTTACTGGGCCAGGGTTTGACAAGTATCTTATGTTTAAATAATAATTTTGTTAATTTTGTCATTTCTTGCTTTGGAATGTGTAACTATAAAAAGATCCTCAACACACATTTACTATTCCCACCACGTTAATTCAAGCTTACAGGGCTAGGGTGTGACAAGTTGGTATCAGAGGCAGATTACGCATAAAAGAGCGGAAATAACAAAATTAACATAATAAGAAAATAGTAAGGATTAGACCCCTTGAATTTATGTTAGTCAATATGAGTTGGGGTAGACACAATTAGGCGTGGATAAGTTCAATTAATAAAATGTATGCTTGCAAGATCGAAATTTATGTTGTTTAATTGGTGTCTAAGAAAGTGGTTAGGGGTGAGCCAGTATCTCCTGAAAGGAAAGTGGTGTATAACAGTACATAGTGCGACCACAGACCTTACACTTACCTGGACAATGGGCAACTTAAACTAGAAATTGCGAGTTAATTATGTAAGTAAATAATTAAAGTATATGGGATTTAGTTTCTCGTTCTAAGATGCCTATTTTCTTTTCAGGGAATGGCCAATACCGATTCACAAGTGAATGAACATACCAACAAAGGTAGTGGCCAGGATAGTCATCCTTTGAGGTTGCCCATAATAACTCGAAATATGGACGTTGTTATGCATTTGGCAGCGGTTCTGGTAGAAACTCTACAAAGAGGATCAACCTAACCTCCAAGAACAGAATCAGACTCTATCCATGCTGAAAGATGGCTAGAAATTTTCATGCGGACGAGTCCCCCAAAGTTCGTGGGTTTAACGAACCCACTCGTTGCTGAAGAGTGGCTTCTTCAAATAGAACGAATCTTCAAAAGCATAGAATGTACAGAAGAAAAGAGAGTGACATTAGTTGAGTTCGTGCTACAAAAGGATGTTGCGTCATGGTGGAACAACCATAGATGCTTTCACTTAAAGGAAAAGAAGTCAATAATTATCTCTTTGAGTGAATTCGTCAATGGATTCCACAAGTGGTACTGGCTTGTGTCAGTGTCACAACCCGCATTTTCTCCGCATTTAACAATATATCAGAGTAAGGAAAAATGCGTGTCATGATGCCACGTCAGCAGGGGATAACTGTAGACACTCAGGCAAAAATCCCACTAGAAACCTTTATGAAAGATTTGTGAGCTATTTAGAGAAAATCAAATTTAAGTTAAGCAGTTAGCCGTATCCCTCGGCTCTGTGAATCAACTAGTCCATGAGTAAAATATAGTTATACTCTGCGGAAATACTTTGATTTAGATTGATTTAACGTCCGACATGATCATAAACATCCCCAAAGGACAACACATGGTATGTAAGATTACAGGTTTAGTATAAGTAAGAAAATAGTCTTTACGTTAGCTAGAAGATAGTGACTTTGGTTTTAGAAAGATGCCATGTATGAAATACTAGTAGTGATGCTCTTTATAAGTTAAATATCTAACATGCAACCAAGCATAAAACATTCCCAAAGAGCAAGTATAAACAACCACAAAGAAAAGGGCAACCCAGCAGCTTAACATAGTACTTAATATTTCAAAAGAAAACCACCAGTGGGCGTCAACAACCTAGCACGAACCCACCGAAGTTATGTATGTCTGTACAAACAAAGAAAGCTCAAAACTACCTTACTATAGTGAGGAAAACCTCTACAACACAACAGTCCACTAGCAAACTCCCAAAACTAGCCGCTCAACCTGCTATTGTCCTGAACTCGAGACATTCAAAAGAAGAACACCTCAGCAAGAAAATACAAATGGCAAAGGGAAATAATCAGGTAATAAGTACAAAAAAAGAAGGGTTTACCAAACCCGAGTAAAAGAAATGCTGAAAACCACAGCTGATAAGCCAAATAAATATAAGTACAGTAAAAGTCTGTAATAAAAGAGTTAATTGGATAAATGCACCAAGTGCGGAACGAAGCCCAACTTCGACAAAATCTGCAAGTATTAGCATGAATAACATAGACTTATATAAGAAGCAAACAAAGCACAAAACAGCTCGAAGATGTGAATAATTAACACTTGGAAGTATCAACTGGGCCGGAGTCGGTGACCCATTGTCCCATACCAGACTCCCAAACCCAAATGTCTCAAAAAAGAAGGCCTTGCGGTGGTGACCATTTGTCCCAACCCAAACCAACAGTCCTCAAAATAGAGACCAAACAACCACCAAGTGTAATGCTCCACAAACCGACATCCAGTTGGCGGTCCTTTATCCACTGCCAAACTTCACAGCCGAAGAACATCAAACCTTAACCAAATCCTAAGTCTAAACCCCAAAAAAACTAAAACAAGTCCTAAAACCACTCTAAGGACCATACACGACGAATCGGGCCAAACAGCGAAAAATTCCAAGTCTTGGCCAGATTCGGCGAGTATACCCGACGATCTACCTTGATACTCGACGAATCGTAAGTTGATATAAGGAGAATCCTTTTATACTCGACGAAAATGACTTGCGACAATCGGCGATACTCGACGAATTCCTCAGCGATACTCGCCGAAAAACACTTAGGCTAAAAAGGCATCTTATACTCGACGACTCTATACTCGACGAATCGTCCCATGATATATAACGAATTTTCCTTAGGCCAGCCCAAGATAATCGACGAATATGAAATAACGAATTTCTAATCTTACTAGCCGGATCCTAACTGGTACTCGACGAATTTTCCTACCGATACTCGACGAAATTTACCTACCTAATTCTGCGGAATTTTACTTATCCAAATTTAACGACACTCGCCAAATTTCTACCTGACACCCGCCAATTTCTACTTAGGCTAAACCACTATACTCGCCGAAAATCCCTTAGACAATAAACCTAGTTCCTATGGCTTGGCCAAAAATCATGCCCTAACTAAGGGGGATTCTTTTATGATTCAACTATACTACTCTTGTACAACCCTGTATTGGCAGAGCAGGGTCCTCCCGACAGGAGATGAACCAGCTATGTGTTTTTAAGCTTTTGGAGAAGTTTTGCACTCTTGGTGGCAAATTTAGGCCTAACCCTTGTAATATACTAGTAGTGGGAAAAATCTGCTTCCCCCCTGACCCCTTTTAGGGGGCGGGTGAGACAAGTTGGCTGACACCCGCCCCGGCTTGCTAAGTGCAAGGTGGGATCAGCGGGACCGGCTGGAGGCCAGGGTCCCGCCCCTGCACCCTAGTTCTGAGCGGGGCAAGACCGGCTTGCGACCAGGGTCTCGCCCCGGGCAACTAGCCTGCGGAGCGAGACCGGCCTGCGGCTAGGGTCTCTCCCCGAGCAGCTAGCCTGTAGGGAGAGACTGGCCTGCGGCCAAGGTCTTTCCTCGGGAGGCTAGCCTGCGGAGCGTGACCGGCCTGCGACTAGGATCTCGCCCCATGCGGCTAGCCTGCAGGGCGAGACCGGCCTGCGGTTAGGGTCTCGCCCCGGGCGGCTAGCCTGCGGGGCGAGACCGGCCGATGGCCGGGGTCTCACCCCCACCCCCCAGTTCTTCGGCGTGGTTTAACCCCTGAAGAAGCCTCACCTCGGGTGTCCGGGGGGGGGGGGGGTGAGGGGCATGGTTTAACCTCTATTCACCCTTGGACCTCTTGTGGCCATGTTTTTACCGTTGTGCCCCCCGGGGTGGAATTACCTATTTTCCCCCCAGTGTGGATGTTTTCTATTGGCTCATGACCTTTTTGTACTAGGGGTATTTCTGACCTTTTGGTCCCCAGGCTTGGGAAAATAATAAATAGACCCCCTTGGGTACCTTTGGAGAGGAGAGTTTTTTTGGATTCCTCCTCCTTAGGCTCCTCCTTGGTAGAGTTTGAGAGCTCTCCAAGGTACCCAACTCAGCCATTGGTGAGGGATGGGGAGTGCTTTTGTGACATTCTGGGTGTGTGGTGGGACCTCCACGCTAGAGCTGAGGGTCTGTTCCTATTTTTCTGAGCCTTAGATCTGTGACGTTCCCCCGAGTGTAGTAGGTGTGAGGTCACCCCTCTTTAGGGACACCGAACTCCACAGAGACCAAGTTTTTGGTTTCAACAACTCCTATTTCTATGGGAGGAGAAGGGAGAGAAGAAAAGTAAGCAAAAGATGGTCATTCAAGGGGGGAAAGATCCACTTGCCTTGAACCTTCGAAGAAACGGCGCCCGCTCGCACTGCAACAAGGATCGGCCATAGAAAAACTCTAGCAACATTTCCTGAAACTTTTGGAGGGGAAAGGAGTCAAAACGCTAAACCTAACGTATAAAAATCGAAGAATCGGGGAAAACTTACCATGATCGTGTAGCCCTCGCCGAGAACTTTCCAAATCTCCTATCAATCGACGAAACCGACCACCAGATTTCTCCCTATCGTCGGACGAACGCACGCAAAACCACCGTCCGTCTTCCGCAAAAAAATGGCGTCGTCGGGTTAAGGGAGATGATGAATAGTAACGAGGTAGGGTTTTCGATATGACTATTTATACTTATAAATATAATATAATATATTATTAATTAATTAAATAACGCCAAAACGACCCTAAATCCAAACGACCTTGAAAATTAATGAAATTCGCACCGTAGCTGAATACTTGCGCTACGAATCCAACAGTAAATTCAGAATCGAGATCCGATGAACCAAACTCGGGAAAACACCTCCCAAAGCCAAAACACAAGGATCCCCAAAAAGGCTCCACCGAGTTACCAAAACAGACTTGATTTGCAAGGGAATCTTGCAAACAGGCTAAAACCCAGCCACACTGAAAACCTAAGGAGCAAAAACCATGATCTAACCACGGAACATGCCAAACACGTGTCCATGTAATGCCCTGGCGTTATAAACACGCCAAAAATAATTAACATAAATACCGAAAAAAAACCGGGGCGTTACAACGACCCCACCTAAAAAGAAGTTTCGTCCCGAAACTTAACATAAATTGGATCAAATCCGCAATAAAATAAAAGCAACCCTAAGCTAACAAAGAAATACTCACCAGAAACATCAGGAGAACAGATGAGGATGAGCGTCCCTCATAACTGACTCCAACTCCCAAGTCGCGCTCTCCACGTCTTGGTTCCGGCATAAACCTTTAACCATAGGTATTGTCTTCCTTCGCAATACCCGATCCTGAGTATCCAAAACACGAACAGACACTTCCACATATGAAAGGTTGGGCTCCAACTGGGACACAAAATCAAGAACTTGCCTGTAGCTTAGCACACACTTCTGCAATTGGCTCACGTGAAAAACATCATGCACACCAGGAAAATTTGCTGGCAAATCAAGCCTACAAGCTGACACACCAATCCTCTCAACAACTCTAAATAGTACCACATACCTCGGGTCCAACTTATGGTTCTTACCAAACCTCTTAACTCCATACATTGGGGAAACTTTATGAAATACCATATCCCCAACAGCAAACTCGAAATCGATCCTACGCCGATTGACATTCCTTTCATATCGCTCCTGAGCTATCCGGAGCTTCTCTCGAATGTGCTTTACAGAAACATCCATTTCTTCTAACGCTTCAGGACCCAACTATGGTCTCTCACCAACCTCGTCCCAAAATAAGGGAGTTCTGCAACGTCTCCCATACAAAGACTCAAACGGGGCCATTTGCAAACTTTCTCGATAACTGTTATTGTATGAAAATTCCATCAATCTCAAACGCTCATCCCAGGGTCCTCCATGGTCTAAAATATAACATCTGATCATATCTTCCACGATCTGATTTACTCTTTCTGTCTTACCATTTTGTTTGGTCCGGCGTTCCTTCACTTGACCCGTGGCGCTTTGCTACTTATTTAAGAAATTAAGTAGCGCCCTCTCCAACAATCCGGGTTTTTGATGCAGTTGGGTATGCGCTTTATCTTTCAATTGGTATCAGAGCCAAGTTTGTTGCTCAGCCAAATTGGTTGTTAATACAGACTAACATCTGAACCAAAAGATCTATCTTAAGATCCATCCTTATAGAGGGCTACTTTTTTATGATATCTATTTTAGTTTAAATTCATGGCACAAAACAAAGATTATGCTAGCACCAGACCTCAAGTGTGCAATCTCTCCAAGTTTGCACTTTGGAAGGCAATGATTAGATTATACATGAATTCTATTGATGAATATATATTTAATTCTGTTTTGATAGATTGCCCAAAGCCTCCTGCAAGCACAAGTACAAATGCTGTTCCACCTCCTTCAGGAACAGATGTAGATATAAAGAAATGGAAGGTTGCTGATGCAAAAGCTATGAACATCCTGACACAGACAATGTCTGATGATATCTTTCAAAAGGTTGCTGAATGCAACTCAGCTAAGGAAATTTGGGACAAGCTATCTGAAATTGTATCAGGATCAGCTGATGAAAGGAAAGATAGAAGATCTCATCTCATCACCCAATATGAAAATTTCAAGAAAGCAGAAAATGAGTCAGTAGCTGACATGTATAACAGACTAAGCTTAATTGTCAGTGAACTCAAAACCTTGGACAAGGAGATCTCTCTCACAGAGATCAATGACAAAATTCTAATGTGCTTCCCCAGCACTTGGGATTCAAGAATCTGGCCAATAAAGGATGCCAGAAGTCTTAATGAGATTACCATAGAAGCTCTATTGGGCAAGCTCAAATCTTATGAGCAGCTCATCAAAAATAGAGAAGAAGAACAAAAGACAATTTATCCAGCAGTCAGAAAGGAGAAATCAATTGCTTTCAAAGCCACAGAAGAACAGCCTGAAGACAAAGTCATAGGCAATGAAGAACTGATGAGCCTCCTAGCCAAGAGGTTCTACAAAATTGCCAGGAAGGACTTCAGAAAAAGATCATCCAGAGGCCAAGAAAAGCTAAGGTACGATAAATCAAATAATAAAGAGATTATTTGCTATGCTTGCAGGAAACCAGGCCACATACTGCCTGACTGTCCAAAAAATCAAAATAAGGACAAAAAGGATAAGAGGGAAAAGAGAAAAGACAAAGACTCTATAAGAAATCATCATGACAGGTAAGGGATTTGTTGCTAAAACATAGAGTGCAACAGAAGAAGAATCTGATGCATCATCAAGCTCAAGTGATGATGAAGATGATGCACAGGAAAAAGAATTCTTTTTGATGGCAATCAATGCATCTCAGAACAACACTGATTCAGAACATGAATCTGAATCTGAACCAGAGCAATAAGAAGATCAGGTAATTGATTCATTTGATTTTAATTCTGAGGACTTCAAGTTTGAATTTAAAGCACTGTGTTTAGATCTACTCAATTCTGAGAAAGAAATTATCTCTCTCAAAAATTAATTATTTGAATACAGTACCTTAAGTTCAGATAACCTCAAACTCTCAGATGAGTTAGAATGCTGTAGAGAGCAGATAGCTTCACTAAAAGTGAACTATCTGAGGCCAAGAAGTTTGAAGAAACTCTCAATGGGAGAAGTATCAAACTGATGGACATCACAAGCGCAGTGAACTCAAGACTCAATAGTACACTGGGCTTGGGTGCTTAATCCAGCCAAGCCATTGTGTTAACAACTCCCATTAAGTTTATCTCTGATAAAGGAAAAGGAGTTGTGGAGGTAGCTAGAAAAATTCCGATCTAACCAAATAGAACAAAGTTCAACAGATATCGTCGAACAGAGCTCGAAGATCTTCGAACAGAGCTCGACGATCTTCAAACAGAGCTCAGCGTTTTCATGCTGAATCATCAAACTCAGGTCGACGATCTCTGATCTCTGAACACAGGCAAGATCGATCGCTGAACGGAGCTCGACGATCTGACCCAAGATCGTCGAACTCAGATCCACGATCGTTGTACGGAGCTCAGAGATTTGACCAATTCTCAAAGGGTACTTCAAAAGTTGATTCTAGATATCCTACATCTCAAGGGTTCAACCCTTATACTGAATGGATAATTCCTCCTAGGAGATATCATCCTGAAGGGTATAAGAGTAAACTAGAGATTCTTTCATTTCTGATTTCAAAGGTTATCAAGCTAGACCCAAGGTAAATTGGGACAAAAACAAATGAAATTCTCTTTGTGTAGGTGAAGACCTATCCAACCATGGACCAACATTGGTATCTGTATAGTGGGTGCTCCAAGCACATGATAGGAAGCAAGGATAACCTGACATCCTTCAAGGCTAAACATGGACCCAAAGTCATGTTTGGAGATTCAAACTTCGTACAGACCAAAGGATTTGGTGCAGTCCAAATAGGATCAGTAACATTCAAGAAGGTAATATATGTGGAAGGTCTGAAGCACAATCTTATCAGCATTAGTCAGCTGTGTGATGAAGGCTACCAAGTCACATTCAACAAGTCTTCATGCTTCATCAAATCAGAAGATAACACAACTGTGTTGACAGGTAACAAAAGAGGTAACATCTATCTAGTAGATTTTCATTCAACCAAGGTAGACATCTGCTTATTTAATTCTCTTAGCAAACATAATGAATTATGGCATAAGAGATTAGGACATATCAACCTTAGAACAATTGCTAGGCTATCCAAGGACAACCTTGTTAGAGGACTACCTTCTGGGCCCTACAAGAAGGAAGGACTCTGTAGGTCTTGTTAGTTAGACAAGCAAACTAAAAACAGTTTTAAGTCACTTAATAAGAGTGATTCACCTAGGATTTTGTATTTATTACATATGGATCTATTTGGACCCATTTCAGTACAAAGCCTAGGAGGGAAATCTTACACTTTAGTAGTTGTAGATGACTTCTCTAGATTCACATGGGTGTTCTTTCTTAGAAAGAAGTCTGATAACTTCAAGTGTTTGACTGAGTTTCTCAAATGCATACAGATTGAGTTCAATACTCACATAGCCCTGATCAGAAGTGATCATGGGACAAAGTTTGAATCTCTTCTTATGCTAGAGTTCTGTCAGAGGGAAGGGATCAGGCACACTTTCTCAGCTCCTAGAACTCCTCAACAGAATGGGGTAGTTGAAAGGAAGAATAGAACCCTTATTGAATCTGCCACAACATTGTTGACAAATGCTCATCTTCCTCTATACTTTTGGGCAGAGGCTGTGAACACTTCAAACTATGTTTTGAATAGGAGTTTGATACATAAGCTAAAGGACAAGACTCCCTATGAATTACTCAAAGGGAAGAAACCTAAAGTTGATTATCTAAGGATTTTTGGTTGTATTTGCTACATTCATAACAATAACAAGAAATACTTAGCAAAATTTGAAGCCAAAGCTGATGAAGGAGTGTTTTTGGGATACTCCATGATCAGTAAGGCCTATAGGGTTTTTAATAAATCATCTCATAAAATTGAAGTGACTGTGCATGTTTCTTTTGATGAAACTAACATGTCTTACAAGGAGAAGAGCACTTTTACCATATACCCTTTGCAGGTACATTCTATATCAGAAAATTTGGACAGGCTACATATCATTGAACAAGATCCATCACTTTCATCCATTCAACAAGAAGCTGAAAGCAGTGAAAATGAAGATGACAGTCAGATCTTAGTAAGCCATGGTGACAATCTAAATGAAGAGCCAGTTGTTGTTCCACTAGAGGAAACAACAACACATGTTGGTGAACAATCAACACCCATTGTTGATTTAGTAACATCAAGAGACCATCCAATCTCCCAAGTGATTGGAGACATCTCAGCTGGTGTGCAAACCAGAAACCAATTCAATCAAAATCTGATGCACAGTTGCTTTCTTTCTCAAATTGAACCTCAATCCATACAAGATGCAAAACAAGATCCAAACTGGATCATTGCAATGCAAGATGAATTAAATCAATTTGAAAGAAACAAAGTTTGGGAGCTAGTGCCAAAGAACAAGAATCATCCCATTGTTGGAACAAAATGGGTATTCAGGAACAAGCTAGATTATCAAGGAGTTATAGTGAGAAATAAAGCAAGGCTGGTTGCTCAAGGATACTCTCAAGAAGAAGGCATAGACTATGACCAAACCTTTGCACCAGTTGCAAGGTTGGAGGCCATAAGAATCTTCCTGGCATATGCAGCTCACAAGAAGTTCAAGGTTTATCAAATGGATGTCAAAAGTGCATTCCTCAATGGTTACATCAAGGAAGAGGTTTATATAAAACAACCCCCAGGTTTTATCTCTCTAACTCACCCTGATTTTATTTATAAATTGCATAAAGCATTATATGGTCTCAAACAAGCTCCAAGAGCATGGCATGAGACCTAGCTTGCTTTCTCTTGAAAAATGATTTTAAAAGGGGAAGAGTAGACCAAACTCTTTTTATTAGAACCCATAAGTCCAATATCCTACTAGTATAAATCTATGTAGATGATATTATCTTTGGTTCTACTAATTCAAATTTGTGCAAAAGGTTCTCCAACCTAATGCATTCCAAATTTGAAATGAGTAGTATGGGTGAGCTATCCTTCTTTCTAGGATTGTAAGTTAAACATGTTGATGGCATCTTTATTTCTCAAACCAAGTATGCAAAAGAATTGGTTAAGAAATTTGGTATGTCTGAAGCATCCTCTATGAAAACACCTATGCCTACTAATGCTGTATTAGATGCTGATGAACATGGGAAACCAGTTTATCAAACAATATATGGAGCAATGATTGGCTCCTTATTGTATCTTATAGCTAGTAGACCTGATATAATGTTTGGTACATGCATATGTACTAGATTCCAAGTCAGCCCTAGAGAGTCACACCTTACATTAGTAAAGAGGATTCTTAGGTATGTGAAAAGTTGTCCAAATCTAGGTCTCTAGTATCCAACTGATTCAGGATTTGATCTAACTGGATTTTCAGATGCTGATTATGCTGGATGTAGAGTAGACAGGAAAAGCACCAGTTGAACTTGTCAGTTTCTTCGTGACAGACTTGTCTCCTATTTTGCAAGAAACAAACATCTGTGTCTACTTCAACTGCTGAAGCTGAATATATGACAGCAGATAGCTGTTGCTCACAGATATTGTGGATTCAAAATCAGCTCCTAGACTATGGCTACAACTTAGAAAGGTCCAAAATATTTTGTGATAACACTAGTGCTATTTTAATAGCTCAAAATCCAGTCCTCCATAGTAGGACAAAACACATAGAGATTAGGCATCATTTCTTAAGAGATAATGTAGAGAAGAATAAAATTGAATTGGAATATATCCCAACTGATTTACAAAGGGGATATATTTTCACCAAGCCCTTGGATGAAAAGAAACACACCTTCTTCCATAACCAGTTAGGAATGTTAGATGGAGGAAGTCTTAATTAAGTTCCAAGACTTTTAAACCTAAAAAGAGACAAGACTAGGTTTAAATTTTTTTTTGGGATTTCCTAGTGTCTATAAGTTTTCTATATCTCAGAACTGCGCTCGACGATTTCCCTGAAGATCGTCGAACGAAGCTCGTCGTTTCCAGATAGTATTTAACTATCTTTGTTTTCTGTCGAATGGAGATCGACGATGTTAGGAATCGTCGAACGGAGCTCGGCATTTTCCAGATAGTGTTGGACTATCCTTTTTGGTCAGCGATCTCGATCATCGTCGAATGAAGGTCGATGATGTTAAATATCATCGAACGAAGATCGACGATGTTGAGACCCTTCAGTTTCCCCTAGAGCCATCGATTGTCGAACTGAGTTCAACAATCTTTCCTTTTCAGCGTCGAACCCTAATATAAAATCATTTTTCAGGCATCGTTCTCCTTTGCGCTTTCATACTTTCTGCAAGAACTTTCTTTCCCTCCAAACTCCTCTACACTTGATCGTATTTGTTTTTGCAGGAAACATGTCGGTTTCAGTCGCCGTTTTAGCAGCAATGAAGTTCGATACTGGGTTTGACATTGATATGGACTCGTTTGAAGGTACTGATCAAATGTTCAAGGATATTCTGGAACTGTTTAAGGAGCAACAACTTGTGAACATCATGACAACCAGAATCAAACTAGGAGCAGACGAAATTAAAGAGTGGGTCTATACTGCCCACAATCTGGATCAGCATACAGTCATTGGCACCATCTCAGGAACTCAGGTATCCCTAACCCCGGCCATTCTTACAAAAATTTTTGGGTTAAGTACTGGACATGATAACATAGACCTATAAGGGGTAGAATTTACTGAGATGTTAGACAGAATGGGTCACAATTCTAAAAACCCTTATAAGTTATTGAAGAAAAATTTGTCTATGGAGTATAGATTCTTAGCAGACATTGTAGGCAAAGTAATTTTGGACAAACACTCAGCTCATGACACAATATCAAGACATCAGTTCTGCTTAATGGCTGCCTTAGTCGATAAGAAGCATTTGGATTGGGGAGCTATCTTATTTGATTTGATCAAGAAGAAAATCAATAAGAATTTGGTGAATTTTGGGAGAATTCTGGGCCTATTCCTGCAGATTAGGTGCCCTCAGCTGTTAGTGTCAAATGAAATGCATATCAATGCTTCCAAGTTACTTTCCTCTGCTCTGTTTGGCAAATGGGAGAGGCAGATTATCAATCCAAGCAGGGGTCCTGCATCACAAACTTCTTTAGGCACAAGGACTATTTCAGTCACTCTTCCTCAGACCACTGTCCCAGCAGAAGTGTTGGCATCCACCTCAATTTCCTCTCCTCTATCTCCACCTCCAGTTACTTCATCCATTTCTCCATCTCATATAGCTTCTTCACCTCCTCCAGCCACTTTCCAAGAAGATTTCCAATCTCTACCTTTCTTCTCCTCCATTGACTTAGAATCATCCTCCCATCTTCCATCCTTCAATCTCCTAGATGATTCATTCATGGATGATTCCCCCTCTTCACCTCCAGACATCCCATCCACCTCAACATCATTCCAATAAATGCTTCATGACATCATCTCTCAACCATCCTTTTCACCTACCATCTCCTCATTCCTACCTCCAGTCACCATCCCAGCTTCATCTATTACATCCATCCCCATCTCTCAACCCTCCATACCACTTCACCCAGCATCCATTCCATCCATCTTTGCAGCTCACCCCTCTACCTCTACTCAAGTTAATCTTGAGAAAGTAGACCTTCTTCCTCTTGCAGATAGACTGCATGAGTTGTTGGCCCCCAAGCTAACACTCTTACTGAATTCAGCCTTGGCTCCCTTAGTCAAGAATCTGACTGATTTATCTGTTAGACTCTCTTCTTCCTTTTCCTTTCAGGCCACCCCTTCTTCTGGGGGCCTAGATTCAGTTCTCATTGAAACTAGGCAGGGGGAGATGCCTTATGAAGAAGTGCTTCCTTCAGAGGATTTTGCTTCAGAAATGCAGATTTCAAAGAGTCCAGCTTCAGAACAAGTTTCAGCTCCAGCTCCAACCATCAGTCCCATAGTAGATATACATTCCTTACTATCTTTATTTGATTCAATTTATAGCTGTTGTCCTCCAGCACCTCTCCCTGTTGAAGATTTATCAGGATCTATTGTTCCCCTCTCCTGCTGTGATCCAAGCCTGATAGAGCTGTACATAAATTCTGTTAAATCTGTGGAGAGTGATTTTGTAGTTCTTGAGTCTACTGCTGCTGCTGCTGATGTCGATTCTTCAGAGGCTATTAAAGAACCAGTTTGTTCAGTTACTGAGGCCACTGCTTTAGTTGGTGTTCCTGTTGTTACTGCTGTTCATGCCATCTCAACTGCTGTTTCTAATGCTGTTGTTGTTATTCCTTCTTCTGCCCTTTCTGCTTCTGCTCCTGTTTCCACCACCAAAGCATATTTCAAGGAAATAGATGTCTTATATGATGAGCCTCAGAGTTCTGATGTGAATGATTAATTCAGAACTGACTCATATGATTCCTCTGCAACTATTGCAAAGAAGAGGAAAGCCAGAAGTAAGGCTATGAAAAAGGTTCAATTGACCAAAGCTACAACTGATCATGACATACCATATTACATTCTGCACAATTGCCCTATTACTGAGCATTGGATGCAATATTCTAAGAACCTGTTGAAAGCAATGAAGAAGAAAAGAAAGTATGACAAAGGAACCTCTCATCCTCCTCCTTCTCCTTCTCCAAGCACAGGATCTGGTGGAGTCTCAGCTCCTCAAGCTTCCAACATTTCTCAACCCCAGCAAACCTATCAAGGAAGATCTCAATCCAGAGGTTATCAGCAAAGAGGAAATCATCCTAGAGGAAGACAGTATAGAGGAAATCAAATAGACTTTCAAGTTTATTCAAGGGGACAGCCCAGACAACAACCTTATCAAAGGAAAGGACAAGACCAAATTGACTCAACTACTGGTCCCTTTCCTTTCAAACTCAAAGAAAGTTTTCATTCAAAAGCTCTTCCTACTGACACCATGAACAGGTATGAGCCACCAGTACCTTTTGAAGATCCAGAGAACAATCCAGCTTCCTGGACAGCCAGACTTAAAGAAATGGCTGCTCTAGATCAGATTAAGAAAGAAAGAGAGAAGGGCCAAGATACATCAGATATATCTACTTTATCAGAAAAAAGAAGACAGGAACTTGAAAGATACAGCTCCAAGAGATTCTTCAATACTGAGGAATACATGCAGCTATATCCTTAAGCTGTAGTTCCTAGGAGCAAAAGAATAAAGGACTCTTGGTGCTACTGATGATTTCAGATCAAAGAAAGACTCAGAAAATACAAACAGAGAGATCATCTTCAAGAAATAACCTGATGACAAGCTTTAATCTGGATGTAAGCTGAAAACTATATTATATCTCTGCTGAACAATTTTTTTGCTGTGATATAATCATATCTGTGGTTCTGCAATGTTGTTTCTGTATTTCTGTTGATTATTGTTTTCTATAACTCATGTAAATAGTAATCCTAACCCAAATAGGGGGAGATTGTTGGAACACCCTATTACTAATTTGTGTCAGGATCACTATGTCAATAAAATTATTGCTTTTACCTTATTGTATAGAGAAAAGGTCAACTAGTTAGGTCTAAGGATTAGGACTTAGGATTGAAGATTTCCCCAAGACCTCTTAGTTCAAATGCAGAAGCTAAGAAGAAGAATTGAAGTTGTCGTTGATCTTAGATCGACGAAGCGTCGAACTCAGTTCAACTATCTGTGAGTTCAGGCTGACAAAGCATCGACCTCAGTTCGATGATCTCTGAGCTCAAATCAACGAGGCGTCGAACCAAGTTCGACGATCTCTGAGCTAAGATCGACGATTTCTGTCCAAGTAAAATTCCAATCTCTCTGAGCTCAGTTCGACGATAGTTGAGCTCAGATCGACGATTTCATTTTGAGATCGACGATTTCTGGGATTTTGTTAGCTTGTTGAGGATTTCAAATCAGAGCATTTATTGTAGAAGATTTCTAGCCGTTATAATAAATCTGGAGCAAGTTTCAAGGAAACAAAGAAGGAATATACTTAGGTTGTTTCCTCCAGAGACAGTTGACAATTAAGGAAAGCATTTATGACTTTGCTAACGGCTATTTTCAAGATTTGACAACTGGAGTTCTTATCTTCATCATTCAGGGAGAAAAAAATAATACACAGCAGTATATTCAAAAACATACAGTGACACACAGAGAAAAAAGAAGGAAGATCAATAACTCAGAAAAACTGAACAAGTTTTCATTTTCTGATTCCTGCTGATCAAAAGCTTTCTCAAGTCTTCATCATTCACACTCCAGACAACAAACATTTCAGTTTTGCTGAAATCATCCAGTGCTGGAGTAATCATTTCATTGAAGACCTATCACCCTTGCAAAGCTTCCAGTTCCTGAACTTCTGCTACATATCAGGGGGAGCTTTGACAACATCTCATCCACCAATGCTTCTCTTTGATAGCTGACAGAGAAGACAACTTCACCCCCTTTTCTTTTCCTTTCCCGTAAAAGGGTTTTTAAACTCACTTCAAAAGTTTTGCTTTTGTTCCTGAGACCTGATCAAAACTCAGTGGTGGCAAGACACCTGATAAAAAAAATCTGGTTTGGTTTTTGAGCACCTTATCAAAAGCTCAATGGTGCCCAGGACACCTGATCAACTCATCCTGCAGTGGATTCCTACCAAGGGTGGTAGAAGAGTGGATGTACCCAGGTTTTGGGGAACCACTATAGCCCCTTGTGTCTTCTGGATTGCTTGCTCTTTCTTGTGCTGTGTACTGTGAATTAACCCTTTTGTAGTTGTTTTATTTCAGTTGTTTCTTAGCACTCTACACTCATTAAATCTAGTCTTCCACTGCTAAAATAATTTTTTAATTACCAAAATTATTTTAAATCACTCTATTCACCCCCCTCTAGAGTAAAGGATTGATCTTACCCCTCTAGAGTGCGGATGATAGGCGGCAGAATACCTCATGTCGGCACCCAACCCCTCTTGTAAACTCTTCCAAAACGTGAGATGTAAGCCGAAGTCTCGATCTGATACAATACTGATAGGCACTCCATGTAGCCTAATGACCTCATCCAAAAATAATTCAGCTATTTTCTTCATGGAGTTGTCGATCTTGAACGATACAAAGTGAGCACACTTTGTCAATCTGTCCACCATAACCCAAACTGAATCGTGTCCCCGGGGAGATCTCAGCAATCCAGTAATGAAATCCATCGAAATGTTCTCCCACATCCAACTTGGAATTTCTAAGGGCGTCAACTTGCCCCCAGGCCTACCATGATCAGCCTTAAATCGCTTACAAGTAAAACATTCCGATACATACTTGGCTATATCGCCTTTCATACCATACCACCAAACGATCTACTTCAGATCCTTATACATTTTTCGTAGAACCAGGGTTGTAGGAAACGCTAGAACCATGCACTTCTTTGCACAACTTAACTCGGATATCTTCAACATTGGGGATACAAAATCTACCGCGGTACTTTAAAGTACTTGCGTTATCGATCGAAAAGTACGGCAATTCCCCTTTCGCAGTCCTATTATAAAGGTGCAGCAAATCGAGATCATCCCTTTGATGTAGTCTCGTTAATGAAATACATGAAGGCTCTAACACTTTCAAACTACAGGGCAAGTTGCTTCTCCCCACCGATATATCCATTAAAATAAATTCTTCCACCAACGAATCCACAAAAAGATTAAAAATCTTCGCTGACTTCCTACTCAAGGCATCGGATACCACATTAGCTTTGTCCGGATGGTATTGAATCTCCACATCATAATCTGCAACATATTCCAACCATCTCCGCTGGTGCAAATTAAATTCCTTTTGTGTGAAGACGTACTCCAAACTCTTATGATCAGTGTAAATTTTGCACAAAGCACCGTATAAAATATGTCGCCATAAATTCAAGGCGTAAATCACATCTGCGAACTCTAGATCATGCGTAAGGTAATTCCTTTCATGAGTCTTTAACTGCTTCGACCCATATGCTATCACTCTACCTTCCTGCATCAACACGCACCCAAGTCCGACGTGCGATGCGTCCACATACACATCATACTCTATCCCTTCGGTAGGCAAGGCCAAAATCGGAGTAGTGCATAATCTCCTCTTTAGTTCCTGGAAAGCCTCTTCACACTTATCACTCCAAACAAAAGCTTTGTTCTTCTACGTCAATTTAGTCAAAGACATAGACAACGCAAAGAAACCCTTTACAAATCTCCTATAATATCCTGCCAACCCTACGAAGCTCCTTATCTCTTTGGGAGTTCCAGGCCTATTTAAATCAATGACAGTAGCTATCTTCTCAGGGTCTACAGAAATTCCATCCTTATCAACCACATGGCCTAGAAAATAAACCTTAGGGAGCCAAAACTCGCACTTACTTAGCTTGGCATACAACTTATGCTCCCTCAAGGTAGACAAAACTAAGCGCAAGTGCTGAGTATGCTCTTCAGCACTACGTGAGTATACCAGGACGTCATCTATAAAAACAACCATAAAACGGTCCAGGAAATCCTTAAACATTGTTCATCATATCCATAAAAGCAGAGGGTGCATTGGTCAATCCAAAAGACATAACCAAAAACTCAAAATTTCCATGCCGTGAACAAAAAGTAGTCTGTGGAATATCTGATTCACGAATCCTTAACTGATGGTAACCTGAACGAAGGTCAATCTTAGAAAACACGGAGCTACCACCCAACTGATCAAACAGATCATCAATCCTAGGCAGAGGATATCTATTCTTGATGGTCACCTTATTAAGATCTCTATAGTCGATGCAAAGCCTCATCGATCCATCTGTTTTCTTCACAAACAGCATAAGAGCACCCCACGGAGAATACCTCGGCCTAATAAAACCATTCTGCAGTAACTCATCCAATTGGGTACGCAGCTCCTCTAGCTCATGCAGGGCTATACGGTATAGCGCCTTAGCAATATGACGGGTACCCGGTTCCAAATCTATGACGAACTCCACGTCTCTCTCGGGTGTAAGACCTGGAAGATTATCAGGAAAAACATCAGGAAACTCGCGCACAATTGCAATCTCCTCAACTCACGACAAACTACAATTGGTCGCCAACACCGAAACCAAACAAGCAAAGCATCCAGAATTTACAAGCTTCCGAGCACGTACCTCAGAAATAATCGGAGAAACTTGGCGCGAAAAACCATAAATGCTCTTGGGTTGACCGTTGTCCATCTTGAAGTCCAAGCGCTTGACCTTGCACTAGATGACCGCATCATACTTGGACAACCAGTCTATGCCCAAAATCACATCAAAATCTTCCAAGTCAATAACCTTCAGATTTACAATGGCTAAAAAATCTCCTAACAGAATCGGATAACTCCGAATGCCTTGGTTTGATACCACTGAATCGCCAGAAGGAAACTTGACAAAAAATGCGTCACCAACAAGATCAAGGGTCAAACCGTGATGCTCTACGAAGGTTCTAGCCATGAACGAGTGGGTAACACCAGAATCAAAAAGAACACGCGCCCAATGATTCTTGACCTTAAACTTTCGTATAAAATCGTATGCGCAACTAAGGAAATGTACGTTGAAACTATAGCTACAAACAAAAAGTTGGAACTAGGTTAGGATCTAACCTGAGATAACTTGCGAAGAGGTCTGAGCTTCCTCCAAATACATCACGTTCAGCTTTTCTTTCCCCTTGTCTAATAGCTACGGCGGCGGCAAGGCCTGAAGTGGAACTGGTTGCCACGGGGGCTGAGCCTGCGAGCACTTCGACTTAACATGTCCCTTCTGCCCATACTAGAAGCAGGTATTGTCCTTATGCCAACAACAGGTAGTGTCGTGCCCCTTCTGCTTACAAGTATAACAAACTGAATCCCCTTTAGGAGCACTCTGAATCGCTGAACTTGCTCCTTTTTCTGAGCTCCTAATCTCTGATAACATCTTTTAAATTGATGGTCTTGCCGGCCACAGAAACTGCATATCTCCTTGCTTCTTTTCCCTAAAGTGGTGCTAGATTCTGGGGAACTCCTACCCTCACCGGTCTTCCTCTTATCCTTTCTCATTTGTTGACCTCGATTCTTGGCATTATCGATCGCCTCAACCTTTAGAGCAACCTCCATGACTTCAGCATAGCTTTCAGATCCATATGCACTAGCAAGCTGCTGGATGTCATTCCTAAGACCACCCAGAAATCCTTAACTCGGTTAGAATCTGAAGACACCATGTCTGGGGCAAAATGACTCAGCTTGCTGAACTCCACCTCTTACTCGGTAACAGTAAGCTATCTTTGCTTTAGATGCAGAAAATCGTTCATCAGACGGTCTCTCTCGACCGATGGCAGGAACTTCTTTAGCAACAACTCCTTGAAGGATTCCCATGAACACTCATCCTTAAGGTTCTCCTTCTCTCTCAGCCACCAACTCTTAGCAAGTCCCTTGAGTTGATACACAACGACCATTACTCTCTAGTCTGCTGAAACTCCTGAATAAGCAAACATCTCATCGATGCCATCTCTGGCGGCAACAATATCGGGGGCACTAGAGGGGCAGGGGAACAGGAATAGTCCGACCTACAGCTGGGTCCTGCACTCGCGACAACTATCCTAACTCTACAAATAACAACGCTTCGACCTGCGACTGCAACTCCACCATTTTTCTGGACAAAGTCTCATTACTCTACCGTAGACTTTCAATCATCGCTTCGCTCTGCGCACCTGAAGACTTTCCCTCCGACTTGGGAGTCGACCTATTCTCCACACGCTTAGGTGTCATCTAAACAAATAATGAACATCTAATCAAAACCTAGCCCACCCGCTAGCACTAAACAACATAGTCCAAACAAAACATACTTAAGTACTTGCTCATGCTGTTAACTTGCTCTGGGATTCCAATTATGATGTCATGCCTAGACCTAGAATGATATATCATCATCATACTAACTCATGTGCCTAAACCATGAATGCATGAATTTCTTATTTCTTTTGACTCAAAACCATGTGTGTACATATGTCATTATGTAAATCTTTAGCTTGGCACACGTGCTGATGCAATGTTATGTCATGCATGTTGTGCTATGCAATCTAAAAAAGCCTTAATGCATGTTATGAGTGGCGTACATATGAAATGTTATGCATCCCATACTACATAACATCACATGCAACGAAAAAAGAAAATATGCTAATGGTCACCTATGTGATGATAGTTATGCATCTCATACTACATAACCGTCACATGTTTCTACCTATGGTGGATCCATATACAAACATATATTATGCATCCCATACTACATAATATGCCTCGTATACTTCTTATCATGTTTATGAGTTTATTGTTCATGCTTCAGCCAAAATGTACTGATGACACATCAGTGTGTGTATGTAATGAAACTAGACGACAAACACAGACCTAAGATAGTTGTTCAACCAATTGTCCAATAACCTATCCCTCTAGTACCAATTGTCATAACCCGCATTTTCTCCCCATTTAACAATATATCAGAGTAAGGCAAAATACGTGTCATGATGCCACGTTAATAGGGGATAACTGCAGACGCTCAAGCAAAACTCCCACTAGACACCTTTATGAATGATTTGTGAGCTATTTAGAGAAAATCAAGTTTAAGTTAAGTAGTTAGCCGTATCCCTCAGCTCTGTAGATCAACTAGTTCACGAGTAAAATATAGTTATACGCTGCGGAAATACTTTGATTTAGATTTATTTAACGTCCTACATGAGCATAAACATTCTCGGAGGACCACTCATGGTATGCAAGACTCTAGGTTTAGTATAAGTATGAAAATAGTCTTTACATTAGCTAGAAGATAGTGATACTCTTTATAAGTAAAAATATCTAACATACAGCCTAGCATAAAACATTCCCAAAGAGCAAGTATAAACAACCACAAAGAAAAGGGCAACCCAGCAGCTTAACATAGTACTTAATATTTCAAAAGAAAACCACCAGTGGGCGTCAACAACCTGACATGAACCGACCGAAGGTATGTATGTCTGTACTAGCAAAGAAAGCTAAAAACTACCTCACTATAGTGAGGAAAACCTTTGCAACACAGCACTCCACTAGCAAACTCCCAAAACTAGCCGCTCAACCAGCTACTGCCCTGAACTTGATGCATTCAAAAGAAGAACACCTCAGCAAGAAAATACAAGTGGCAAAGGGAAATAATCAGGTAATAAGTACAAAAGCAAAGAAGGGTTTACAAAACCCGAGTAAAAGAAATGCTGAAAACCACAACTGATTAGCCAAATAAATATAAGTACAGTAAAAGTCTGTAATAAAAGAGTTAATTAGATAAATTTACCAAGTGTGGAACAAAGCCCAGCTTCGACAAAATCTGTAATTATTAGCATGAATAACATAGACTGATATAAGAAGCAAACTGAGCACAAAACAGCTCGAAAATGTGAATCATTAACACTTGGAAATATCAACCGGGCCGGAGTCGGTGACCCATTGTCCCATACTAGACTCCCAAACCCAAATGCCTTTAGAAAGAATTCTACATCAACCAATACTACAGCTCTGACTGAACTATGTTCTGTCGATGCTTTCTCAGCATGGCATTGAGTGAACTACCTTCACTCAATACTTCTGGACTTAGCAAGATTTCATGGCAGATTCTCTACGAATTTGACTGCTTGAGCTTTACTCAATGCTTATGGCTCTAAACATTGAGTGAACTTCCTTCACTCAATACTTCTAGACTTAACCAGATTTCCCACTTGGCAATGCTGAGGCTTTGACTATCTAGTCTTTTCTCAATGCTTAAGGCCATCTGGCATTGAGTGAACTGTCTTCACTCAACGCATCTGGACTTATAAAAATTTCAGCCTTGTCAGCATCCTGTCCTATGTCCTCCTGTCATTGTCACTTGGATAACCTGTCGAATCAAAGTAACAAAGAGCCCCCTGCATACATTGAAATTTTAACATGCATTAGATACAAACATGTGTATATCATTGTCCTTTAGACCTTCTTCAAATCTGGGACATTGTGATCAATGGACCCAACACCAAGGAGTACGTGTTAAATGCTAAGAGCGATTTGAGGAAGAAAGTAGATGATTTTGTCTATTATGATAAGAAGCTCAAGAAGGGATTCATTAACACTTGATGTAAAAATGAAGTCATGCTTCCACTGGCAATACACCCAATAGATGTATCAAATGCACGCATAAATGATCAGTGGGGGTTTCTCACCAAGAAACGAAGTAATGATCTCATGAACCATAAGTTTGTTCAAGATTTTATTTATTTTAAAATTCAACTTATTTTGTAAGAACCCCCTCCCGATAATAGTACATGGTCGAGGAAGTTTTTATGCCCAGAGCAGTCGTCATGTGGTAGTGTTAATAGGCCAACCCTTACTGCATGATGACTTCTCTATAAGGCAAGACATCATTACATCACCAATGACAAACCTATAAAGAAAGTGTAAGACAAAGATTAAGTTCTAATTCATATTTATTTACATAATTACATAAATCCATATTTATAGCTGATAATTAGGGCAAAAACCTACCCTTAGTAGTGTACAAAGTAGATAGTACAGTAATAAGTGATCGCATCTCTCGACACATTTGGAGGGAATGAGGTTGGGGATGTAACTACTGGGATCTCCATCATCGTGTCAAAGTTGTATGGTTAGGGGTGCTATTACTAGTATTGTAGTTGTGAGGGATCTCCCCAATAAATTTTACTAAAAAGTCCAGAGAATTCCAGGAGCTGAGGGGGGGGGGGGGGGGGGGGGGGGGGGGGGAGATTTTGGATCTTACTTTCTGTAATCCTGGTTCGTTTTAGCTGTATTTTCATTTCTTGTTATTAATATAACTCTTGTAGTTTTCATTAATAGTGTAACACTATTTTGAATTTAAGCTCTTTTATTTTCGATAATCATTCACTCCCTTCCCTTTTGTGTAATTTCCCCATCACGATGAGTAGCAATATTTCCATTAACACTTGATTATAATGAACTTTTGAATGAAATAAACTTTGTTTCGTCTCTTTATAATTTAACAAGCTCTCTATTTCAATTTACTTTGATTTAACTCTGAATTACTTTCGCTTCAAATTCATATATCGCTCTTTCGTTTTGTCGATCTAAGATCCTTATTCTAGTTTATCGAGATGTTGTTAATACAAGGAGATCACTCAAAGATTAAAAGAATTGTGAATATATTATTCAATCTAAGATCTATTTTATAGTAAATCGAGAGGATGTGAATACTAGGAAATCATTCAAAGTTAAAAAGAGTTGCATGCTATTCTCGAGAGAGGGCACAAACCTATCGAATTGGGGTTAGACCTATTATTGAGGTTCACCACCTAAAGCAAGATTAGGGGTTTCAATTGGCCGAGAAGTTTTAAACAAATCACTTAAGGTTAGTTATAGTGTATTCTCGAGAGAGGCACTTTCATAATTTGGGAACCTCCACGGTCAAGGTTAATTATTTGGAAGCTTGCAGTTTTATCTTCTATGGAAGTTTATTTTATCTAAATAAATTTTATATCAAGTGCTAGTCTCAAAACTCATTGTATTTCTCTTCCAGTTTTATTCGCACCTTTTGCTTAGTTTTTGCAAACCAATAAACCCTTTCATTAGATAAATTAATAGCTCTTCCTTGTGAGTATAAGTACACGACAGACCCTGAGTAAAAATATGACATTTGGTATAATAAAATGATCGGTGCACTTGCCTTATAGCTCTATTATTGAATTACATTCCACAATCTCAAAAATTAGTCCAGCATCTACCTATCAGAAGTGATACTTGGATCGCTCTTGAAGATGCTATCATTTTATGTCTTTCTTCTGATTTATTCCTTGCATTCTTTTGCCTAATTCATTGCAGGATTCCGCATTGGATCTAATTCAGGAAGTAGTCAGGACGGCTATGCAGACTAATGATGGAATGGATCACCTGCACGTGGAACCAGTCATTAAGACTTCTCCATCGTACTACCTTCCCCTACCTGGCACTCAACACATGTATGTTTATAGAGGTATGTGGGTAGATGCACTATCTGTAACATTACTCAAACAACTAGACCCAGAAGAGTAGTTTTTGTCATGATTAGGTCATGACAAAACCCTAGGAAGCTCAAGAGACCAAGTGAACCAAGGCATGAATGTTGAAATCACCTTGTTCTACAAATAGCTCAATTCAAGCACCATCCCTAGGATTTTACTTTAGGGCTTCAACTTGACTCCATGACCCCACCATAACATCCCTAACCTTTTAAGAGGTCCATTGGGTCACTAACCACCCATTGGGGTCAACCAAAGAGGTCAAGTTGACCAAGGGTCAACCCAAACACTAATTAGGTCAAATTGCCCAAAGTTGACCTAATTGGGCTACACCAAGCCACATGTGGACTAGGGCGATGTCAAATAGGATCATTTACACCTTATTGGGTCAGTCACATCACCCAAAATTACCAAGGGATGTGCTTAAATAGCTAGAGTTAGCCAAGCCCAAAAAGTGGAGAAAAGGCTAGCTCAAGCCCAATCCACTTGGGCTAAGCCCAATTTGAGTGGCCCAATAGCTTTAGGAGGCTAATAATTACATAATTAGCCATCCATTTTCTGAAGGAGGTGAATAAGAGAGATAAATGGGAGTTTCCTCAAATTGGAGGAGAGAGAGAAGAGAGAGAAAATATCCATTCATGGTGTTTGAATGCTCTTGACACCTCATCTCTCTCACAATTGATGGAGATTCATCTCCCCTCATCAGTTAGAGGAGATCAAGAGGTTTTTTCCGGCCACATCAGTGGTTAAATGAAGAGAATTCATTTGGCCCAAAACTCCACTCATGGCCATTAATGGCATTGAAGTCATGGCCCTCCCTCTTCCCCATTTGATTATTTTAAAAGCTTCACCAGGATGTGAGGAGTCGTTTCCACTCTTTCCCTAAAGAAATCGAAGGCTCTGGTAGTGTTGTTGCAGAGCACCCAAAAGCTTCAAATCTGGCCATGGTGACTAGGAGATCGCCAATGTAACAACTCCCCACACAGGTCCTATCATCTTCTCCTTTCTCAGTGGATAGATCCACTTCTGATGGCCGCAAGGTTTGGGGATAATTGGCCTTAGATCAAGGTGGACAAAAATTCCATTTTGAAGCTTTCCATCCATGCCTAAAACCCGATTCTGGCCAACTCTGGCCGGCCTACCACCGCCTATCGCCGACCACCACTTCAATGAAGGTGGTGGTGGCATTGGTCAGCCGGGGATATGATCAGGTGGTTGGGAAATCATCACCCAATATTGCCAAGGATGAGCTGCTGTGAGCCGTTGGCTCAAGGAGGAAGACGACCAGATGCCGTCAATCTAGTGCGTCAAGATTCGTGCGCCAAATTTTAATACTATAGTAAATGATATTATTATTTCATTTTCAATCATATATTTGGAAGTGTTTTGATTTAATTATTAAAAATACTTAGAGGCCTTTTCTGGAAAAATGGTTAACATCAAAGTTGTAGCATTTTGAGTTTAGTTTATTTTAAAATTAGTTCCAACCAATTTGGGTCACTAGTCTGACCACATCACACAAAATGGTGAAAGCTATGCCTAGGGTTAACTAGACACAAATTTGTGTGCCCCTGTAAACTACTCATCAAAATGCTTTGAAATTTGGATCATAGGTTAGTCTTATATATATCTCAAACATATCCAAAAATGGGAATGTTTGGAATACATTTTTCTATAGTTTTAGAAAACATTTAAAAAATTATGTATGATTTTATTAAGGGGTCTAATGACCTCAAAACCACCAAATATTTTGGTGGGTGACCATTAGGGTCATGTCATGACTCTGAAAAAATCTCAGCTCATGTGGAGTTGGTTTGAGTAGGTATTGGTCTAACCAAAAGTTGTTACTTTAGGGGTAAATTAGGGCAAAAGTAAAATTGGTGGGTTGAGTGGCCAACCCTCATTCAAAAGGGTTGAAACTCTGGCCACTACCTCAAAGTCATCTAAAATACCCCCTAAAGAGAATTTGAGTGGTTTCTGGTGGAGATGCTCTAAGACCCTAATGTAGGCCCTAGGGTTGAGGTTTGGGGCCTATTGAAGGACATGTGACTATATGTCCTTAAATGGCCTTGGAACTTGGTTGGTGAGTTCCTAGGGTAAAAATAAGCTCTAGAAGAATGGTTGTAGGATTTTTAGAAACATATACCCACTTTGAAATAGATAAGGATAGTTTATGGCACTTGAGTCCAATATTTAATTACATGCTCAAATGAATTTGGATACTCATGAAACTTAGGCAGTAAACTTATTTAGATGATATTATTCCCTAGAAATTTTATTGTGAATTTTTGATTGATAATTTTAGTACTTCATTCACAAACCCTAAGTTTGACTCAATCACAAGATAATTATTTAGGGTTATTTGCTTACTGAAAAATTGTGAAACTTGGTCAAAATTTTAGGACATAATCATGCTATGTGAATTTTTATAAAAATATTGGAAGACTTTTCATATAGGATACTTCACAAGTGCCCATTTTTGAATATTTTTAATAATTTATCTATGTGACCAATTGGAGTTAGAAAATTATAATTCTTGGTCAGTAGTCTTTCCTGGTCATATATATTATTTAGTAATTTTCTCATAATTTTTGAATGGTTGGTTCTAATTTTTCCCTATTTATCATAATATTGTGCTTGTTGTTCCATAATTTATTGAAGGTCAAATCCATCTTGGAAAATTGGGATGTTTGGTATTTACTATTATTTTCATGTTATTAATTTATCATAATTTTGTTATAACCATACATAGTCAGAAAAGTGTACTTGGTGTTCAAAGGATTATGAGGCCTGATTTCATAGAAATTAAAATAAATACCAAATGAAGTAGGAAAATTGTAATCTTCTGTACTTGTCCCTAAAATTTTATGATAGAACCCCATTAATAATCTTAAGTCATTTGGATGAATATTTGAAGGGGTCACCATTCATACACATCATGTAGGTTAGTTGGTCTTCACATAGTAGAAATTGTAAAAGTAGGGAAGCATTTGAAACTTGTATGGGAAAGGGTAGTTTGTGTAACTGGTCTGATTGGAATATACAGGGTCACCAAAGAAGGTAGGTTGTGTGAGCCCGGTTGTGCAAGGGTAGAGTTGTGTTCGGGATCGACGGTGGGTCGTCCTTCCTTGGAGAGAGAATGTCTAAATAAGATTAGAGCTAGTTCAAAAGTAATGATAACAAATTGGGACATGGGTAGATACAAAAAATAATAAGTACCTTGCAAAAGGGAGCTTTGGGCTTCAGCCCATCGTAGTTCCTAGTGCCCTCAAGAGCCCTTCACAGGGAATGCCCTGAGCAGTCCAAGGTTAACCTTAAACCGTAAGACTAAATGTTAAAGAGCAATTAGTAAATACTAGAGCTTCACCTTCACCCACCCCGATGTATTAGAAGGTTAGCTTGGTTGGGTTATCCGAGCGGTAGGCTCGGTGGTTGTGGAAATGGGCAAGCTAGCTCGGCGAGCCGAAGGCTCGGAAGGTAGTTGTAACGGACAGGTTAGTCCGGGGAGCCGATGGCTCGGGAATTCATGGTTTCTTATGCATAAGGTGGTGGGTCTTAGGTATTTGATGGTCGTTCACACTGACATCGATACGATGACTCGACAGGTGTGCCTTACACATAGCCAAGGAAAAGACTGGCGGGTTTGTCAGCATTAGTACGTGGTGACTCTGGTGTGTCCTTTAGAGGCGTACGTAAGGGCTAGGCCTGGTACTGTGGATACCCACCTAGGAGTGGGGTGGCCCAACCCACTGTCTCCATTGGCCACTACGAAGGCTCCTGGGAGTGAAGCTAGCTTCCAAAACCAGGGAACTAAATGTCTGTGTGCATAGAGTCGTGTGTGTGTGTTGCACTTGTATGAACATATCATTAAACCCACATAACATAGCATATCATATCAACATCATACTTCAACCCTTACCCCTAACATCTAAATTGGTATGTGACTTTTTATACGTTAAGCCTTGCAAAACAACCCCATGGTTTATAAGCTTGTGTGGGCATGCTTATAATCTATGGTTACTTTCCTTGTGGCTATCGTTTACCTTTCTTTATGATGCACTTTACTTTCTACTTTTTACTGCTCTGTTACTATAGTATTGTTAGCTCTCATTTCTTCTTATAGCACTGTGGACATTACAATAAAACTGCTAGATTAGGATTACCGTCACCTGCTCTTGTTTACTCTCCACCATCATAGCTTTCCTATCATTCCTCCCGCATGGTGCCTAGGATCCACTGGGGGAGGGGTGGGGGAAATCAGGCTTAGTCTTTTGTGGTCAGTGGACAAAACATTTCAGGGGCTCCAGATGGGATACAGGGAGCAGCAGCAGGAGATGCAGCGACAGCAGAGTACGGCGCACGTGGAGTTGGTCCAGTCTAGTATGGGAGCACCAACTTCTGTCTCCGTGAGTGTTTGTTTTACTTAGCTTCCGCGAGAGTATTGTAGTGAGGTCATAATGTACCAGACATGAGCCCGTTTATTTTTCTACACTTCTGTTCAGTTTCAGTACTTCTATATCATGTGGACTTTGCTATGATTTTCATGCTCATATATATATATATATTGTGATTTTTGTAGACTTGATTATATTTGTCTTAATTGTTATTTCTACTTCTTTGGTGATCACTAATGCCGGCAGGATCGACATTTTGTAGTGACGACCTCCCCGAGTGTTGGTGTCACCGCAAAACGGCGATTCTGGGTGTAAGTCCGGTAGAGTAATAAAAAAATAGGGTCTTACACTATCTCCTTTTGGTACCCATTACCAAAATAGATAATAGAGCAACTACATATGCACTTCAGTTTTCACAGACCAATTGGTTAGCATACTTTGGATGCTAAATAAGTCATGTTGGGATGATAGTAACCCCAATACTTATCTAGGAGTAGAAGTAGTTTTAATTAATTTCTTCAATTTGTAGTTCCTCTAATTGCTGGTTGCTAGTTTGTTTTATTTAGTTTATTGAAGATTTGTGCGCGGTGTGCATGCTCTCTAAAGAGTTTAGTCAATCAATTACTGATTCTTATCATTTTGCGAACAAAGATTTGCGCACGAAAGCTGAAGTGACTATGGCTGAAATATTTGAGAATTTAGCATAATTGTGAGTGAACTCAAGGGACTGGATATGCAAATTTCACTCACAAAAATAAATGAAAAGCTTCTCATGTGATTCCCAAGTACTTAGGACTCAAGAATCTAGGCCATCAAAGAGTCCAGATTCCATAGGGAAATCACTGCCGATGCCCTGTTAGGCAAACTTGTTGGTGCTACCATAGTGATCTGGAAGTGATCAAGCATGTAGCCTCACTACCAACTCAGTATGAGCCTATCAGGGTCGCGCATAAGATTGTGGAGATATTGGGAGTTTGGAACTGTATGGTATAGCTCATATGATGAGCAAAAGGGACTGAAATATTCTAAGGCAAAAAATGTTGAGTGCATTGAGACCAGTAAATGCTTTCGTCGAGTTAAGTATTAACTCGTCGAATGATGGCATTGAGTGTGATGACTTGACTCACCGATTCATCGAATATCAAGTGTTGATTCGTCGACTATCGCACTTAAGCGTTGAGTGCGTTGAGTCCACTCAGCAATTCGTCGAGTAAAGGAGTTTACTTGATGATTATGGGTCTTAGGTGTTGAGTGTGTTGAGTGCACTAAATGCCTTCGTCGAGTAAAAGGTTTAGTCGGTGAATCTGGCACTTAGGCGTTGCATGTATTGTATTCACTCAATGCCATTTGACGAATCTTGTCTTTGGCACAGTAGTCGCGCATCATTCGTCGAAAGCCGTTCGGCGAATGCAGTTCGACCAATGCCACTCAGCGAATGTAGTTCGACGAATGCCGTTCGACGAATGCAGTTCGACGAATACAGTTCGATGAATGCAGTTTGATGAATGTCGTTTGACGAATGCATTTCGAAGAATGTCATTCGACGAATCTGTCCTTTGGCGTAGAAAGTGTTAAGAGATTTGAGTTCGTCGTATATGCTATAAGATACTCAATGATTTGTCGAGTATAAATTGATACTCGATGATTCATCGTATATCCAATAGATATTCGACGATTCGTCCAGACAAACTGTTGTCTGGCCGAAGGTCTTTTTTGTCTAAGTCCTGGGTCTGCGATTAACGAGAGGCTGTGTTGTTTATTCCCTTTGGGTATAAATAGGAAACTTTAGGGCTTGAACAGTAAGTGATTATTCCTTCTGTCTAAGCACACGAGCCGTCCTTATGCAAAAGACTGATAACCCTAAAAGCCGACGGAGGCGTTCCGCCGATCCCGTTACCGAGCCTGATCCCGATCCCGGCGAGTGTGGCCGCCGCCTCTCCTTCAACAGACCTAACAGTCTGTCGAGACGCTGAGTGTCCTCTCTCGACCTAGAAATTGTGCGATAAGTTGCTACGGGTTCTACCTTTCGTGTGGATTTCCTGTAGAGGCGCGAATATACTTTCTGCGCTCATCACTCAAGCCTCTAGTGACCGGTTGGAACTTTTCTGGAGCATCTAGGTTGAGTATTGACTCAATCCCTCAAATGTAATTTTATTACATCATGCTTTACTTCTTGATTCATGAATATTGCTAGATCCGAACTCGTTTGGGTTTTTCTTATTCTTATTTCCGCTGCGTGCACAAGTGTTGTGCCATACCCAAAAATCCAACAGTGGTATCAGAGGCAGGTTGCCGATAATATTCATGATTTCAGAAGTTGCTAAATCCATGGCATGTAGAATTGGAGATTTTGAAGTGTTCTAAATGCCCAAGTCTAGTCTTGGATCTTCCTAAGAACGCAGGCGATTTCTTTGTAGTTTACTCCTTAACAGTAACCGTCACTTTGTTGGTTTGTGAAACTAAGCATATGTAAGATTTTGAATCTCACATGAAGTGACGAGCTTGTCTATTGTGTAAGTGGAGTTTGGTGTTGCTCATGTCCTATGCATGTAAATCTAAAGATTCAGAAATGTTCTGGATTTTTAGATTTAGCCCAGCTCATCCAGTGTTTATGATCTTCTTAGTATATTAAAGAGTTTATCGAATATTAAAATCTCTTAAGCAATATTAAGTTTTCAGATGCTTTCCGATGAATGACACTCTTCCTATCTCGATCGATGAAGTGTGGGCTTGCCAAAGCAAGGTGCATTAATCTATCTTGGTAAGGGTGCGAGCGGATAATTGTGATATCCCACTATCGACATCGGGTCAAGCTTAACTGGGTGACCTCAAAGGTTGAGTGCCCAGAGGCATGGGGTTGGCATGCACCATATGATGGATGCAAATAAAGAGTTATTCACCAGCCATACAAGATTGCATAGTGAGGCAATTGGCAAGCGTTGCCTACCTAAATAGCTGCATTGTGAGTGAAAAACCAAAGCTGACTCATATTGTTAGTGAAATATGGATCTTGTCCACTAAGATGGTTACTCGCTAAACTCTTCGAATTGATATCGAGGGTTATCAGTTTGATAAAAATAGTGAGAGTTATTTTGATTAAAGTCCAAATCAAAAGAATAAAATTATATTTTTGAAATACAGTACTAATTTGCTTTGCTTGTATTCTTGTAGATTTCCATGACAAGTGTTTCACACTCCACCCTGTCCCTCAGAGTGTCCTTGAGAAGGAAAAGCTGAGTGGAACAAATTATTTTGACTGGTACAGGAACCTGGGAATTGTTCTCAGGCAAGAGCGCAAGCTTTATATTTTGGAAGAGGTATCCCTGATGAGCCTGTCGGGAATGCAACCCGTGCTAATAAAGATGCTTACAAGAAGTATATTGACGAATCCTTAGACGTCGAATGTCTCATGCTTGCGACCATGAACTCTGAGCTCCAAAAGCAACATGAGAGCATGGGTTGCAGGGAAATTGACGAGTATCTCAAGAAAATTTTTCAAGGCCAAGCTCGTCAAGAGAGATTCGATGTCACCAAGGCGTTGTTCTAGTGTAAGATTGGAGCTCAGGACCTAGTAGGGACTCACGTACTCAAGAAGATTGGGTATATCGAGAACCTTAAAAGACTAGGGTTCCCTCTGGGCCAAGAATTGGCCATAGACCTGATCCTGCAATCATTGCTGGATAATTATGAGTAGTTTGTCTTAAACTATAACTTGAATGAAATAGACAAGACACTTCTCGAGCTCCTAGGTATGTTGCAAACTACCGATATAAACATGAAGAAGGCCAAGCCTTCTAGCCACATATTGATGGTGCATAAAGACAAGGGCAAGGCCAAGTGCTTCAAGAAGATGAAGGTAGGACCTAAGTCTGGACTGGAGCCCTAGTCTTCTACACTGAAAAAGAAAGGCTCAGGGAAAGAAGGAAAGTGCCACCACTGTGGCAAGGCTAGTCATTGTAGGATGAATTGTCATTTGTACATTGAGGGTCTGCAAAAGATTAGGGGAGGTATGACTTCCGCTTCAGGTATATATGTTATAGAGATAAACCTTTTTGCTCCTTCATCCTGGGTATTAGATATCAGATATGGTTCTCACATTTGTATAAATATGCAGAATGTAATGTCCCCATCCATTAAATAACATAAAATAGAAGGTCCGGTCGGGGCCCCCACACTATATACAAAAACAGGCGGCGATGTTATAGGTTAATACCAAAACATACTTGCATCCTAACTCAAAGCATACTAGCAGAAGATTTAGAAGTTAATATTGAACTCAACAGCCACGAATATCCAATATATATAAACAACCACATTTATATATAACTCCAAAGGAATGTACACTAAATACACAAAAGTTTGGCCTTAAGGCCTTACAGTTAAGCTTCACAGGTGTAGAATACAAACATCGGCACGCAGGCCGGCCACACATGAAAATAATAAATTTCTTCGCTCAGCCTTCGAGGGATAGCAATAGCAGCAGCAAGGGCTTCAACCCTCTATTTTTCGCTCGGCTCTCTAGCATCTACACAAGGACAGCCCACCATGATGGTGGAAAAAACAGGCAACGGTCAGCATTCAACTGACCAATTTATAACGACCCTACACCTTTTCTGGGGCAGTGGTATTCCTTCCCTGCAGGCATAACATTTCACATGCAGATATATCACACAATGTGCACTCACATACAATCAATATATCACAAACATCGGCCACGCGGCCCGATGCTCCGCACACTTAGGGCACATTCTTGGTGTATTGGAAAACCAGGGTCCCACCACCGTTCAAGGGTCCAATGCCCAACGGTAAAGTTTGAGCATTATGCTCCATAGCCTATAGCTGGAGACTTTAGTCTTAATGGCACACATGCCTAAGAATCTCATTATGTGAACTTGACAAACGCTAACATCCCAGGCACTCATGTCAGACAACCATAATGCAGATACAGTTCATCCCTTGCCCGTTACTCAAATCGCTAGTTCAATACTAGACTGATGCGGGTCATCATCCCCTTGTTCGTTCGGCACGAAGCCTTTTAAGAGCTTGCAACTCATAATAGACATACTGTCCACCAAGGACTATCTGCACAATCCAAAAGGGGAGTTAGTGCCAGCATTCCTTGCGATCGCTTGGCGGGTTCAACAGAAGCTCTCTTTCTGCACCCAAACTCAACCCAAACCCTGCAGCATCCTGTAGTGTTAGAAAATTGGTCTTTCAATAGCATACAACACAAGAATTACGAGGGTATTTTCCTGGAATCCCCATTCTAGTACTTCCTGTCGTTACTCCACTTCACAGGAACAACCCACCGACTCTATAAACTACTCGTTTAAACGCGGAGTCTTCTCCGTTGCGCAAAATAAAACATCACCAATCCAGACAAACTTGTCCAGATGGGCTTCACACAGCATGCCTATTCCGTACTACACATTTTCGGATCTATATGCAAGACTACTTCGGGATTTCAAGAATCAACCCAACAGAAATCCCTCAACATTCCATATTATGGTGGGGAAAATCCATGCATATGCCAAAATAAGGACTTCACATGTCCAAGAAGAAATATCGTTACCCTTGACGTTCTCTTTGGAGCCATGACAAAGCGTTTCTACGCAGATGGAAATGATCGCCTCACTTTCCCCTTCGCGATTGTACCTTCAGATCTTATTTTCGGCCTCAAGATCTTCTCCAGCAAGCAACCCTAGCACCAGCCGAAGGTTTCTCCTCCAGAACTCAGGTAGCGAGGAAGAGAGAGAGAGAGAGAAAAGGAAATAATACTTTCCTCTTTCCATTCCTCTACAGATAAGGCCTTGGGTTCTATCCCGGCCACTTGATCCAATAAACAAAACCAAGCAATGACTCAGTTTGGAGTTGAAAAGATCAATAACCGCTCAATGGCCGCACGCTATTCGCCTGACACGGGTCACCGCTTCGCATTGGGGCTGATAATAGGCCAGAATCGTCGAGCTCAGATCGACGATCTCCGCTCGACGATCGTCGTCGTGCTCCACTCGACGATCTTCGTCGAGCTCCGCTCGACGATCGTCGATCTCAGGTCGACTAAACATCTGTACCGATTTGGGGTGTTACAATCCTCCCATCCTTGCCAGAAATTTCATTCCGAAATTTGCATTCAGTTCTCAGGAAACAACAACCAAGATTTTATAACAGAACTTTTCTTCAACAAAATATGTTACAACATTTTATGTTCTGTACAACATAAAATAAAAGATGTTATACCAGTTTAGACAAACAGTTCGGGAAATTCAACACACATGGTCTGCTCCCGCTCCCATGTTAGCTCCTCATGCCCACAATTGTCCCATCGGACCTTGACCATCCCAATTGTCCTGTTCCGCAACTGCTTATCGGCTTTATCCTCGATCTGAACGGGCCTAACCTTCGTCGTTAGCCCAGATTCCACTGGTACGTGATCATTCACTATCACTTGAGGTGAATCTTTTACGGCTTTTCAAAGCACAGATATGTGAAATATTATGCAATCCACTAAATTATGCGAAAGAGCTAGCCGATAGGCAGCTTCTCCAATTCGCTCCACCACTTCAAACGGACCAAGATACTTGAACTTAACTTTTTCAAGCGCCGAATCCTGGACACACCTTTGAAAGGGCTTTATTTTCAAATATACCAAATCGCCAATCACAAACTCAATGTTTCGATGCTTTGCGTTGTAATACTTTGCTTGTATATCTTGGGCTATCAGTAGCCTCTCCCGAATAGAGCGTATCGTTGAATTAGCTTCCTTCGAGCTTAATTTAGATTCGCCACACTATAATGTATAGATTCTGACCATGCTTCAAACGCCCATACTTAGCTATGGGTACGTACAAATCTATTATGGGACCATACAAGGAGCACATTCGAGCAAACGTTTGTCCCAGTCTGGCCA